>JADHKR010000070.1:0-123929 GCA_019925305.1 Sporothrix cf. nigrograna | reverse complement strand
GCGGACCGGGGGGGGTGGGTTTTATGGGGGTACCACCATTTGCCTGTCTTCGCCGGGGCCCCCAAACTTAAGTGTTTTTTTTTTTTTTTTTTTTTTTTTTTTTTTTTTTTTTTTTTTCTTTCCTTTCTTCTTCTCTGGCCTGCCGCCGTGTAATTTTCTCTACTGACACGTCTCGTAGCCCTGAGAGGACGATGGAGGCCTGGTTTGGCTGGGACAACATCAACTCTCTCCTCCCGGATAGCACGCTGGCTGAAGTCGGTCCTGGAATTGTCCAGACTTGCGATTGCTGAACTGCTCTGTGCTGGCAGAATTAGACTGCATACATGAAGCTAGAGAGGGTTGCTATTCTTTGTTTTGTTTTTTTGTTTGTTTTTTTGCGTGCAATTGTGCCGGGGTGGTAGCAAGTAGCTGGCTAAGATTGATCAAATGCATCATTATTCTATTTTCTTAATCCCGTCTATCCAATGCCATCCCCAACATTGTTTTCGCTCTTATATCACAAGGAAATGCTGTGTCAGTTTACTCGAGACAGCCTGATGTATGTGTGCTTTTGATGAAGGCGAACAATCAGTTAAATAGCACTGGGGGTCAAAAGGGCAAAACCGAAGTCTTCATTTCCATCATTCAAGTGATACAACTACTCCATGGCCTGGTACAATATCTCTGTCTCTCTTTTATTTTTAATATAAATATGAGTACTTGGTTTTGTTGTTTTATTCCCTGTTTTTTCAAGGCCCATTTTTTCTAGACAAAAAAGGCAGATTCCGGGACTCTCTTGCTTTATTATGAGGACAGAAACAGAAAAAAAACTGCGAATAAATCGTATATACCTTTTTTCAGAGAGAAATAAACGCGGAACTGACCCTAGCTTTCCAACTCCCACCACCGGCAGAGGAGCGCCGCTTCCTACGAAGGGGACCATGACAAAAACTACTGAGGATGCATTGTGTACACGAATCGACACCAAACTATGCCGCCCACCTGCCAAAATAGACCGGTGTCACCCTGCGCTTAACGCAGAAGTCCAGTGACGCCAAAACACTAAAAAAAGACCAAATTCCGTCAGAGGAGCATCGACAAAGACTAGCAGCAGTTTCCAAGAAGCAGCACCTGCCAAAGTTCACCGCTAGTCCCAGACGTACCGACGGCTGGAACTGCATAATAGCAAATGAAGAGCGAGAGGAACGAGAAGAGCGAGAAGGGCAAAAGAAGGCAACATCGGGCCCCGTCAAGGGCCAAGCGGCATCCGGGGAGCTGGCGGCCTGAAAGGAAGACCCAGGAAAAATGGAGCGGATGGTCATCCAGGCATTGGTCGAGCTCTGATATTCTACGTATGCCTCTGTCAGCGTACGAGTACGGAGAAGTCACACTGATGTCTCTGGGGTTTGCCCCGTCGTGAGGATAGCGAGCATACGAGTGGCTGCCACATTCACAGTCAACGCCACGCGCGCGCTCTTTCTGAATGCACGTTATCGGATGCCGCTCGTGTACCCTGTACTTGCATCGTACGGCGTGTCGTTGTGATTTGATGGCCGACCCCGGAAAGACCTTGGACTGAACGCACACCGTAGGTTGGTTGTGCCTTGGAGAGAGGCGCGTTTTTTCGGATCCCACACTCCTGGGGGGATGGCACAGTTGAGTTGGGACCAGTACGATATACGAGTACAGGTACCTGTGCTCGACTTACATGCGTATCCACTTTTGTTTCAAAGACGGGAAGACCCTTGGCTACTGGCTGGCTTGATAGTTGATGGTCCCACATATTCCCCACAACAGCGGCTCGAGGGGCTGGAGCCAATCAGCTGTTGAAAATGGTAAAGATATGAGAACGCTGTATTGTACATATACATATACTTTGTACTTTGTTTGTACAAAGTACGATATGAACTCGCGAGGAGCACTTGGTCACCCTGGCGATGCCGGGCTTGTATTACTTTGTATTTTACAGAGCAGCCCGGCCAGAAACCAGTAATGCTCAGAAAAACAGAGAAGACCTGAAAACGACATCCAGGATTGTCATCTTCACCGCAGACGAGAGGGTGCGGGTCGTCCTCCCATGTTCTTCCGTACAAAGTAACCGCCCGGACGACAGCAATGCCTGTACTCGTACATATACATATTACATTGTACCAATGCCCCCACACAAAGCGTGCTATTTTGGTGCGTGTGAACGTTTGCCCCACTTGCTAGAGGAATCCACGCTTCTGGTTTGTCGTCACATCTGCAGGTCAGCGCAACCAACGCAACAGTGTGCCATGTCGGGCCATGTACAGGTACTCGTACGAATAATACTGTCGAATCAGTCAAAAGGAAGCGAAAGAACACCCTGCACCGCCATGGGGCGTCCTCGCCCATGAAAGGGCAATCTCAATATTGTGACAGCTGGCAAAGGCATGCACTTTGCGTCCCCTGTGACCGAGTGCGGCAAGTACGCACTTACGGGGCTGTTTGTGTCGCCTTGGGTCCAGCCTCGCTTGTCTGTTGTCTGTCTGTGCGATAATACGTATTGCCATTTCGTCGTTGGCTGTGCCCTGCCTTCCCCTCACCCCAGCTGCGAGAATGGCCCTTATTCGCTGAAGTGCTGAGTCCAACGCTCCTGCCTCCCTTCAGTGCAACGAGTTAGCCCCAACCGCCCACCCCAGAGGCAGGTCCCTCCTTCTCTTTTTGCCTCGTGCCGCGCTGTGGAGGGCGCTTCCTTCCCTGGTCTCTATGTTTCTCTGCATCCCCCAACTATCGTGTGCCACCTGGTCCATCCTCCCTCACGCTCCTTGCCTCCTTTTGTCTCCCCTATCTTTCTTTTTCCTCCTTTCCTCCCCCTCTCTCTTCCTCTCGCCTCCGCATCTGTCATCCTGACCTTGCCCGGGCTTCTTGCCGACCCTCTCCCCTCCTCGAGCAACATATCGCATGCATCGCCGTGAGTCTGCATCGTCGCGGTGACAATCGCCCCCTCGTCGGCTGCCCGGCTGGTTTGTGTGGTTTGCGTGGTCTGCGCGGCTTTGTTGCGAGTGAGACGTTTCCATCTCCTTTCCCTTTCCTCCCGCCGTCTTCGCCGCGACCCCCTAGAAAAGGTCGCAAGGCACGAGACCCCTTCTCCGAGCACCTCTCCTTCGGATCGCCAGCCTCACTTGTCCTCCTCGACGGCCCTCGTTATCGCTGCCGCTGCCGCTGCCGCTGCCGCCACCAGCCCCCGGGAGACGAAGGACTGTCGTGCCTCCCGTTCGCCGCCGTCGCAAAAGCCTGCCGTCCAGAGCCTTTGATGTCGGTCTACGCACGGCATTTCTCATCCAGACGAAAACAGAATGCGTATAGGCTGTCTACAATTTTCCCCGCAGGTCGGGGATGTTAACAACAATCTCAACCGGGCCGACGCTGTTCTGAACAGGGCGCAGGATGTCGAATCACTGGACCTTCTCGTGCTTCCTGAACTGGCGTTTACTGGTATGTCAATTTTGCGCATGGCTTCGTCTTTATTCGCACTGGTCGTTGACTTTTCTAACCCACCTTCAGGCTACAATTTCAAGTCGCTGGCCCAGATCAGCCCTTATCTGGAAACGTCTGGATCGGGCATCAGTGCATTGTGGGCGCGCACGACAGCGCTCAAGTTCAGTTGCGAAGTCATTGTCGGCTACCCGGAAAAGGTGGACGTGTCGCAAAAATGGCCTGCTTCCCCCGAATACTACAACTCTGCCATCATTATCAACAAAGACGGCGAGACGGTAGCAAACTACCGCAAATCGTTTCTGTACGCCACGGACGAGAAGTGGGCACTCGAAGGCCAGGATGGATTCTTTGAGGGATATATCGACGGTCTGGGGAATGTCGCCATGGGCATCTGTAAGCCAACCACACGCTCTTCTTCGTTCATCTGATATGGAAGTCACTAACCGTGTTTGTTGCAGGCATGGACCTGAAGTAAGTTATCTGTGTCTGTCTGCCTCAAAGATGTTCGTCCAACTAACGTCCCATGTCTAGCCCATATCGTTTTGAAGCACCGTGGCATGACTTTGAGTTTGCCTATCACATCCTCGAGGTCGAAGCCAACCTCGTGATTATCACCATGTCTTGGTTGACACGCGAGAGTGCCCACTCCTTTTCTCAGCTACCACAGGAGCCGGATCTTCAGACCCTGGAATACTGGGTCCAGCGTCTGGAGCCCGTTATCCGCAAAGAGTCGAAAGAAGAAATCATCGTTGTCTTTTGCAATCGTTCGGGCATCGAAGACGACGCTGTCTACGCAGGCACAAGCTCTGTCATTGGCATCAAGGACGGCGAGATCAACATCTATGGCGTTCTGGGCCGTGGTGTCAAGGAATTGCTGGTGGTCGACACAGACAGAGCACCCTTTGCCAAGTTGCTTCGTGCCAACCATGTCCGCAGTGCTGAGACAGGCGACACCCACCACCACAGCCAGCAGTTCAACGACCCTTTGCCAGATGTGTCACGCGAGTCAACTCCATTTCCAAACAAAAAGTCTTTTTTCCCATTTCGGGATGTGGCGGAAAGACATGAGCACGAATCTACGACGCCAATCGAGGATGACGACGATGCGTGGGAAATTCAGTCAACGGCCGCGTCCCATGGGTCTGCCCCAAGCGTCTATGCGCAGCCGCTGTTGCCTTCAAAAAGCTCACAGCCGAAACTCGGACTCCAGATTCCCGCGGACGCCAACATTGCAAAGCATGCCTGGCAATCAAAGGGCCCAGTCAGTGCCACCCGCGCCAACGAAGGAAAGTCTCCTGCTGTGGGTGCAGAAGACATTCCCACGCCCACTGCGCCAAGCCCAACGCCAATGTCCATCCGGCCACACTTTGACTTGCCTATCAAGACGACGTCGGGCTCGGTGAGGCCGAGTTCCGGCCTGTCTGGAACCAAGCCCCCGACTCCCGCAAAGGGATCGGTGATTCCTTCTTCTGTCAATGTGAAGGCTGGAGGCGGCGCCGTTAAAGTGAACCGAGCTGATACGCCCATTACGCCACCTTTGAAATCGGGAGCAAAAGAAAAGAATCGGGGCCCGACCCCGATTTCCGAAGCGCCACCTTCTCCGCCCTCGGACGAGGAGGGCGCTGGCTCCCGGCCCAGAAATCTAAACGCCAAGAAATCGCAAAAGTTGGCAAACGGAACCTCGAAATCCAGCAATGCGACCAACGGTACAACCAAAAGCAGCAGCGCGAGGAACGCACGTCCCCGAGCGTCGTCCATGTCAACCCAGCCTGACTTTGACAGATATCGTGCGCCCAAGTCACCGAATCCCGGTTTCGCAACGGCGGCGCCGGCTTATGTGACCAACGACTCAATGTGGGAGAAGGCCCTTCGAGAACTGGCGATTGAAGGTGAAAGATACTACGAGGACATCGCGTCTCAACATGACGACTCGGATGGAATTCTGGTTGGAGAGTCATCTTCGCAGGTCGGTATGCAGGACGAACTGTTTGCCGAGGCTCAGGAAAGCTTTGCCCATCTCATGCGTCACAACGAAATGCAGCCGTCTCCCGCGCCGGCTGTTGTACCCGATCGTCCGTCCTCTACAAAGTCTCGCAACGCCAGCTTGCCGCGTCGCCCACAAGCTGAACTGAGGCGTAGCATGAGCCAGTCTCGCATGTCCATTCCGATAGTGGTCAGTCCGAGTCTATTTCAACAAGACTCTGTGTCGCAATTCCAGCAACTGCACGCGGATTCGCCAATCTACTTTCGGTCAGACACAAAGACCTCCAGTGTGCCCGGTCAGCCAGGCCACGGCAGGAAGGTGTCAGACACAAGAAACGAGCCGGCCAACAGCCGGGCCGGCTCTAAACTATCTGAATCATCGATCTCGTATCCGCCAGTGCCTTTCAGCAACAGTGTACCTTCTCAGGGTAGCAGTGGGTCCGGAAGCTCGATGAAGCAAACCGCCCGTCCGGTGAGCCGTGGGCGCCAGCCTTACTCCAAGCCAAACCCTACCAACGGCATCGCCTCGCAAAGTACGCAGCTGTCCAACGGCCGCACCGGCCAGGCGAGTCAGGCTGGCCAGGCCACTGAGAGTCTGGATCGTGGCCGGCGGATTACGGACAGCCGTGGGAGAGACTCCGTGCCTCGCTCCGATGTTCCATCAGTTCTGTCCTCCCGGGATCGGTCCATGTCCACCAACTCGGCCAATTCGTGGCTTTTTGGAACGCCTCCGCCGTCAAGCGCACAGCCGCCTCTGGATCCGGATGATGAGATCATCGCCATGATCAATCTCATCCATAACGACTGCCCCGTTCACAACTCACGAGCCCCCTCACTGGAGCCGCAGTCGCAGAGCCTGGCGCAACAGAATGCCGGCCAGAACCAGCAGCAAAGACGCCAATCCTCGCTGCAGAGAAACCAGCAGAGCAGGCAGCGGCAGGCAACTCCCAAAACGCAAACTCCGTCCCAACAAACGCAGCAGCCGGAGCAGCAGCGCAAACTGCTTTTGCAGCAACAACAACAGGCTTCGGCCCCCGCCATGCAAGGCAACAACCAGGAGCCTGTTTACGAGATCATTCTCCCTCCCCACATCCGCGAGCTGGTAGAGTCTCTGTCGAGCCCGGAGCCTCGCATCTCCTCGCCCCTGCGCGCGCTCGACCTGTTCAAAGCAGACCGCACGGCGCCCAAATTCGATCCTCCGACGCCGACGGCTATGCAATTTGAAGTGAACGACGATACCAAGACGTCTGCGCCTGCTTGATCCAAACCTGCTCTGTTCTTTCTGGAAAACGCAGGCCTGACGGCCTGCGTTTCTTTATTTTCGGTCTGAATTCGATCGACAATGGTCATAAAAAGAAGCAAAACAAAATTTCGGTGAATCAGGGAAGTATCCCGTTTGCTGTCAGTCTGCTTTGCGCCTGTAATTTGTTGTTTATTTATGAAAATCTAGCGAGGTGTTTTGTCATAATTACCACTGGGGCATACGTTTGAGCATACCTTGTCTTGTTTAGTTCTGGTGTCTTTTGCTTCACATCATGTCGAGGCGACCACGCCTCGATTCCATGCATTTTGTCGCGCAGTCTCTCTGCGTCTTTCGAGGTTCAGAAGGAGTTGGCCCGGTCGGAACACAATCTTGCCACGAATCTGTACTACATTCATTCATTTCGTTTTCATTATTTCCTATTTTCTGCCTCTATTTCCCTGGTCCATCTTTCTTCTGTTCCCATTTTCTTTGTTTGGTTTGAATGGTATGGCTACACTTGGATTCCAACTGTAGACGGAGCAGATTTATCAGCACTCTGGATGTTGAACATTTCTGGCGTTCATTATATCTCTAATTCTTACTTCATGGCGCAACAATGAACTTTGACGACTGCCTATGATCGTCCAACCCGACGAGGTTGTACTGGTTTCGCATGATGCTCTTTTTAGAAAGGAATCTGCTGACAGTGACAAACGCCATAATATCAAAGCAGTTGACTTTTAAGACTTTTTTTCTCTCTTCAATATCGTGACTTGATTTCATGGATGAATCGATGGCGGCAGTCTGGCCAGTGGTCTCTACGTTTTTCTCACAGTCTTTATGCCCGCCTTTCAAATGTCTACTTGATATAAAAAAGGAGTTCAACGCTTCTCGCCTTTGTTGAGCCAAGGACCTTTTTCAGTATACGAGTACTGCAAAAGAGGCCAATGCTACTGTACATATACACTCAGTCATCGGCTTCAAGGCTGGGCTGCACGCCTCTTTTGACTGTTGTTTTCCTCCTTTGCAGCAATTTCTAGGCGCCTGGGTCATGCGAGAAGCAAGTGTTTCTCGCGTGATCTAGAAAAGTAGCCACAGACAGTCCCCACGACAGCGCCTCCTAATGTTACCTCTGTTCTCATTCCTGTTCCATCAGAACAAGTAGCTGGTAGAGAGTCATAAACACCAACAAATATCAAAACAGCCTTCAATACAGTGAAGCTTTTAGATACGCGTCGACATGAAATTACCCAAACGCGTGTTGTATTGCCTGGCCAGCCGAAGGGTCCAAAATGTACAATTAGATATACATATATGCTTAGTTGAATAGTACTTTGCCCCGGCGTGAGGGTCAAAAGATTAAGAAGTACAGAGTAGAGAAGATTGAATCTATGGCGTTTCCCAGAATTCCATAACAGACAACATAGACAGGCCAGAATGGCTCGTGAAAAGTCCCGGCAAAGGCCAATAGAGGAAAAGGACGATCGGCAGACGATGAACTACTGCACCGAGGCGGCCGCAGCAATGGGCCTTCCGAGCTGTACGAATCAGACAAGTGCGGGAAAGAAAATTGGAGATGGGAGGAGACACGACGAACGAGTCGCGTCTGCCGTGAAAAACACGCGGCTTTTTTCCTTTGATTCCTGCTTTTTGGGCACATGAGAGACGGCTTGCGAGGGTCCGGTGCTTGACCATCGTATGCTGCGCAATGCGGGAAATAGCCAAACCAACAAACAAGAAAGAGAATGGGCGCGTGCAGCCATGTCGGCCGTCGTCTCTCATGGGCATTTTGGCCCCGCTTGGGGGCCAAAACCTACATATACATATATATGTAATATGTACATACATTATCAGCCTTTTTCGTGAAGGATTCCCGGCACACGTTGTGCGTGCTTTATCTATGGAGAAACAAAAGGAGGAGGATTTCACAATTGGCAATGAGCCATGTGTGCCAGCGAATAACGATGCACACCACGATTCGTTCGATGTGATAATGCGAAAGACGACGTGTGGACGAGGGACAGAACAAGGAAGACTCGTGAAAGTGAAGGTGACGGGAAAAGACCCCACAACGGTGGAGACCAGCACCCAACATCCATCTCGGGCCGCCCAGTGGTCAACAGATTGAGAGCTAACAGGGATAACAGTGGGACCGAGCGTTGTAAGAGCAGGGAGCAAGGCGAGGTACCTGTACAGGTCGATCAGAAAAGCACACAGAGAAGCGTGCGCTAGAAAGGGCAATTGAATGTAGTGTACATGAGACGTAGTTGCTTCCTGCCCTTTTTGTGGAAAGGGAGTCCGAAAAGGGGAAAGAGGGAAAAGGGAAGGAAGCACCGACCACACTATGCAGGTGCTCAAATGCAGCCTGTGTCCAATCACAGGCCGTAGCACATCCAAAGCACACCTCTAGCCGCCGAGCAAACAAAACCCCTGTCGATGTCACCACCACCACAACCATCCACCCCATCCCGCCTCTGCAGCGTGCTCGCGAGGGCTGCCTGCGGCCGCCTTTGCGGCCTAGTACGAGTGTGCTCTCTGCCAGACTACCACCATGGCCGTCTCGCGGGCCTCTGCAAAGCTTGGCCCGGCTAGGCCAATCTGATTTGGCAATTCAGAGGCCAGCAGCCTCGAGGGAAGACGGATCCCAGCCTTTGTGCCCGTACGCGGGCAGGGCTGGCCGTTTTCCTCAGCCCCCGGGCCCTCACGGCCAGCTTGTTGGCCAGCTGGGCTTCTTCCGTGGTCTTTTTGTTTATCCCTGCCCCCATAAGCAACAAAAGGGAAAATCCGTGAGCAACGGCAGACTGGTCCTCTGCTCGTTCTGTACGGCTGTGCTCTGCATCCGCCTTCCCTCAGCGTCACCTCGTCACCGCCCGGCTTGTCTCACGCAGTGGCTCCACTGCCCTGGTTATTCTCTGGACCCGTCACCCTGCCGGACCAACCACGCACAACAAGACGTTGAAGACGGCCGCTGCGGAGAACAACAGCGCCCCCCCCCCCCCCCGTTTCTGCGCTTGTCCTGTTCAGGCTGGCACGGTCGACGGCTGCTCGCCGGGGCTGTTGGGTGCGTTCTCCTCGTCACACCTCCATGCCTCCTTCTTGCATCCCCTCGTCTACCGTGATTCACTGGTGTTGTCCTCTCTCCTCCTCCGTACTCGCGCATTCGAATCCGCGGCAGCTGCTGCCAGCTCATTCGATATCCAAACTGCCAGCAGGGAAGCCGTCTGCCCCCCTCTGCAGCAACACTATTCCGTCACAGCCTTCTGCTGCACCTCCAAAACAATCACAGCAACACCTAGGCGCTGGGGACGTTCCGCCTCGCTGGAGCCCTTCCCGCATCGGCATCACATATATCACGATCGCAGGCGCTTACCTGCCTCACATCAGCCGACGCCCGTCTCTGCAGCGCGGCTTCTCCGTCTTGTTCCCCATCTGCTCGCCGCTGTCCGTGGCCGCATATTGGCCAGCCTCCCCGTCTCTGTTCCCCTGAGGCTCCTGCACACCTTGCCCTCTGCATCGTCTTTCTGTCTTCACCTGCCCCTGGCTGCTACCGCCGCCGCGGCACGCTCTCCTGTCACCGTCTCCTGTTTTATGCCGCCGTCGCGACGCCACGCGAGGGAATCACAGCAGCAACACTCTGCAGCAGCTGCAAGGGAACGGCTGCGCTGAGCAGCTCTGTCGCACGCCGCGCAAGCCTCGACGCACCCTCTCGCCATCCTGCCTGCATCCACCCTGCCTGCATTTATATATTGCGCTCCGCCGCCACAGTCCGGTGAGCAATCCTGGCTGGCCTTGTGTCTGTCCAGCAGGGCTGTATTACGAAGCACCTTTTTTGTGCGACCAGCAGAACGTGGCAAAGGATTCCCGAGGCCGACGACAGTCAAGGCTCGTTGCCCGTCTGCGGACCATGCGCACGTTCTGACGACGCAAAGAGAAACTCGTCTTTTCCCATCTCGTCCTCCATCTTCCCGGCAGCAAGGCCCGCGAGACAGCATGTGGCCGCCAAAGCTTGCCCTTGTCACCGCCGTGGCCGCGGCCGGCCCGGCCGCCGCCCTGCTCGTGGCGCCGGGCTCGCCGTGCGAGAAATACTGCGGCAACGTCCTCTCGACCACGACGGGGGCCGACATGACGTGCCAGGACAGCGACTACGCGTCGACCGCCGCCGGCATCGTCTTTGAGTCGTGCATCGGCTGCGAGCTCAAGAGCGCCTACACGACGGGCAACACGTCCGACCTGGCGTATCTCTTGTGTGAGTGTTTTTCTTTTCTTCTTTTTCTTTTCTTTTTTTTTCTTCTTCTCTTCTCCTCCTTCTTCTTCTTTCTCGCTTCCGCCTGCATACTGACGGCCTCAGACAACCTGCGCTACACCATTTCGTATTGTCTGTTTGGCCTGGAGAACAACACCAACGTCGCGGGCTCGCCGTGCATTATCAAGTATGCCCCCCTTCCCCCCCCCGCGCGTGTTGATTGTCCGCCCGACTGACCGCATAGCCCTGCGTGCGGGCTGCTCGAGGACGCCTTCAACTACGACAACCTGACCGTGGACGTCGGGGCGTACGACTACTGCCAGGGCTGGATCGAGACCCAGGTGCCCAAGTGCACGGCCTGCCTCGGCTCGGGCCAGACCAACTCGTTTATGGAGAACTACGTCACGGTGCTGGACGCCGCCTGCCGCCAGATGCCCGACGCCGGCGCGACGCTGAGCGTGTCGGGCACGCCCTTCTCGACCGTGCCGATGAACGTCACCACGCCGTCCGCCACGCCGCTGTACACCTACACGCCCGGCCACGCGGCCATCTCGCTGGGCGGCAAGGTGGGCATTGCCGTCGGCGGCCTCGTCGTGCTTCTGAGCCTGGCCGGGTTCGCCATTGTGTGTCTCGGCCGGCGCCGCCGCCGCGCCTACCTCCGGAGCGTCGAGGCGCGGTACCGCGGCGGCAACGGCGGCGGCCGGAAAGGCAGCCGCGAGGGCTGGCCCTCGCCCTCCATGATCGACACGGCCGCGCGGGCCCACGACAAGTACTCGACGCCCACGAGCACGGTGCCGCTGCGCGGCGGCTGGGACGACACGTCGCCCGTCTCGGCGTCGACCATGACCGAGAAGAACGGCGGCCTCTTCCCGCGCTACTTTTCGCCCTACAACTCCCAGTACAACAGCCCCGTCGGCGGCGAGGACGGCTCGCCGTACGCTGCCTGGCCTGCCATGGCGGCCATGCCCGCCACGCTCGCCGGCGGCAGCGGCGGCCGGCACTACCAGATGGGCGTCGGCTCGGCCAGCCCCGTCGCCGACGACGCGCACGACGACGGCTCCCCGGGGAGCAGCACCGCCCACGCCCGCGCGTACGAGCTTGCCCAGATCGGCGTAGCCCTGGGCGGCGCGGACCCGAGCCTGCGGAGCAAGAACTCCAACGTCAGCCTCGAGGGCTCGGCGGCGGCCGCCGGCGCAGCCGCCGCCGCCGTGCACGGCGAGTCGTCGACGTCGACGTCGTCGCTGTCCTCGCTCTCTGTCTCTGCCGGCGCGCTGTGGGAGCAGCCGTCGTCCGCGCGGCGCGCCAACAACGCCGACAAGCGCAGCCGGCGGCGGTCGGCGGCGCCGGGCAGCGAGCCGCACGACAGCGCCGGCGAGAGCATTGTCCTGTCGACGATGCGGCGGCCGTCCGCCCAGGCCGCGGCGCAGCACTACCCACGGCCGCCGTCGCCCGAGATGGAGTCGCCCTATGGCGGCCTGACCGAGGCAGACGCAAGGCAGGGCCACGCAGTCTGAGTGGGATCTGCGTCTTTCTCTCTCGTTGACTGGCGCCTGTACAGTGGGTTTTTTTTTTTTTTTTCTTTCTTTTCTCTTTTTTTTTCTTCCCGAGATACCTTCTTTCCAACGTTGTTCCAAGTTGCGACGCCGCAATTGTATTCTAGCTGTTTTTTTTTTTTTTTTTTTTCAGAGACCGTGCATAGTGCATCGCGGCCTCTCACTTTCCTGTCTAATTCTGTAACGAATGCTATCATCATGACTCTTAAACCAGTACGAGATTTCTACGAGTGAAGTCGAAGTACAAAGTACGCAGCTGTGGCGTTGTGGCTGGTGCTCGCGCTAGCACGCTTATCTTATCTTACTCTCCGCCAATCACATGCGGGAATTCCGTCTCTTACCCACTTCTTTCCACACCAGCAGCTTTTTTTTCTCGTCCTTTTCTAAACTTTTTCTCTCCAGCCTCGAAAAGTCTGCTCAAGCTGCCGCATCGCCAACTCCCACGACCCTCGACGACACCCCCAGCCACGCGATATCCCTCGCCTTCCTCCACAATGGGTGAAGCGGACGACCAGGTGATCAAGCCGCAGGCCTCGACGCCGGCGGTCAGCACCAGCGACTGGCCTCTGCTGCTCAAGAACTTTGAGAAGCGTAAGCGAGCCTTTGTGTTTCTGCTTTGTTTTCTGCCCTCGTCTCTCTCTGTCTCTCTCTCTCTCTACTCCCTGCTGACCGCCAGTCCAAATCCGCACCGGCCACTTCACGCCCATCCCCCACGGCAGCGCGCCGCTGCGCCGCGACCTCAAGTCGTACATTAGCTCCGGCGTCATCAACCTCGACAAGCCCTCGAACCCGTCCAGCCACGAGGTGGTCGCCTGGATCAAGCGCATTCTGCGGTGCGTCGGCGGCTGTCGGGCGGTCCGTGCAGGGGAGCAGACAGGACTGACGTGTTGGCTTTTTTAGTGTTGAGAAGACGGGCCACTCTGGCACCCTCGACGTATGTCTGCCCTTCCTCCGCTGTCCGCTGTCTTTGCTGTCTAACACCCGCAGCCCAAAGTCACCGGCTGCCTGATTGTCTGCGTGGACCGCGCCACGCGCCTCGTCAAGTCGCAGCAGGGCGCTGGCAAGGAGTATGTGTGCATCGCCCGCCTGCACGGCAAGGTGGCCGGCGGCGAGCCCGAGGTCGCCCGCGCCCTCGAGACCCTGACCGGCGCGCTGTTCCAGCGGCCGCCTCTGATTTCCGCCGTCAAGCGCCAGCTGCGCATCCGCAGTGTATGTTTTTTTTTTTCTTTCTTTTTTTCTTTCTATTTTTCTGTTTCCCCCCTTTTTTTCTCTTTTTTTTCTCTTTTTTCTGTTTTCTTTTCCTCTAACCATCCAGATTTACGAGTCCAAGGTCATCGAGTTCGACAACGAGCGCGGCCTCTTCGTCTTCTGGGCGTCCTGCGAGGCCGGCACGTACATGCGCACGCTCTGCGTGCACCTGGGCCTGCTGCTCGGCGTCGGCGCGCACATGCAGGAGCTGCGGCGCGTGCGGTCGGGCGCCATGGACGAGACCAAGAACCTCGTCACGCTGCACGACGTGCTTGACGCGCAGTGGCTGTACGACAACACGCGCGACGAGTCGTACCTGCGCAGCATCATCCAGCCGCTCGAGTCGCTGCTGACGTCGTACAAGCGCCTCGTCGTCAAGGACAGCGCCGTCAACGCCGTCTGCTACGGCGCCAAGCTGATGCTGCCGGGCCTCCTGCGCTACGAGTCGGGCATCGAGCTGCACGAGGAGGTCGTCCTCATGACCACCAAGGGCGAGGCCATTGCCATTGGCATCGCGCAAATGTCCACCGTCGAGATGAGCACGTGCGACCACGGCGTCGTCGCCAAGGTCAAGCGCTGCATCATGGAGCGCGACCTGTACCCGCGCCGCTGGGGCCTCGGGCCCGTCGCCACCGAGAAGAAGAAGCTCAAGGCCGACGGCAAGCTCGACAAGTTTGGCCGCGCCAACGAGGCCACCCCGGCCAAGTGGACCGCTGGCTACGTCGACTACAACAAGCCCCTCGAGGACGGCGCCAGCGCCGCGACGCCCGCCAAGCCGGCGGCGGCTGCGGCGGCTGCGGCCGCGCCTGCTTCGGAGGCCCCTGCCGACAAGGAAAAGGAGCCCGCCACGCCGGCCGCCGAGGACAAGGACTCCAAGAAGCGCAAGTCCAAGCACGCCAACGAGACCCCCGACGAAAAGGCCGAGCGCAAGAAGCGCAAGGCAGAGAAAAAGGCCAAGAAGGCCGCCAAGGACGACAGCGACAGCGACTAAACGAAAAACGCAAAAAAACCTTGTCTCGACACGAGCGACAAAAGGCGGTCGATTGTATGCTGTTTGGGTCCTGCGCGTTGCTGTACTTTCTGTCCTGGGGTCTTGTTGCGTTGTTCGTTGTTCCGTTTTTGGGTCTTGTCCTGGCTTGAGCTCGGCTGTTTATTTCTTCTTCTTCCTCCTGCAGTCGTTTTGGCATTCCTCGTATCTGTTTGTCTTGGGTGGGTATATTGGCGTTCTTCTTTTCCCTGTTTGGTTCAGTTTCATTTTCGACGCCATTTCAGTCAGTGCTTTCAAAATGCAGCAGTTTACAGCTTCACTCGGTTGGTTGAGAGACTCCGTTTGTTCTGCACCCCCTACTTAAAGTTGTTCTTCATCTCCCGCAGCTTGGCCATGACCGCGACAGGCTCGGTCTCGCCCGTGGCCTTTTGGACGGCCGGGTCCGTCACCCGCATAAAAACATTGTGCTCCTAGGACGGTCAGTAGCAGCGAGATATTCGGGGGCGGCTGAACGTACCTTTTCGTCTGCAATGGTAAACTGCCCCTGGGTCTCTGCGTGGGCGGCAGCAAAGGCCTGCAGCTTCTTGACAGCCTCGCTGGGCAGGACCGAGATGCCAAACTTGACATTGGCCTTTGTGTACTCGTGGCCGGGCTGATGGGTTAGAGGAAGTAGGGAAGAAAAAAGAAGAAAAAAAAGAAAAGAAGAAGAAAAAAGAAAAGAAGAAGAAAAAAAGAAAAGAAGAAGAAAAAAAAAAAGAAAAAAAACCTTCACTCACATAAACCTTGGTATCGTCGGGCAGGCTCGCGAGGGTCTCGTTGAGAGCCTTGTGCATCTCGCCGGCCGAGCCCTCAAAGAAACGGCCGCATCCTGCGAGGTCGAGTCAGCACGCACTGCCGTGGACGGGGGAAGCAGCAGCACGGCAACCTACCGCCGTGGAAGAGGGTGTCGCCCGTGAAGACGACGCGCTGGTCGCCCTCCTGCATGAACCAGCAGATGCTGTCCTGGGTGTGGCACGGCGTGTACAGGCCCTTGACGGCAATGGCCTTGCCGAGCTGGAAGCCGGTGCCGTCCGCAGGCGTGCGGTCCACGGACTGGCAGTCCTTGCCGCCGATGATGGGCAGGCCCGGGAGGTTCAACAGGGAGCGCTGAGGGCAAGGCCTCGGTCAGTTTTTGCAGCTGAGAGACGCAGGTCAGGGGAAGATGGATGCCTACGAGCTTGGTGTTGCCGCCCGCGTGGTCCCAGTGGCTGCGTGGGCGTCAGTCTTGTTTCGCTGCGAGACACGGGCGATACACGACTCACTGGTGCGTGTTGACAATCGCCGTCAGGTTGATGGAGCCGGCGTCGATGGCCTTCTGGAGAACGGGGGCGACCCTGCGCGGGTGGTCAGCTGCTGTGCACGCTCCGCACCTCGCCGGCGCCACCGCCACCGCCCGGCCAGCGCTCACTCTTCCGGGTGCGCCGGGTCAATGATCACGGCGTCTCTGGAGGCGTCGTCGACGACAAGGTAGGCATAGTTGTCGCTGCTGCCGACCCCTGCGCGCGGTCAGCGACGGGCCCACGACACACGGCCGGGAGCTCTGCAACGTACACATGGGGATCGACTGGATCTGCATGGTGCGGCTGGGCACGCGCTGTGGCCGGTCAGTTTCTGCAAAGGCCGCCGTCTGCGGGGGCCGGTGAGGGGGGGCATACAAAGGCGCGGCGGCGAGAGTGCTGGAAGAGGGGTCGGGCGCGTGCCGCGAACATGAGCGAGTGCAGGCGTTGGGAGGCGTCGTCGCGGCTCGGCGCAGTTGGTGGTGGAAGAGCGGAGGAAGTGGTGACGTGGGGAAGTCGGCGAAGAAGTCTGCGATTCGTGCTTACCAAGAGAAGCGGATTATGCAATTGCTTTCCGGGAAAGCGCGATCGCGAAGCTCACACCTGCCTGCACCGGCGTTAAGCCGCCATACGTCATAATTGCCGCGCTGTGGTTGGTCCAGCCAGAGCGGGCCAGAACCTACATCGACACCATGCATCTCATCTTCACCGGCGTTCTGTACAGCGACACGATCCTGAGGTGAGCTGAGCTGGCCCCCCTTGCAAGACACGCGTCTGCTGACCGCGCGTCTGCCGTCCACAGCGTCCCGTCGTTTCCAGAAGAAGACGCAAAGCTGCGTGCAACCAGCGTCGAGACGCGCCATGGCGGCAACTGCGTCAACTCGGTCATGGCGCTCCGGTCGCTGGTGCAGAGGGACCTGGCGCGGGGAGGCTGCGACCTCAGGCCGCACCTCATCACCGCTCTGCCCGACCGCGCCTCGGCGGCCGCGCGGGCGGTCCACGCGGCGCTCGGGGCCGCCGGCCGGGGCCTCGACGGCTCGCCCAGCCTCGACATGTGCATCTACCGGGCGGGCTTCTCGGCGCTGCCCGCCTGCTACATCCTCCGCGCCGCGGACACGGGCTCGCGCACCATTGTGAGCCACCCCGGTCTCCCAGACATGACGGCCGCCGAGTTTATGGCCGCAGCCGCCAGGCTCGTGGGCACCTACGACGACGACCACCACCACCACCACGCCCCAGACAGCAGCAGCTGGTGGCACTTTGAAGGCCGCACGCCGCAGGTCGTCCGCGCCATCCTCTGTGGCCTGCTGGGCCGCAAACGGTCCGACGCCGCGGGCGTGGGCCGCGACCTGACGCTCAGCGTCGAGCTGGAAAAGCCCGGGCGCGACGGCCTGGTCGATCTCGCCGCGCTGGCCGACGTCGTCTTTGTCTCCAAAGCCTGGGCCAAGGCATGTTCTCTCGTGTCGCCTCTTCTGTCGTCTCTTCTGTCGTCTGGCCCTGTGACTGACGCTTTGTCGCCCACAGCATCGGGGTTACAACAGCGCCCACGAATGCGTCAGCGGCCTCGCCTCGGTCTTGCCCAACGCGTGCGTTTGTTTGCCTTTTCGTCCGTGGCTTGGCCTGCCGGCCGGCTAACACGCCCTGTTCCATCTCCAGGCTTCTCCTGTTCTGCACCTGGGGCGAAGAAGACGCCTCGGCCATCTCGCCCGTCTCGCAAGGCGGTGCGGTGTCTGTCCGGCCTCGCCGGGTCGCGTCCGCGGACGTTGTCGAGTATGTCCCGCAGCCCCCCTCCTGATTCTGTGTCCGTCCTGACAAACAGCACGGTCGGCGCCGGCGACACGTTCATCGCCGCGGCGCTCTACCGGCTGGCGGCCAAGGAGCTGCAGCCGGCGAGAACCAGACAAGCAAGCATCCGCCAAGAAACGATCCGCAGTGTTCTTTCCGACGCCTGCGCTGTGGCCACGAGAAAGATCCAGATGCACGGCTTCGACGGCCTTGCGTTTCCAGGCGACGGACAGCACGTCAGACTGCACGGCGAGCAGGCACCGCGATAGTTGCTGGTCCTGCCAGCACAGCGTATCAGCAAAAAAGACGAGTGTGTTGTCCGGGACGGGCGTCAGCAGGACGGCCCCTCTACACCCTCACAGCCAGATGCTACGAGCTGGGATCGGGTCGAGACGGCACAAGCAGTGGTTGGCGTGCAGCCGAGCGGCAGGCAGCGGTTTCGTCTCCCATACGACCGCGTGGAACAAGTGTGAAAAGAAAAAAAAAGGCTCTCTCCTCTCAAGAAGCTAACGCGCCGTCACTTGCATGAGAGAAAAGGGGGAGAGCCGAGCGGGACCAGAGGTGCTCTCTCGGCGGCACAGACGACGTCAAAGCCAGGCGGCGCATGCAGGCGCAGTGCACGGGGCACAGGACAAGGAAAGCCGAGCCAAGGGCAGCGAGGGGCCGCCGGCGGGCAGGGGAGATGCAAAAGGCTGGCTTTGGTGAGAGAGGGGTGTGCCCGAGACGAGTCGGTTAACGCGCACTAATCAATGGTGGCCAAACGGGCAAACAGGCGGTGAGGAAGGAGCAATCCGCAGGCGATGGCGGGGGCAAAGAAGGAGCGATGGAGGGGCTTCCAACCCAACCACAGAGCAGAAGAGAAGGGAAATAGTAATAACACATACTCGGGAGCAAATGGGTACTCGGGCAGGCGTGCAGTTTAGACTGGAAAGAACAAAAGGGCGAGGACGCCTTCCAAAAGCGGAATTTACTTTCTGTTCCTTCCTCTTGCTTTCTCGGGTCTTTTCTCGGGTTGATTAGCTCGTGGCACGGCAAGTACATATGTATATCGTGTGCAGAAACGGGAAGGAGCAACTGCAAGAAGCCAAGCTGTGCCAGAAAGAGAAAGAAAGAGAAAAAAGAGCAAAGGGAGAAACGAGAATAGTGGAAAGCTCGTTATTCTCGTGGAAAGTTCTCGCTCGTGCTGCGGCATTGTCTTGGGGTTGATACTTTGCACATCCGGAACAGCACAGCCCTCTTGTTCCATGGCCTCGCTTTTCCCTTTGCATCCTCCAAGCAGACCCCGTCTCGTCACTTTTGTCCACGCAAACGACGATGCAGCAAGTTGCCGTAGACTAGACACAGGGACGGAGACACGAAACCAGCCTAATGCTACTGTCGTGGCACCCCTTCCAGCGATGGATGAGCTGTGCAGCAAATCGTGGTCACACGGCATCGGCAGGCTGGACAAGACACGGAATCTGGAGGCTGTCACGGAGGACGCCGGATGCAGTCGTGTAACGTGCAGCCAGTCCATTTGAAGGGGAGTGCGTCTCGTTGCCTGGTGCCAGCCAGTTACTACGGTGTGGAACTGATTTCTTTTTTTCTTCTTTTTTTCCCTTCTTTTTTTCTCGTCCTTTTTTTTTCTTTTTTTCCCTTTATTTATCTCCCTTTCATTCCCCTTTTATTTTCTGCCGTTCGTTCACGAGTACATCGGCAGTCATAGCGGCCAGAACACTGCATCTGCATACCGAAAGGCGGTGTAGTAAGATGGAGGCATCGACGCAGTCGAACGCATACGACGTATGAACGCAATGTCAACACGCCGAGATGCCTCAGAAAGGACGACATATTGGATGGGTCTCTTCCGTCGTAAGCAGTGCATGTATTCCTGCAGCCGACGTGTCTTTCGACACACGCACCAGGCCTTTGCCGTGCAGCCATCACACAGGGCAGAATTACACGAGGCACATGTGTGCCGATGATCTCAGACAGCAGGACTCCTGAAACCAGTGCCTGGTCTGCCTGGTTTGCACGCCAGGCCTCACGGCACACACACTGCGCACAGGCACCTGACAGCAAGCCGAGCGTGCGACTGCACATTGCAGGCGGCACAGAGCGCAGCAGGTGATGCCTGGCCGGGCTTGAGCTGTGATGGACCGTATCAACAGGAAAAGGTGAGCAGGAACATTACAGCCGGCCTTGTCTCGAACCAACGACACCGGCCGAATGGTGGACAATGCCGTGCTTCTGGGGCAGCCTGTCTCGTGTCCAGAGGAGCCCTCGACCGACAGAGCCACATTACGCGGCCAGCAGACAGGCGCATCTTTTGAAAACACCGTCCAAAAGGATCATCAAACCTCATCTTTCTGTCGAGCGCCTGGCCAATCACCTGGCCAGCACAAAGTGTCTGCATCATTTGTTCTGCAAAGCTGTGAGCACACCCCCTCTGCCTGTCCCCATTGGCCATGGGCTACTCCCTCTTTTTTCACCCTCTTCACCCTCAATGCGCACTCCCCCCCCCCCGGTCGCCTGGAGCCCCTCTCCCAACGGCTGTTTGATGGCCCGTGCGTCTAGAATGCAGTGTTTTTTACCGTCTTAAAGATGTTGCCTTGAGAGTGGATCGTCCGGCGCTTCTCGCGAAAAGGTAGGGGCGTGCCGTGCACAAACACGCCCCTGTCTTACTCGTACGAAGCCTGTCCGCATACGAGTACGCCCAGACCCTTTCGCGTAAGCTTGTTCACTCTCCTCGTACGGCGCTGTCCGATGAAAGAAGACGAGACACGTCAGTCTGTCTTCCTGCGTATTGGCACTCCTTGGAGTCCTTGATCTCGAGCCCCCTGCCCGGCCAGAATCAGACCCATGGCAGTGGCACCGGGCAAGGCTTGTCCTAGCGTGGCCGTTTTCGCTTTCGTTGAAGCCTTCTTTTCAGCGGCCTGTCCGATTTATAGGTTGTGTTGAAAGGGCGCAGTTGTGATGTACGAGTACGAGTATTACTGCATGCCTTTGTTCTCGTACGAGGCCTTTCTGGCTGCAGCTTTGTGGTCTTTCTTTTACGAGTAAACACCTGGTTTGATGTAGGATCTTTTTACATTGTGCTATTCTGTTCTCATCACATCTTGCCCTTTCTCTACCTCCACTTTCATTTCTGCTTGGTGTCGCCCTCGTCAACGACTACGATATCCGTCGACTCTCGAACCGCGGAAACAAAATGACACTCGAAAGGGGCTTTTCTGAGTACATTACAAGTACGTCGTATACGAAACAAGGACCAGCGGAACGGAAAACAAACGGAAAACGGAAACGATCGAGAAAAGTGCCATCGAACGAGCATGTCGCATCCCTGCGACGGATTTCGTCACATTCAAGCTGAGCAGACACCTGCTAGACAACGCTTCCTCCAGAGTAGCATTCTTCCATATCGGCCACCCCTGCGTTATGACCTGCAGCCTGTTTTCCGCCCGTTTCAGCCGTCTTCCACCCCTGTGTGTTCCCTTCCTTGCCTGCACAGAGAAAAAGACTGCCCGCCGACATTCCAGAATGCAATGATTCCATTGATTGCTTCCCCGGCATGGCCCACGGGGAATCCCTTGGCCTGGCGAGGTCCATCTTCGTATACGATGCACCGTCATCCTTTGTGTCTTGTTTTTATTGACCCGTGCAAAGCGCCGTCGTACGAGAACACACCCACCGCCGTTACCACCGCCGCCTCCGCTCCTGTCTTTTTCGTTTGGTCGATTCGGTCGTCGCCAGGCACATGGCGACGCTCTGGCCTCTGGGGCTCTCTTTCCTTTTTTCCCTTGTGACGTGCGGGTGGATCCATCTGCCCTGCTGTTCTTCTATTCTTATCACCAGCATGCTCGTCGATACCGCAACGCGCTTCATCAAGAGTCCGAGTACGAGTACTGTGTACTCCGTACGGATCTTCCTTTTCGTCCTTTGGTCCACCTTGGCTGGTCGCATTCTTGCTCACCATCCCTTGCCGGCCAGGCCCATGTCCGCTTCATACGAGTACGATACAGAGATTCGCTGATCGATCGCCTTGTATATGTATCCTTTGCCATTTTTGTCTTACTACGGAGTACGGATCCGTTGACTCTCTGTTTGTGCACATCGTAAGATGCTGGTTTCATTCTAGCACAAAAGGCCCTCGTCATAACGCAGCTGAACTGTCCTGTGCGCTGCTCCAATTTCGGCAGCCTGGGCGCTTCCGAGACCGTCATCTGAGATACTCGTAATTACTCCTTGCTCTAAAACACCACTGTGCCCATCAAAACGGAGCATCTGTTTTCCTGCTACCGAGACCTGCAGAGTCGGCTTGTTGGCTCGGCCAGCATGGCCCTGTTCTGGGCAGCGGTTCGCATCCCTTCAAGCTGCTTGACGGGCCGGCGAGCCTGGCAACCTGTGGCAACCTGTGTGGTACTTTTCGTCTAAAGTGCAGGGCTTGCAGCATCACGAGGTTGCAGTTGTTGTGGCAGGCACGCCGAAAAGCGTCCCTTGCGACGAGCCCTGGTCCGGCGTAATGCTCGTACGGAGGACCGGCGAACGTCGTAAGAGGTGAGACAACCCACGGAACAAGCGTGTTGCCCGTTCCCGCCCTCTCTTCGTAGTGTTTTGATTTTGAATCACCGCGCATCGCGTTTCTCAGCGTCTTATTGATCCGTTGCTTTGCAGGCGGCCGTGATGGGGCCAATGCACGGCGATGACGACGAGAGAAGGAACGCATACGGGCGCCGTACACAGTATGCAGTCTGCAGTCACATCACATTGGAATGGGCGGACAGAGCCTGCAGGTAGCAGGTGATACATATACTCTGCTGTTTGTGAACAAAGGCTCAGCGCAGGGCAAAAGGGGCGCCGGCTCGCCAAGGACAGCGCAGTGGAGTGCTCCATCACTCAGTACATACTCGTAGGAAAGCCGCAGGTATATCCGTGGCAGCAATGGCCGCTGCGCTGTACATATACGAGTATCGTAGGATACGAGAAGGCTGCCCGTCGACATAATCTCACGCCGTGCTGTGCTGATGGCACGATCTACTCGTAAAGTTGGGCAGACGGTTCAGGCCAAAGGGACGTCCTCAGGGCAGAAACGAGCAAATGCTACTGCTCCAATGCCGCGCGTCGGCTGGCTTGCGCCCTGTGATATCCAATGCTTTTCCCTGTCTCTGGCGGTGGCGAGAAACATGAGCATCGACAAGGGCTGGCAGGGATCATGAGAAGAGAAAGGAAACGCAAAAAGAAAGATGAAAAAAGGAGAAAATGAGGGGGCCAAATGGCAGCTGCTAGGGAAAGGCGTTCGTCATGTGTTGCTTTCCGCCATTGCTGTGGCAGAGGACGTTGGTTCGAGGACAATGCCGTGTGAGTGGAGTTGTCGTGGAGTTGGCCGCATGCAAGTTGTCAGCGTGGCCGCAGGAGGCGATGCTAAAAAAGTCGAAACTACGCCCAGAGGCAAGAAAATAGAAGGGGAAAAAAGAAAGAAAAAGAGAGAAGGAAAAAAAAAAAAAAAAAAAAAAAAAAAAAACGGGGCAGGGGCTGAGCAGCTCTGAATACTGAGTAGAGTAATTACCCAAAATATTTGAAAATGCCACGAGAAACAGTTGACCGGGGAAGAGGTGGGTTCTTGGTGTAAGGTTGTGGAAAAAAAGGATTGTACGAGTACATATACTCATCTCGGTCCACTGTCTCAGCATCGCTGCTTCCAGTGCTGTTACCGTCTCGGCCGCGCCTTCCGGGGTTGGCAACTGTTCAGTCCCGCTTGCCAATCACAAGCAAGGAAGGCCGTAGCAGGAAGGCAAGATACGTTGTATCTTGATCCTAGGTACGAGTCGTATATGTACGAGTACATATACAGGAAGGAGCTACCGACCAGTGTCGGGAAAGGGAAGGGGCTGGGCGTCGTATGTACTCCCACATAAAAGACTGGTTGTGCAACGAGCATAACAGTATGTATATGTACTTGGTACTCGCACTCGCAGTCCGCTGGCAGTTCCGCCCCGGATGGAGCCAAGAGGGGCCTAGGCCAGGCCCCGAGTCAATAGGGCTAGCAGGGCGTGGCCCCTTATCCTTATTTTTGGCAGCCACGACGGGTGCTGAAGAAGCGAAGGAGCAGGTGCTGAGGGTGTGCTGGGATCGGCAGGCGGGGCCACTAGGAAGCAGGCAAAGGGATGAGCAAGAAAGGCAAGGGCGTCATTGTCTTGCGAGGACAAAGTACGACGCCGTCCTTTTCGCAGAGGCGCTGGGTGGGTGGGTGGCCCGTTGGCCGTCTTTCCTAGTGCCTCTCGCAACCAACCTGCTGGGGGCTAGCGGGCTTGGACTCGTGGGTGGCGTAGCATCGCGAGTGGTTCATGTGTTTCTGAAGAGTCCACCGTAAAAACCCGCAGCTCCGTTTTGCTCGCAGCCACCAATTTCCGGTGTTTTGCCTTTGCCCACTTGCCTGGCCGTCTTACGGTGACCGTCTCCCTGCCAGCCCATCACAACGCACGGCGGCTACATGGAAAGTACATGCAGGGTATTTGATTGTGCAGCAAGGGCAAAAGCGAGACGGTGCTCCGAAGGAAACGGGTTTTGGCATCTGGTCCTGGCCCAGGCTGCGCCACGTTTGAAATATGCACGTCTTGTAGCTCGTCTTGGAAACCGATAATCTGCAATCCCTGTCTTTCTTGTTGAGATTTCCGGTGCTGGTTTAGCGGCACATCTTTTACACGGTCATCGTGTTTCTCAAACAATTCCTTGATTTTCATCGAGCAATACTTGTACGCTTGCGAGCAATGCCCGAGATTCCGACGGTCGGCGGCCACGACGATCCGCAGTCACTTGTAAGATGCTTGTCTTTATAGAGTATGGGCTGCAGGCCATGCGAGAAAAAAGGAGGAGAGAAAAAGGAAAAGTTAAAAAATTCGGTGATAGTGCCGCGCTGGAAATGGGGACAAAGAGGGACGGGAGCATGGCCACGGCCAGAACCTGTGGCCCAGGGGAAGCAATGTACATTACGAGTATGCCAAAGTACGACGTACGATACTTCTACATTACGGAGTACAGACTGCTAGCTATGTGGCAGGTGGAAAGCAACCAACCAGAGACAGCATAAATGCTTAGATCCGTATCGTCACCAAAAGAGGCGAGAGTGGCACGAGCCCACGCGACATCGCTTCCAATCGTGGCAGGATTGGTTTACTCATACTCGTAGTGCTGTCTCGTTCAGCGCTCGTCACGTCGTTGGCTCACAAGTGATATGCACGAGTTGTACAAATATACGAGCATATTACCTGCACAGTGGCCAGCCGAAAGTGCGGTGAGCGAAAAGGAACCAAGAAAATAACCAATGGCGGGCCAAAGCAAAAACGGAGTGATTTACATACTCATACCGTCTCCTTCAAGGAAGCGCCTATCACCACCGCCGGTAATATGTCGTACGAGTAAATACCGCTGACTTGCGTCCTTGAACATTGTGTTCCGTTTCCACATGTGCTCATGCAACCTCACAATTCACATAAACGGCCCGCCTTTTCCTCCTCACCCGCTCGCAGAACCGCACGAGATGAGGCGTACGACGTATTTAGCCGTCTTGTCGATGCAAGATTTTCACACATTTGCTTGGCTGGCTGGCTCCGTCTTCATGCACACTTGTCCTTACTCTGTACATATCGTATATCGTACGAAAGCCATGCCAGCTAGGCAGGTGCCTTGTGTTAGTGAGGTGGGCTTGTTTGTTGGCGCTGACTTTGTGTCTCTCTCAATTTTCGCAGGCCCAGTGTTGTAACCAAAAACGGTCATGGATCGGCGATATTTTTTTTTACGAGTAGTTTTTTTTCTTCTCTTTTCGAGGGATGACGGGGCCTGCTGGACGTCGTATTAAGCTGGACCAGGCGCTGGGCGGTTCGGCGGGATGAGTCGGTCTCGGCCTAGCCTGGCCTTGACGTTCCGGGCATGCTCCGTGGCAGCTTGCTTTACGAGTAGTAAGATACGACGTATGACTACGAGAACAGTACTCCGTACTCGCCAGACAAATACGCCGCACCTTCCGTTTGTCTTTGTCGGCACCTCCTGCACAAGGCAGGCGCGGTCCCGTCGTTGGTGCATGATCGTGCCCACTGCTTGCCCTGCACTCGTACTGTTGGGCTGCACCTTCCTGACTGGGGCGGGACCGACCCGATCAAAGTCGACTACGGCAGGGTTGGCCCGTCTTCAATACGGTATCCGTCGGCAGGAGCGATGAGAACGGCCGCTGTGACGTAAGGCACATGGTCGTTGTCGTAGAAAACAGGTGTGACAATGGCCCGTTACGTCGTCGCTTTTCCTGCACAAGACCATACCATCTTTTCTGGCGCCAAGTGGAAACGGGCCGCGCAGTCTCTTCCAGGCGGCGAGCGCGAATATACGATAGAGGCTGATGCGCAGTTCATCTTCGCAGTCAGCCGACCGGCGAATACTGAGGCAACTGCGGGACTTATCCACTCGCTATTGATACTCTGAAGTCTCGTAGCAGTCGCCTCCCGTAAATACGTTTCTTGTTGGGACCTAGCAACTTGTTTGTCCAGAGCTCAACGATGCAACAACTCTTGAGCCAGACCCATTTGAAAAGCCTTGGTGCTGGCAGTGCATGACACTTGGCTGGAATGGTGTTTGGTCAGCTTATCCGAGGTCTTTGTTCGCTTCTTGTCCACGCATTTTTCTTTTGCATATACAAAAATGATTCCGGTGTTCTAGGGCAGGGGGCCGTTCACTTGCCGTCTTTGGGTAGCCTCAGTATCTTATATTATCAGAAAGCATTCCGGCAACCGAAACATGTTTTTCTTCCCCGGTCGTTTTCATTGTACGGGCGTAAGTGTCATCCAGTTTCCCTTTCTTCCTTTGTGCTCGGCAGCCTGCCGGCATGCTCACAAGACATTGGCGGGCTATCGTGAGAAATGACAACTTCCTCCCTGCCATGGATAATGAGAACTAGAGAGCTATATGTACGAGTGAGTACTCGTGATGACAGTCTTGTCCATGCATTTTTTTTTCTTTTTTTTTCTTGCGAGTCAACCTTTGTGCCAGCCGAGCATATTTTTCTGTTTTTAATCAACTGTGTTTTTCTTTTTCTTATTCTTTTTTCCCTTTTTCTCTATTTTCCTCATCAAACGTCCTGTTGTGGGCCTTTCATCAAAAGTATTTCGACTATTCAAAGGGTGCAGCCTTGCCTTTTTTTCTTTTCTCTTAATTTGTACATATTCGGTAGAGAGCCACGACATCGTATCTGAGCTCGCTTCACTTTCTCAGAATTGCTCCGTGCCGTACGAGTAAAAGTGTTGGTCCATAATATCAAAGTCGGTTTCTCTCCCATCTACCGTTCCCTCGTATTGAAACACGGAAATCGTAAAAACGCTCTCTGGCCCGCCCTTGCTGGAGACACAACGAGGCGAAGAACGAAAAGGCTCCACACATCATTCAATCCTGCGCTACAGCACAGACGGACCCTTCTTTTCTCGCCCACTGTCCCAGACACAAGGAATGGGGCCTCTTGCTACTCGTACGGGGTCCCTTGTCTTTTCTCATCACACAACTTGGAATGACCTTGATTCTCCCCCAATTAAAATGAGTTCTTTTCATTCGCTCGTTTTTGCTTCAACAGGGCCTTGCCTTTACGTACATATACGTCGTATACTCGTATACGAGTATGTACTCGTATATACATATACATAGTACTCGTACACGGCTTCAATTGGCCCTGTCTCACCATTCGAGACCACCTGTGACCACTCTCGAGACCATTCTCGGAGGACACTCATTCACATGGGGGACTGCTCGACATGACCAGTCTGAGCCCCTTTGTGTCTCTGCCGTCCCTCTGAAAACAAATCGTCTGTTCCCCCGTATACATATAGTGATAGCAAGCGTCTTTACATATAGGCGCCTTTGGCGGTTGTGTTGTAGACAATACGACAGGTCAACTTTACGTGAGATATTTTATTTACAATGTTGATGCAGCATCGGGCCTTGCGGGCGTCGTAGTACGACTGACGAGTACTGTACCTCATCGGGAGTTCTGCTGATGAGTGTTGTTCATTTTTATCACGCTCGTACTTTGTTCTTTCAGCCACTTTCACACAAATACCGGGCGTTTCAAAGTGCCTACGACAGATACTTCGCGGTCCCCAAGCAAACTCCATCACCAGGCGCTAATGCAGCTCCATGCATAGCTGATAAACCGTTTTTATGCGCCTGTCCATGCATTCTGGCCTTTCGTGTCTGCTCGATACCCGCTCGGTGCCCAGCTCGGCGCCGCGTTTCGCGCAGAAAGGTTTTCAAACAGCCACAAGCAAGGCAAGACTGTGTTTGGGAAACGACTGGTATATGTACGAGTGCAAGTCAAAAAAGGCCGGCGCTCCCTTCAGAGAGCAGGAGAATGCAAGGAAAAGCCAGCCCTTTCAACAAAAAACACATTGTAAACATGATATCCGTCCGACTGGCAGCCGGTGGCACCTCCGCACACGCCCCGTTGAAACAAGCTCGTCGATGCAGCTGCTCCTTCCCTGTGCGTCGCACAAAGTACTTTGTTTTGCTGCACGCCCCTCCCGTGCTGTTCGTTCCTTCCCCGGCTGAGCTGAACATTGATTAGCGCAACGCCTTAAAACACGCCCCCTCAGCGATGCTCCACATTAATCAGATAGATCCTGATCTTCTTCCGCGCCAATTTTTTGCAGGAGCCAGTTTGAGAACGGCCTTCTTTTCGATGCCCGCCGGCTGGTGGTCTTGCCACGTTATTATGCTAAAAGTGGGTACCGCAGGGCGCCTGTCTTTTTTTTTTAATTAAATTTTTTTTTAAAATTTTTTTTTTTTCAATTTATTTTACTCCTTGTTCCTTTGTTCCTGCCCTCGCAGTGGCTCGCGGGTCATGCCTGCCGCTTCAACCAACTGGAAGCCAGACTATCCACAGAGCAGGCTTTGGCCTAATAGTCGTATTCACTGGAAAAGAAGGCGACCGATGCCCCTTTTGCCGCCTTTCCATTTCATCAACACCTATCATCACGAATTGCACCCCCCCCCCCCCCCCCCTAGCTCGACACCCCTCCGCCTTTTGTCCCCCTTACCCACATGCTGGCACAGCATCTGGTCATCTCGATGGCCTAGGCAGAAACATACTGGAGACACGGGGGGGGATAATAAACGATGACGGCCATTTCGACGTCTCGCTACGACGTACGATCCGTGGGGCATGAGAAGCCCTGGTTTGTCGTGCCCCTGGCCGCATTCACTTGACAGACACATGGCCAGCAAACGGGTGAGGAAGCAACGACAGAACGACAAGGGTTGGCCATGAATCTCACGCCGAGCAAAGAGAGCAAACGAGGACACGAAGAAACACTACGACCAACTCGCATGTATCCGTATATCGTATGTATCTTACAGATGAGCGAGTGCCCGCCACAGCCAATCCATGCCATCTTTGAGTGCTACGGAGTACGTCGCACGCCCTTTATCCTCCGAGTGGGATCGCAAGACATGACATCCCATGCCAGAACAGGGCGGCCAGAGCCAGCCAAAAGATCAGCGTCACAAAAGAGGTAAGACACTGGAAACGAGATGAGCGCAAGGCGGCCCAGCCAGGCCGCTCATCTGCAGCCGAGAGAAGGCGGTGACGACGGCAGGCATGTGTCCTGCAAACGCGCAGCCTCAACTGCCCGGCTCATGTGTCAGCCACCGAGGCCAAGAGCACATGCACTGCGAGGCATATTCTCGTCTCTCACGAACACGCATACGACGCACGACGGCACAAGACAGCAACGCCGAGAAGAGGCAGCGTGCGTGCACGGAAAAGAAGCGCACCGACGATATATGCCCAAAGTAATGTATTATATTGGGGCTCATGTGGCTTTCATAGCTTCTTGTCCCAGAGAGGGAAAGCCTGTCAACAGTGCCCACAGGCAGGATTCGCGCTCCGGCACAACGCAGCGAAAGTGGCAAGAGGCAGCGTCTTGGCTGCCCGCTTCCCCGTCCACCTCCTTTCGAGATATTGCTGTGCAGATGGGGCTGGACGCACAGGACAAGGATCCGTCAAACATGGGGGGCATCGTAGCACGGCGACTCCAGTCTTCAGACCGGGTCCAGAAAGGATGACGGTGGGATGGATCGAAGAGCGGAACGTCAGGGCGCCGGGGCGTTGTCGTAGCAAGCCAGGGGGCGTGGCCATAGCGGAGATTGGCTCTGGAACGGCCATGGAAAGCGAGAGGTAGCAGAACAGTAGCCCGGAAAGTCTTGGACGTGCCACACGCCCTGTGCCTGTGGACAATGCTGAGCGTTGTTTTCTGTGCTGTCCGGCGAGATGCCAGCGCGGCCCACACGTCCCATGGCTGACAAGGACGAGGAAGCCAGTCCATCCCACATCGTGAACCTTTTTCACCCGCCGGTCCACTTGTGGCTGTTCCGCACAATTTGCTCGCCTTCAGCGCCACCGCCGGCCTCGCAGGCGACCACCGCGAACGCTGCCAGTTACAAAGCGCAGGTCTCGAGCATCTGCAACGTGCTGTACGTACGCATCCATCTTGGATGTGTGGGGTGCGAAGCGGCCATCTTCTTTGCCTTCTTGCCTTGAGAAAGGCCAGACACCAACACGGCCTCGGCAGCACTATTTTGTATTCCGTACTGCAGACGGTGCGTTGTGCGTTGTGCGTGCAGTAAGATACGACACAGTAAGATGCGTATGGGCCGAGTACACAGTAATGCGATGGGCCTGGCCTGGTTCGTCTGGCCTGACTGCCCCTATTCCTCTCTTTTTCCACGGGCGGTCTCGGCACGGTTCCTTTCTTCTTCCCCATCCCTCCAGGGATCCGGAGCAATAATACGCGTGCTACAGGTACGGAGTACTTCCCCTGCCTTCGATATGACGCATGCACAGGCGACCCATCCTTTTCGCCCATCCCTTCAAGTTCTCAGTCAAGCCTCCTGGCCCATGTCATCCACTATCCAATCTTTGTCTCCTCGCCACTGGTCCAACGAGGAGCACGACAAAGTCTCTCCTCCGTATGTACTCTGTATTACCCGTGCTCCCTCCGTACGGTATCGCACGCGCCCGTCCAACCAAACAAACATCAGGACGCCCAGCTGGCCCAGACCAACGCACACCCAACCAGAGCGCCTCTTGGGACGGACGCCTTGACGGACAGATGCGTACGAGATAGGGTATGACTGCCTTCACCGCAGCCACCGAGCACCGTCCTTGCGTTGGTGCTGCAAGATGCTGCCCGTAGCGTACTCGTATGTATCCTGCCTTTCCCTGCGTAATCTTTCCCATGTCACCTTGGCCGGACGCATCCCAAGTCAAACATGGCCCCCGTTCCTTGTCCAACACACGACGCTACGACGTTCTCCGTATTTCTGGCCTTCCCGTGCCAATATGGCCAATGCCCACCCCCGGCTAGCCTTTGCCCTTCATTGACATGTTTTTCCATTTGCCCATGTCCCTTGTTTCTTTTTATTTTTCCTTTTTCTGATTCTTCTTTTTGCCTTTCCATTCCCTTCTGTTTCTCGGCTCACAAGACGCTCCCATGGTTCTCCATCCCACACCCCGGCCCCATGGTGTGTGGAGTTGTCAATATGATACTTGACCTGGCCGGTGTTTTTCTTTTTCTTTTGAATATCCCATGAATATCAAATTGCACAAACAGACAACATTCACATATAACGGAACAGAGGGCCGCCCTCTTTGCTCTCTCCTCCTTCCATCACCCATCACCATCTGCTCTTCTCGACATCCCATCCATCCTACTGAACCACACACTTGCCACCTTCTCCTCTTCCTCCTTCCCTTCTCCCCTCTTCTTCTCCTCGACCGCCAAGATGATGACCTACGTCTACGCCCATCCGTACGCAAATATGCCACACACAGCATCGGCCGTGCAGCAACAACCAGCAGCGCAGCCGTTTCCGGCACCGACATTGCAGCAGCAGACAAACGATGCTCTTTTTGATGCCGTCTCGCGCCACTTTGCATCTGCATCCTCCTCTTCCCTGAGAAGACGGCACTCGCGGTCCTCCCAGTACGGCGCAAGGACGCCCGGCTCCACGATGCGCGTCGCGAAGCCCAGCAGCGCCAGCAACAGCCCCCAGTCGATGATGGTGCAGGCACGCAAACGCATGGCCCACGATGCCAGCTTCTTTGCCAGCCCCCAGCGGCTCCCCCAGCAGCTGGTCTCTGCTCCGGACTACCTCGCCGCCGCCGCCCACCGTTTCGACACAGCATCGTCTGCCGAGGCGGGCGCCTCGTCTCGTCCCGTGCGGCCGGTCAGCTGGCACCCCGGCAGCACATATCTGATGCCCGCGCAGCCTACGATGCAGCAGCCGATGCAGCCGATGCCGCTGTCTCTGGCCGCCGACTTTTCGTATCCGGCCCAGGTGCCGTCATCGGCCTACGGCACGCCCGGCCTGTCCGCCGCGGACTACGAGCCGTTTGCGCCCGCCGCACAGCAGCCCTTTGCGCTCAGCCCGTCGGCCTTTTCCACCCAGACGTCGCCCTCCACCGCCTTCTCGCCGTACTCGGGCAACTTTGACAGCACCACGGCCGGCCACTACTACTCGCCGAACCCCTGGGCCCTGTCGCCCTCGGTCCACGCCAACGGCGTCCTGTTTGACAGACTGCCGTCGCCCGTGGACTGCCCGGCTCTCATTACCTGCCACGGCCAGCCGGAGCGGGAGCGGGAGCAGGAGCAGCCGGCGGTTCGCCAGCCCCCGGTCTACCAGGACCGGCAGGTCCAGAGCCAGCCGCACGGTCCGTCCATGGCGATGGCGGCGTCCTCCTCCAAGGAATGGAACGACTTTGCCATGCACGGCTTTGCCGCCCCGCGCACCCCGCCGGACAGCTGCTTCTCGGCCGCCGAGCCGTCGCAGGCGCGCCTTCCGGGCGAGGACGACCAGGACGACGAGCAGCCCGAGGGCGAGATCCTCGTGGGCATGGGCCTCTACGATCCCCCGGAAAAGGCCGCCATGGACCCGATGCTGCAGAGCTACCACTCGTCCGTGGCCCAGCTCCTCGGCTCTGCGTACAAGTACCCCGAGCCGACGGGCAAGGGCCTGAAGCTCGAGGACGCCTGGGAGCCTCCCGAGAACCTGGACGACGACGACGACGAAGACGACGACAACAACAACGACCAAGACCGCGACGCCGAGGGCGAAGACCAGTAGGCGGCGGCCCACGCCATCGAATGTACCACCAACAATTCAAAAAAAGCTTCCGCAACCAACTTGCAACCAGACAAACGCCATTCCTTATCGACGCACAAAACTCGAAAAAAAACATGACTTTTCCTTTGTTTTTTTTCACGACGACATACGACAATGGCATTTACGAATTTACTTTTTCTTTTTTGGGTCTTCAGCTACGGTGTCAAGGGCTATTAGAATCGGGACGATTGCTTTTTTTTCTCTCTTTTTTTTTCAACCATCTCCATTTGCAGAAACAGGTTGTTGCTTCTGGGGCAACAGGCATAGCAAACACGACTCTCCGCGGAGCGTGGCCGACGGGCAGGGTAATCATCTGGAATTTTTGAACACCTGGGAAAAAAGGAATACGGAAGCACAGCGAGCATTTTGGTCTCTTGTAGGGATTCCGGGTTTCAGGCAGGGCATTACGGGTCTGTTTTCATAGTCGGATCGAGAGATACCCATTTGGAGACGCATTTGAAGGAACATTTATTTATAAACTGGCTGTGACTTGCACCCAAGGCTCTCCTGGAATTTTCATGTGACAATGCACAAAAACAGGCATTGAATACGCCTGTTTCGTTTTCTTCAGTGACGTCTTCCTTGGCACGGGCCACTTTTTATTTTGTTTTGTTTGAAGGGGGTGTGGGTATTAGGGGTTGTTCTGGGTCTGTCGGTTTTTACTCGTATTCAGAGCCATCTCAAATAAGCACACACGTGTCACCGAAGAATACATTCGAGATATTTTTATTGTTGCCTCTTCATTGTATCACCGGTTAGACATACGTTTATGTGGTGAAGAAGTCTCATCATTTTTTCAGAAATTGTAACTTTTCAAAATATGCGAGTAATAAATGAACAAAAAATAAAACCAAAAAATCTCATCAAAGGAACTTTTTGCGTGCTCTCCCACGCCTCTTGTGATCCTCGCTTGCATCCTCCCAAGCTGGCCTGCCGCTGCGGTTCTCATGTCCGGTAGTCGCCGTTGATCGTCCTGCTCGGTCAGCTCGTGCGCCCAAAGGCGACAAAGAAAAAGAGGAGAAATAGGAGAAAACGTACACATATTCGTGGCTAAAGTCACACGTCCAGTACGTGGCCTCGGCGCTGCCGGTGCCCAGACGCACGAGGATCTCGAGGTCCTCGAGCTCGAGGATCTCGGCGGCGCGGGCCTCGTCGACGGCCTCGGGCTCGCCGTTGACGAGCAGGCGGAGCTCGGGCGAGCCGTCGGTGGGCAGAAACGACACGCTGGTCTGGTCGGGGGCGATGGAGGACGAGGACGACGGCGCGTCGGGCGCGCCGGGCTCGCTGACGAGGGCGTAGCCGGTGGCGCACAGGATGCGGCCCCAGTTGGCGTCCTTGCCGTAGAGGGCGGTCTTGACGAGCGGCGAGCGCGCAATGGTGCTGGCGATGCGGCGGGCGTCGGCGGCGTCGGCGGCGTCGGTCACGCGGACGGTGACAAACTTGGTGGCGCCCTCGCCGTCGCGGACGACGAGCTGGGCGAGCGCGGCGGCAAAGTCGGTCAGCACGGCCTGGAAGGCCTGGTAGTCGGGCGAGGCCGGGTCGTTGGCGACGGGCGGGCCGCCGGCGGCGCCGTTGGCGAGCAGGGCGACGGTGTCGTTGGTGGACGTGTCGCCGTCAATGGTGATGCTGTTGAAGGAGCGGTCGACGGCGTGCCGGAGCAGGGCGGGCAGGGCGGCCTGGTCGAGCGGCGCGTCGGTGGCGACGACGCCGAGCAGCGTGGCCATGTTGGGGTGGATCATGCCGGCGCCCTTGGTAGTGCCGGCCATGCGGTACTCGACGCCCGGCGCCGACGGCAGCGCAAACGTGCGCGAGAGCAGCTTGGGGAAGGTGTCGGTCGTGCAGATGGCCCGGGCCGCCGCCAGCCAGTGGTCGTGCGTCGCGCCGAGGCTGGCAAAGACCCGGGGCACGCCGTCGAGGATGCGCTGGATGGGCAGCCGCTGGCCGATGACGCCCGTGCTCATGACAATGGTGCCGCTGCTGCCGCTGCCGCTGCCGGCCGCCGCCGCGCCCGTGCAGGCGTCTGCGGCCCGGGCCATGGCCGCCGCGTCCTCGAGGCCGCCCTTGCCGGTGACGGCGTTGGCGCAGCCCGAGTTGATGAGCACCGACCGCACCGTCGGCGGGCCGCCGGCGGCGTGCGCCCGGCGCAGCAGCTCGCGGCTGAACGTCACGGGCGCCGCCTGGAAGCGGTTCTTGGTGAAGACGGCCGCCGCGGCGCAGGGCACGTCCGACACGAGCATGGCGAGGTCCGGCTTGGTCGTGTTGTTGGGCTTGACGCCGACCACGACGCCGCCCACCCGGAAGCCCTGCGGGTACGTGCCGCTCGACGGGACGTACTTTTTCTTGGCCGCCGGGACCGCATTGCTCACGGGCGCCGAGTAGCTGCGGGCCAGCGAGGCGCACGGCGCCGTCGTCGTCGTCGCCCGCTTGGCCAGGCCGAGAACCGGAGCGGCCGCCCGGGGGGGCATGCCGTGCACAGCCATGGATCGAGTGCGGGGGAAGGGGGGACGGGGAGCAGACGATGGAATGCAATGGACGGCCAGCTGCGTCCAGACGTCGTTCAGCGGCGTTCACTTCCGGCCTCTTCGTCCACGCCGTCAAACGTTGACGCTTTGCGCTTTGGTGACTCACGTGGGCCCCGTCCTTGTGGAGAAAATTTTGATCAGGCAAGTGCACAAAATCTCGACGCAGCAGGCGCGACCGTGATAACGAGCAATCTGCACAACCAAACGACGCAAGGGAAACAATCAAGACGACGATTGTGTCGGTCCAGACCAGTCTGCAGAAAAAATGTATAAAAAACACGGCAGACTTTTGTCTGGCAGTGCCGAGTCCGAGATAAGATAAGGTGTGTCGTCTGTGAGCACTTAATACTCGTATACACGTATAGATGTATGTATATATCCTTTACAAAAGCTGTTGATTGGCATATATAGTTGGCTTAAAGCTCTGGAAGAGCCCAATGCCTTGCTGCTCGACGATATTATAACATGGCCAATCTGAGCAGGACAGAACTGGTTGAACTGCATGTCAGTGCTCTGAGTAAGAAGCCCCACTAATTTCAGGCCTATCATACAGCACCTCGGCACTAATTTTCAGCGGAACGAGCTTGGTGATCTTGACAACACAACGACGCGAGACCGCAACTGCGAATCGTTTCCGCCCGCCCTCCGCCCATGGTGCAGTACATCTTCACGCCGTGGCGCGACCGCCGCGAGCTGCTGGCCGTGCGGCGGCAGTTCTACCCGGACGCAGACGGCGAGACGCGCGCCGCCGGCGCCGAGACGGAAGCGGCCGTCCGGGCCGCCCAGCACGCGGCCGTGGCCCGGGTGGCGGTGTGGATGCAGCGCGGCCACTGCCCGCACATGGTGGAGTCGACGGCGCTGCTGACGGCGGCCGTGCTCGCAGACGGCGGGGCGTCGGGCGCGGGCGCGGGAACGGGCGCGGCGCCGTACGCGGCGCGCGCGGCCTACGCGGCGGCGTTCTCGCGCTTCGTCACCGGGCTGCTCGACGGCCACCAGGACCGCGCGCGCAAGCTGTCGATGCACGGCCTGGCGCAGACGGTCGGCCTGCCGCCGGCGTTTGTGGAGCTGCGGCACCAGGCCACGCACGAGGCGCTGCCGTCGCTGCGGCGGCTGCGCGCGGCGGCACGGCAGGCGCTGGCGTGGATCTGGGGGTACTACTGGGTGCACATGGAGGCTGCGGAGGCTGCGGAGGCTGCGGAGGCTGCAGAGGCTGCGGAGACGACAGCGGCTGCGGCGGCCCCTGCAGCCACAGACGCAGCCGCGCAAGTCGAGGACGACAACGCACACCTAACCCAACCCGGCACGGCGTCCGCGGCGGAGGACGCCGCTTCGACAGAACCAACGGGCGCTCCAGCCAAGCCATGGACAGCCGCGACTCTCAGCCTGGACGCCATGCGGGCGGCCTTGGCCCAGGGCAGACAGGCCCTCTACCAGGCCGAGGGCGGGCCCGAGCCGGACAGAGCCAGAGCCGGCGGCGACGACGCGAACACGGACACGGCCGACACGGGACCGGCGCGGCCGCGGTGGACAAGGTACGCCGGCGCGTGGACGCCCCGGCCGATTGGCGTCGTGTACGAGTAGGCAGCGGACAGCAAAGCCGCCCGAGCTCGCCGGCGTCCAGCAACGCGGCTTTGGCAGGTCGTGCCTGCCGCAGGTGCTCTGCCTGCCGGGAACGTCCACTTGGTACGCTAGTGCGGTCGCCAGGTACGTACAGGTGCCACTGGCCCACATGGCGCTGGTCGGACGCTACGAGCGGACGCCCGCTTTGCCGCTGCCCGGCCTGACGTTTGCTCATTGTCCGTTTCGCACTGTCTGCGCCCTCGACGGCGCCTCGTGCTTCGTCCTGGCCTCGCCGTCGCAGCCCGTCATTGTCTTGCCGTCTCTTGCGATGCAGACTCGACGACCCACGTTCACGATCCCGCCTCTCCCTCGTCTGGAGTTCTCGTCTGAAGACCTCTTTTCTCCTGCTTGCTGCTTTCCTCGCCTCCCCCCCCTCTCACACCTCGCGGCGGCGGACGGGACAATACAATGCTCCGCGTTGACGGCGACACCGTGGACGCACGCGCGGACAGCCAATAGCCAGGGCTGAACGGCGTGTCGAGACGATCGTTGGGGGCGGACGACACACGACACACGACAACCACGCAACCACACGCTGCTGACGGCTGACGGACACGCACGCCCCGGGCTTGCCGCGCTGTGCTTGGCGAGCATCACGGAAGAGCATATAAGCCGGCCGGGCCAGCATCTTGTTCGTTGCTTGTCCTCTCGCCACACGGCCCTCTCTTTCGCCTCGTCTTGCACGCTTTGCCCCCCACCCCATGTTCCACGTCGACAGGAGCGCCGTCCGCGGCGTGCACGGCGTCGTGCTCAAGGAAACGGACACGCGCACGCGCTTCTGGTGGCACTACCCGAACCTGCGCCGGCTGAACCTGCTGCTCCTCGGCTGCATCGTCTGCGACGTGACCAACGGCTACGACGGCTCCATGCTCAACGGCCTGCAGAGCATCGAGCGCTGGCAGGACGCCATGGGCCACCCCCGGCGCACGCGCCTCGGCACCATCACCGGCGGCATGCGCTACGGCCAGCTCGGCGCGCTGCTGGTGGCCGCGCCGCTCATGCAGCGTCTCGGCCGGCGCTGGCCCATTGTGCTGGGCTCGCTGGTCCTGCTCGTGGGCGTGGCCCTGCAGGCGGCCGCGGCCAGCTACGCCATGTTTGTCGTGGCGCGCGTGCTCATTGGCTTTGGCAACACGCTCCAGGGTACGGCCTGCCCCGTGCTGGCGGCCGAGCTGGCGCACCCGGCGCAGCGCACGGCCGTCCTCGGCGTGCAGAACTCGACGGGCTCGCTCGGCCAGATCGTGGCGGCCTGGACCACGTACGGCGCGGCCCTGCTCGGCTCGTCGTGGGCGTGGCGCCTGCCGTCGCTGCTGCAGGCCGCGCCGTCCGTGTTCCAGCTGTGCATGGCCTTTGCCATGCCCGAGTCGCCGCGCTGGCTGGTGCACCAGAACCGCAGCCCGGAGGCCTACCGCATCCTCGCAACCTACCACGCCGAGGGCGACGAGACGTCCAAGCTGCTGCAGCACGAGATGGCCGAGATCGAGGCCGAGCAGGCGCTGTCCGGGCCGTCCGGGTCGTCCTGGGGCGCGTGGCTGCGCACGCCGGCCAACCGCTACCGGCTGTTTATCCTTGTCACGTCCGGCTTCATCATCCAGTGGTGCGGCAACGCGCTCATCTCCTCGTACATCCACCTCGTCTTCAACTCCATGGGCATCACCGACGCCAAGACGCAGCTCGAGCTCAACGGCGGCATCACCATCAACAGCTGGGTCTGGGGCAACGTCTTTTCGCTGTTTGTCGACCGCATCGGCCGCCGGCCGCTGTGGCTGGTGGGCCTCGGCGGCATGTTTGCCGCCTTTGTGCTGCTGACCGCCATGACCGCCGTCAACACGGGCCTGGGCTTTGCCAGCCACGCCCTGAGCCGCGCCACGCTCGCGGCCACGTTTCTGTTTGGCGCCTTTTACAAGATGCCCGGCTGCATGCACGGCTCGTACGTCGCCGAGGTCGCGCCCTACGGGCTGCGCGCCAAGGCCTTTGTGCTCAGCAGCCTCTGCGACGCGGCCGCCAACATCTTTTCCAGCTACACCAACCCCGTCGGCCTCGCCGCCATTGGCTGGAAGTACTATGTCGTCTGGTGTGCCGTCCTGGCCAGCAACTTTACCATTGTCTTTTTCTTCTACCCCGAGACCAAGAACCTCAGTCTCGAGGAGGCCGCGCAGCTCTTTGACGGCGCGGACATGACGGCGACCACCACCACAGACGCCGAGGAGGCCGCGGAGGCCGAGACGAGACAAGCCAAGACGGTCGTTTAGGAGGGACGGGTCAAGCAGAGCTGTCTGCGGTTTCGTGTTTTGTTTCCTTTGTACTCGAATTCTACTTGCTTCGTCGTCCAGGCCACCACTGACTTTATGGAGCTGTCCGCGTGAGGAGCTGTCCGCCGATCGGACTCTACGCCTGATGGAGCTGCTCGTATCGTATGCACGTCTCGTATACGCACAGTGCCCCTTGGACCACCGGCACAGTGCGCCCGCTGCAACCACAACGCCCTGCAATGCTGACAGCGCTGACGCCGTTGCCGCCAAGCTTCGTTTCGAGAAAGGAAACATTGCCTAGTACGACCTTAGTGCTGAGCAAACTGCAACGCCAATACCCAACAGCGTCAATACGAGCTTGGAGAAGCAGGGGACCAGCAAGAGGCATTGGGGAAGCTCGATGATACGGCGGCCGAACGCGCCTTCCTCTTTTTTCTTTCTTCATTCTTTCTGCTATCGAGCTTGGTCGCTCGGTCGTGCCTGCCGTGCCAAGACCACCCCGCTGCTCGAATCTCTTGGCTAAAAGCCTGGAAGCTTTTCGTGCGTCTTCGACATCGTCGTCTATAGTCTGACCATCTCGTGATCGTGTCGCGATCTCGTTGATCTCACAGTCTGCGGCTGCTTGCCTCCCGTCGAGCGTGTCTCACTCTGGTGCTCGAGGCTCCCGCGCTAGCTCCTCTTTTTTTCTTTTTCTTTTTTTTTCTTTTTGATTTCTTTCCTCTTCTCCCTTTCCTCTTCCCTTCTTCCATGGACACGTCCCCCCAGCCGCCGACGAGCACCGGCCCGCGGCCAGCGGAGCCGCCCGACGACGACGGATCGCCGCCGCCGGACGACCTGCCGGCGTGCTTGTCGTGCCGCAAGCGAAAGTCGCGATGCTCGCGAGAAACGCCGAGCTGCGCCCAGTGCCTGCGGCTGGGTAGGTGGTCGTCCTGCCTCGTTTTCCGTGCGCGCCGCTGACCACGGCAGGCTGCGAGTGCCTCTACGTCTCGAAGCAGAAGCCCGGCCTCAAGGCGGGCGTCGTCGACACCCTGAGCCGGCGGCTGGGTAAGTCGCGTGTCGATGGCCTCGTTTCGGCGCCGTGCCCCGGACTGACGCGGCCGCAGAGTTCCTCGAGAAGCTCTTTCTCGACGGCGCCGGCAACAAGAAGCCGCACCTGGCCTTTCTCGACCTCGACGTCGGACAGCTGCCGGCGCCGTTCGCGCCGGACCCCGCCGGCGGTGCATGGGCCGCGGCCCACGGCGCGGCGGCGTCGCCCGGATCGCGGGGCAGCAGGCCGGGACCGGGGCCCGGCCGGCCACGCAAGCGGAGGCGCCTTGACCACAACGGCACAGACGGGGGGGACGGCGAGGACGGGGAGGACGGCGCCACGGACGGCGCAGGCCGCCGCCGCATGCAGTACCTCTTCCTCGACGACCCCCCGTACCACGGCCGGCGCCGGCAACGCCCCCAGCCGAACGGCGACGGCGAGAGCGAACGTGGCGGCGATGAAGAGAGCGACAGCGATGCTGACGATGTGGACAGCGACGACGCCGCCGGCAGCGACTCCGGCTCCGACTCCGGCGCCTCTGCCGTCCGCACCTGGATCCCGCCCCTGCCGGCCCTGCCGCTGCTCGAGGCCGTCGTCGAGGCCCATTTCCAGACGGTCCACCACTGGGTGCCCATCCTCCACTCGACGCGCTTCCGCGCCGCGCTGGCCGACGCCCGCGAGCGCCGCCGCCGCGCCGTCCTGATCCACGCGCTGCTGGCCATGTCCATCAAGTACGTCGACTGCAGCACCTTTGGCCTGACCAGCCGCCAGGTCGCCCGCCAGATCCGCCTCTCGCGCCGCGCCGTCCAGCTCAACGCCCTCAACGGACTGTCCTTTGCCAACACCCAGGCCCTCATCTTCCTGGCCTTTGACTACGTGGGTTCCCCTCCTTCCACCCCTCTCTGTCGAGCTGTCGAGCTGTCCCGCTCGCTCGCTGACGCTCTGCAGATGGGCAGCGGCCTCATCACCAAGGCGTGGCCCATTGTGGCCGCCCTGACGCGCATGGCCGCCTTCCTCCGGCTGACTACCGAGCCGGACGACGCCTCGGCACGCCCGGCACCGCTCGTCCAGCCCGCGGCCCTCTTTGCCCAGGCTCGCGGCTGGACCGAGGCCGAGGAGCGCCGCCGCATCTTCTGGGCCATCTTTTCCCTGGACCGCATCACGTCCATCTCTGCAGGGTTCGTCACCATGTCTTCCCGCCACGCCGTGTGTCCCGTGTCCGTGTCTAACCCCGTCTCAGCTGGCTGCCGAGCCTTACCGGAAGCAATGTCCACCGGCGCCTGCCCTGCAGCGGCGGTTTCTGGGCCCGCGAAGAGTCTGTCACGACGCCCTACTTTGCCCTCTGGGACGGAAGGGAGGGCGACGCCGGCGGGAAGCCCGCGAGCGCCATCCTGGCGGCCCCGGCAGGCGCTGCAGCCGCATACCATTCGTCTCCCGACTACTACTACGGGAACCCGCACCTCCCCATGGCCAGTCCGGCGGCCGTCCGCGACGGCATCACGCCCTCGGCGTCCGCCAGCGCGCCCGGCGCCTCCGGCGGCTCCTCCTCTGCGTCGTCGCCGGCCAACACGAACAAGCTCGGGGCCCTGGCCTACAGCATCGAGGCCACCGAGCATCTGAGCCACGTCACGGCCTTTTTTGCGCGGCAGCCGCCGCCGGCGCCGTCGCTTGGCGAGACCGTCACGGCCGCCGGCGCCGGCGCCGGTGTCGGCGCCGAGGACCGCGCCGCCATGAACGCCTGGCTGACGCGCCTCAAAGAGCTCGACCTGCGTCTCGTCCACTGGAAAATGCACCTGCCGCCGCAGTGGTCGGACTGGCACGTCTCGCTCAAGATCGACCCCAACCTCACCCTGAGCCACCTGAGCCACCTCGCCAGCATGGTCCTCCTGCACCAGCACATTGCCTACCCGCCGCCGCAGTGGCCCCCCCTCATCCGCCCCAGCCTGCCCAGCGTGTGCAGCGCCGAGACGTGCGAGCAGGCCGTCGCAGACATGGCCGCCATTGCCCAAAAGTATCTGCGCTATGTCGGCGGCCTGGCCTGCGGCCAGTTTTCCTTTTGCCTGTTTGTCGCAGCTCGCTTCGTTCTCGTGCACGGCCGCATCAGCCGACGTGTCTTGCCGCCGCCTCCACAGCCGGGGGCGCCGACCAGCTCGTCCGAGTCCTCTCTCGCCGACGACACGCCCCCGGTCTTTTTCGCGCTCCTCGAGAGCCTCGACAATATTTCCGTTCGCTGGAAGGGATACTGCGTGCCCGACGACGAAGAAATCGATGCCGCGGGCCACGACGGGTGCCCTGCCAAACCGCGGCGCCGCTGCCAGCCGCTCGACCTCGCTGCACAGTACGCCGCCCGGCTGCGGGCTCTGCACCAAAAGGCCACCGCCGTCGGCGCCGCGCTGACAACCGACGAGCTGATTGCGCTCCTCGCGACGTCGACCATGGAGGGCCTCGTCACAGTCAAGGCGTCCTCGCACACGTCCGATGCACTTTTGAATGCTGGCGCCGCCACCTCCACGCCCTCGGCGCTCTCGTCCTCGGCAGCGTCGTACCTCCGCAGTCCAAGCGTGATCCACGGCGGTGGCGTCGAGATCGCAGGCATCCTTCAGAACCCAGTGCCGGCGTCTGCTGCTGCTGCTGCTGCTGCTGGACGGACATCCTCCATGACGCCCATCCGGAATATAACCTCCATCGGGCCGCTGGCGTCCCCGCCCAACGCTTCCGACGGAAATGCCATGGGCTACGGAACAATGCACAGAGGCCCCGTGCCGGCCGATGTGTCGAATGCAGGGGCCTTCCCTGGCACGCCGGCTACCGCGGCCCATGTCTTTGGCATGGGCATAATGACACAGCAGCATCCACACCACCAAGACCCCTCGAGCCAGATACATCAACACCATGTCCAGCAGCACCAGCAGCCGCAGCAGCACCAGCAGCAGCACCAGCAGCAGCACCAGCAGCAGCACCAGCAGCAGCACCACCACCATCAGCAACAGCATACGAACTTTGACGAGGAGGACGATTTTGCAGCCATGTCACACTTACTCTTGGACAACCAGTTTCTGGACATGGACCGAGTCTTGATGCGCAACGACACGAGCTTCCTGCTCCGCTAATCGAAGAGAGGAAAAAAGAGGACATCTCACTTACATACTGTAACCAATGAGGCATTTCCGCATCACCTTATGCATCCAGCGTTGTCGTTGACACACTCTCTCCCGTCTGGCCTGAGTCAGCACGCGTCCGTCTACCTAGGAGCAATCTGAAGACCCATGCGCAGCAGCTGGTTGCCAAACTCGAGAAAGTAGTAGTCGGCATACACCAGGCCGACGTCCGAGTAGCGCGTGAGAGCGTCCTGGTTGTTGTTGGCCGTGGAGTGCCGCAGAATGGCGTCCCAGGCGCCGGCCGGCACGTGGACGTCGCCCGTGGCGCTGTCGACGGAAAAGGCGGCCACGTCCTCCCGGTCCAGCGAATAACCCAGCGTGTCGTGCGCAATGCGAAGCGCCGCCGCCAGGTACCTGCCGCTGTACGCGCGCCCACGCCCCTCGCCCGCGCCCTCGCCGGCTTGCCGGGCCAGCGCCTGGTGCAGCAGCAGCAGGCCCGTGGCGGCAATCAGCCCCGCCGACGTGTCCCGCAGCGGCTGGCCGTTGCTGTCCTGCTGGTCCGCGTCCGCGATGGGCGCGTCAAAGTCCCAGAGCGGGACGTGCTTGTGCGACGCCGCGGGCGACGCGCCGAGGCGCTGCAAAAAGTAGTCGGCCGTCCGCTGCGCGGCCGCCAGAAACTCAGGCAGGCCCGTCCACCCGTGCGTCTGCGCGAACCCCAGCACCGCCCACGCCTGCCCGCGCGACCACGTCGAGCCGTCCGCGTATCCCTGGTGCGTCATCTGGCGCTGGACGACGCCGCCCGCCCGCGCCGGATCGAGGTTGACGACGTGCCACGTCGATCCGTCCGCGGGCCGCACGAGCGTCCGCAGCACCGTTCGTGCATGCTGCGTCGCCATGGCGGCCAGCTGCGGATGGTTGTCGTGCCGGGCCGCATAGTACAGCAGGTCCATGTTGCACATGCTGTCGACAATGACGAGAAAGTTGCGCGTCGGGTCGCTGATCGCATGGCGGAGGCTCCTGACCCTGTCCCAGCTGCGGATGGCGCCGACGAGCGGGTCGTACCGCTCGGCAAGGCTCCGGGCGGCGGCACAGTAGCCGCGCAGGCTCAGGGGATCGCCCGTCAGCTCCCAGTCCATGCGCAGAGAGCGCACAATGAACCCGAGATCGTGCGTGTCTGTGCGAGCGGTCTGGGCATGCAGCGGCTTCGACCAGCGGCGGCAGAGGCCGAGCAGCTGGCCGTGAAACTGCGCGGTGGAGACGGTGTTGTTGTTGTTGTTGTTGTTGTTGTTGTGTTGGGGGCCGTACTTGACAACCCGCTCGAGGATGCAGTACAGGCTGGCGGGGAAGAAACCACACGTCCAAAACGCGGCAGCCTTGGACTGGTAGGTCCCGGCCGTCTCGCCAGAGGCGGGGACGTATTCGGGAAAGGCTGCGAGGCCCGGCTCGGCCTCGAGATACGACTCGGCGACCCGCCAAATCTTGGCGGCCACGTTTTCAGAGTAGAGGCCGGCCAGAGACGACGGCAAAGAAGACGGCGATACGGACGGGTCTGCCGTTTCGGCGGGGAACGTCTCCAGGGCGTTGGCCTCGGGCGCGGTCGACGACACCGGCAACGACACAACCGGCGACGCCGTAGCCGACGGCACGCCCGTCGTTGAAGCCGTGAGGGGGGCGTTGCTAGCCATGGCGACGTGAAAGGGCCGAGAGAAAAAGGAGCGGATTGCGAACAGGAGTCGGAGATGAGACAGTTGCGTCGTCAAAAGGCCATCATCCTACAGCCACGGCGAGACAAGACACTTGGGCATCGGCGACAGTGCCTTTCTTTTGGGACCCTTGCCAGAACAGCACGGCTCTCCTTCCTTCTGTCTGTCCGGGAAGCGCAGCGGGCCAACTCTGCGCGAGCCCAGCGTCTTTTGTCCGCTTCCGTCTGTGCTTGACTGTTTTGCGCTGGCATGCCTATTGCGTCTTTCCCTCGTTGCTGCCTCGCGGCTGATTGTCGGCCGAGGGCAATCTCGACTGGCCCCCGAACCGGCCACCCTCGACCGCCTCGCTCGCCTCGCTCGCGTCGCGACTCTGGGGCCCCTCCGTTCGCCTCTCGTCTGCCTTGCCCCCCGTCCTTCCTCCACCGCTACACGTACCCCTCCGCTGGGCGCCGTCACGTCAAAAGGACAGTAGACTGGGAGCAGCACCGCGCGGCGTGCTCTGCTACTCTGCTGTGTCCAGCGTTGGTGCAGTTCTCCTCTGTGTTTTCAGCACCCAAGTGCGCTGGCATTCTCGGCCCAGCGATGGTCAGGCATTGCAATGCCGCCGAAGCGTGCACGCATACGCCATAACCGCCAGAATCCTTTTGAAGGAAAACCGAGAGCCTTGAGGGTCAAAAGACAAAAAGGGGCGTTTACACGCCCTGGCGATATAGACTATAACGCTGCTAGCGGTCGGCGGTGGATTGGCCCGATGCGCCGGCGGCTTTGCAGCGTCGGGGGTGGCGCCCGATGCCCCGACCCACCCTTCCTTCCTTGTTAGCGGCCGACTGCAGAAGGATTACTTGTACAGTGTCATAAACGCCGGGTGTCACAATCCACTGTACGAGTATGCATGCGCCGGCATGACAGCAGAAAGCCGTCTGGCAGGCGCCGTGAACCTGTCCGCCGGCGGGACGACAGACGTGCCCGCGAGAAGCGACGGTCTGGCAGCTGCCGCGGCTTCGTTTGTCATCCAGTGCCAAAAGGAACTGCCTGTGCGGGAGCCGCACCTTCCTCGCCAGGTCGCCAGGTCGCCAGCATGCTCCTTCCTCAAAGAACATTGCCAGCCTCGCGTCGCGCCTTCCCGTCCCGCCACCCGACTTGACACATTGCTGGACCCGCTCCACGCGACCTCTGCCATGACCGCCAACGTCCCGCAGACAGTCACGCTCGACGGCCGCGAGCTGGCCGCCGCCAAGGCGCGCCTTCGGGCGGGCACCGGCACAGACGAGGCTGCCCGCGCGGCTCTTGCGCTCCTCACGGCCGAGGCGGACGGCTGGCTCGACCAGGGGCCGTGGTCTGTCACGGACAAGGCCCACGCCGGCCCCAGCGGAAACATGCACGACTACGTCAGCCAGGCGCCGTATTACTGGCCGGACCCCGCGCGGGCAGCGAGCGGCGGCAGGCCCTACGTCCAGCGCGACGGCCAGAAGAACCCCGAGGTGCTGGCCTACACCGACCGCGTCCACGTCGAAAAGGTGTTCCGCGCGGCCTACGTGCTCGCCCTCGCGTGGTTTTACACCGACGACGCGCGCTACGCGGCCCATGCGGCCCTCGTGCTGCGCACGTGGTTTGTGGCGCCAGCCACGGCCATGCGGCCCAACCTCGACCACGCGCAGCTGATCCCCGGCGTCAACACCGGCCGCGCGATTGGCATAATCGATTTCTCGCAGGCGTACGCAAGCGTCCTGGACGCGGCCGTGCTGCTGCGCACAGCACAGGAGGCGTCGCCGGGCACGGCGACCCACGGCGGGTGGACGGCCGAGGACGACGCCAGCTTCCGAGCCTAGAACTCAGCGTTTCTAGCGTGGCTGGTGGACAGCGCGTTTGGCCAGGCAGAGCATGCCGAGCGCAGCAACCACGGCAGCTTTGCGGCGATGCTCGTGGCGTCCATTGCCGCGTACGTGGGCGACACGGCACAGGTGGCCCGCGAGGTGGCGCACGCCGTGCACCGCCACGTGCCGGCGACGATCACCGCGGACGGCCGGCAGCCGGCCGAGCTCGCCCGCACGCGCAGCTGGCACTACTCGATGTTCAACCTGCTCGCGCTGGCGCGGCTGGCCATGGTGGCCGAGCGCGCGGCCGAGAAGCGCGCGGCCGAGAACCAAAAAGGCCACGAGGGCGAGCGGCTGTGGCCGCGCCTGTTTGCCGCGGTCGAGTACGTGCTGCCGGCAGCGACGGGCGGCCGGGCCAAGTGGCCGCACCCGGACCTGCAGTTCCAGCAGTTCGCCGCGGCCGACGTGGTGCGCGCGGCTGCGGCTGCAGGCCACGCAGCGTCCCAAGCGGCCGTTCCGCAGCTGCAGCTGCCGCCCGACGGCGATACCTGGCCGCTGCGGCCGGCGCCGGAGCAGCTGGACCCGGTCAGGGCGCCGGGCCAGACGCCGGGCACGGCCAAGCCGGAGTAGCGTGGCGTTGCGCAGATGGAATGCCGGAGCAGCAGCCAGCAAGCGCCCGGAAGGATGGGATATATACAAGAAATGTCTCCGTGGGCCGGCGATGCCGTCTGTTGGGGACAGACAGCAGTTCGACCCGGCGGAGGCCTTTAAATCAAAGACCCAGCGTTTTTCTCTTGCTTCACTGTCCACACTTGCGCGCTGCGGGGTCGAATCTGTGATTCATTCTCAAGCGGCAAGCTCTAGCAATTTTAGAAGCGGAAGGGCATGTGCAGGGGATCGCAGTGCGAAAGAGAGATTGGGGTCGGGAAGAGAAAAAGAGAAAAAAAAAAAAAAACTCGAGACTGGAATGGCTGTACGTGCCTCCTTGCCAGTCTGCAGCGCCATATTCTCGCAAGTCGAGATACTTGACTTTGCCGGCGACTGCAGCGTGAGGACGGACAACGCGTCCGAGCACGCAAGAGTGACGAGAACGAAGGAGGAAGAGATTTTTCAAGACGGAGACGAGCAGCTGGGCTTTTTAAAGTTTTGGATTTGGATCACGTGAAGTCATGTGACTACGTGGTTGACAGTCCCCGCTTATTTTGTTCGCTTGCAGCCTCCCGTCTCAGCCCTCAACACGTTCTGCAGCCCATTCAGCTCTCATCATGGTATGTCTCGACAAGACCGACGTATGGCCCGCAAAGGCCCAGCTAATCTGTTTCTCTCTCCGCTAGCCTCCCAAACGCAAGGCGTCGACAGCCGCCCCCGCCTCGGCGGCCACGACAAAGGCTCCTCGCGCCTCGAAACTCGCCCGCGAGAACAACATCACCGCCCAGCAGGAGGCCGAGATCCGTGAGGCGTTTGGCCTCTTTGCCGAGCCCATGGACGGCGAAAAGGACGGCGTGCTCCCGATTGGCGATCTGCGCCGGGCGCTCGTTGCCCTCGGCATCCCGCCGGCGTCGCGCGCCGAGCTGGCCGAGTTTGTCTCGATCCTCGACCCCGACGACGAGGGCTTTGCCGTGTACGCGTCCTTTGTCGCCATCTGCGCGCTGCAAATGCGTGCGCGGGCCGAGCGGGCGTCGGGCGCCGAGCAGGCGCAGGAGGTCGACGAGGCCTTTCGGCTCTTTGTCGGGCACGGCCAGGGGCAGGGACAGGCGTCGTCGCAGGGCAGCGTCATTACCGTGGCGCACCTGCGGCGCATCGCGGCGACGCTCAAGGAAGACGTCGCCGACGACGTGCTGCGCGACATGGTGCTCGAGGCCAACGGCGGCGCGGGCGTGGCGCAGGGCGTCGACCGCGATGCTTTCGAAAACGTTATGCGGCGCGCCGGCGTTTGGCGCTGAAAAAAGGGGGGAACGGATTGAGGAGAGAGAATGAAAATGCAGCGTCCCTCAAACGGCGCGCCGTCCCGGCGGCACACCAGCGACATGCTTGCCAGCGACGGCCGCCGACCGAGCCGAGAACGGCGCCGCGCGGACCGAGCATTGGCCGCCGCTCAAACGGCAGCACGACGGCGGTGCAGCGCCGTGGATGAGCTCCCAGAATCTACAGCCAGCCACGATTCCCGGCCTTGCGTGGCAGCCAGCCCTGGCTGCACATGGGCCCGGCGGCATCCGGACCTCGAGTCGCAAGGCTGGCAGGTCATGTGTGGCACGGGGTGGGCGTTGAAAAGGCAGCAGAGCGCTTTGATGCATGCTGGGAAACAAACGAGAGAAGCAAAGACAACCTGTATGCGTTGCCAACCTGCGTATACATTGATAACATTACCCAAGAGACTGAAAACACAAAAAGCTCTGCCAAGTCTGTGCTGGCACCCTCGCCGTCGTTCGGCGCCGGCTGCTTCGAGCCTCACGATGCTTCTGCCGCGTCTGCCGCCTGCTTTCCCGCCGCCTCGGCCGCCGCAATCTCGTCGCGCTTCTTCTGCGAGTCGAGCACGGCCTGCAGCTCGGGCGGCGCCTTGAAGCCCGCGTGGTCCGAGTGCTTCTTGTAAAAGTAGCCGTCGGGCTTGGGCCGAAGCTCGGCCGGCAGCTCCTCGAGCACGCACTCGAGCAGGTTGTCAATGGACTTTTGCTTGGATGCGTCGCGGTGCCAGATCGAAATGAGATGCGAGTTGAACCGGGCCGACAAGCCAACACCGCAGATTGTGTCGCCTAGAGAGTTAGTACGTCTCTCTCTCTCTCTCTCTCCTTTTTTTCTCTCCCCACTCACCCTCTTCGAGAACGCTCTGCAGCTTCTCGCCGATAGCAAGCAGCTGGATGCGCGTCCACACGTCCGGCCCGATGCTCTTGGGCACGCGAAACGTCCAGCTGCCGCCGGTGATGTTGCGGCGGTCCTCCCAGACGGGACGGAAGCCCGCCTTGAACAGGTAGATGGACTCGCGCATCTTGATCTGATCCACGGGCGTGTTGTTGTTGTAGCGCCAAAAGTCCTGCACCGACTCGATCTGGGTGCCGAGCTGCTCGAGCTGCGCCTGGTACGCCACCTTGCCGCCGTCGGGCCCGTCGCCGGCCTCCTTCTCCTTGCCCGGCCGGTCAAAGTAGACGTTCCAAAAGTGCTGCGTGGGCAGCGCGCGCATGGTCTTGAGAAAGTTGCGCTTCGCGTCGTCGCGCTGCTCCGAGGGCGTTGTGGCGCCGCCGGGCGACTGGACGTCGGCCGACGTGCTCTTGGAGAGCGACGAGAGGCCGCGCGTGAAGAGGGTCGGACGAGTGGCCATTGTGGAGGGAGGGAGGGAGGTCGAGAGGGAGGTCGGGGAGGGAGACCGGACGATGCACGAGGCGTGCAAAAGAAGCGAGTCGGTCGGTGGAGGGGCAGTGCGGCTGCTGCACAAGGCACACGGAGAGGAGCAGAAGACGAGGCGCGGAGGACAAAGGTTGCCGAACGAGGGAGAAGACGGAGAAAGAAATACTCGGAGAACGGATCAAAGTCGCACTGGCCGGTTTGGGAAGGGGCGAATCGGCGTCCAGAAAAGGAAAGTGCGTTCATCTACAAACTGCGACGAGGCACCTGGCAGCTGCCCGTCTCGTCCGTCCCTCCTTCCCCTTTCCCTGTAAACATCCACTCCACGCCCTTTCGGATCGCGGAAAGACCCTTTACGACGTATTAGAGGCAGGAGCGACCCAGGCGGACGCTCCCTCATTTCGTCTCCTGTTTCCTCTGGACTCTCGTCTGTGTGCCTGCGAGCTCCCCTGCGCGTGCGACAGGCGAGCTCTCTCGGTCTGAAACGAGGGGAGACCCGCCTCTCGCCAGAGGGGTCGTATTACGTCGTAATACATCGCCGACAGCGAAGCGCTGGAAAAGACACTAGCAGGGCGCTAGGCGGAGCATGCACCAAAGAATGCGCTAGACGACGCGCTGGGCCGCTGTGACGAACTGGAAAAAGCGCTGTAATTCGGCCCCGTTGCAGGAGCTCAAGCCCCCACTGAACTCCACAGGAAAGAACCCTCGTTTCAGACGACGTATTGGAGCTCCCCAGTGGACGCACGTGACATTGAAATGGCGACGACGACATCACGACGGCATGAAGGGCAGTCTGTACGGATGCTCTTCCCAGCGTCAGTCTCTTGAGGTCTGTCGTTTCTTAATATCACAGCCTGAAATGGGTTTGTTTACCAAGCTCACAGCTGTCTCTCACATTCTTTGCTTGATATTCATTTATTATTATTAAATGTATTAAATGCATTACCTCTTCCTGGTGTTTTGTTTAAAACGTAGAAACCGATGAAAACCAAAAGCCGATAAAACCCAAAAAGCCCATCCTTAAACGCCTTATATCCCACGGCCAATCTGTCGCCTCGAGTGATGGCCGGCCAGCCTTTTTTCATTCTCATGCATCTTCCCTCCTGCACGGCTGACCAGAAGCTCCTAGTTCTCAACCGACTGCAGGGGAACATGACTGAAGATCCCTGCAAACCCGACTGCTTCCATTTCAAGCGCCGTCGCCGTGTCGATATGCCAGGGCGGTGTTGACGTCACGCTTGAAGGCGACGAGATGTCTGTGAAGGGCCCAGAAGTCTCTTTATCGGAGCCATCGTCTGTCGACGTGTCATCTTCCTTGTCTTGTGCCGAGTCGCCTTGGCAGTCGAGCCGAAGCTGTTTGGCCGAGTGTTCTCTTGTCTCCACAAAGAGCTCGCGCTTTGCAGTGCGAGGTATGGGAGAAGGAGAAGGAGAAGAAGAAGGAGAAGAAGAAGGAGAAGAAGAAGGAGAAGGAGAAGGAGAAGAAGAAGAAGAGCGACAAGGAGAAGCAAAAGGAGACGACCGTGGAGAACACGGCGGGCTGGAAGAGAGGAAGCGGATATAGACGCCGTTGTAGTTGGGAATAACGCGTCCATACTCGTCGCTCTTCACCAGCGTGTTTGCAAGCAGCCTTTTCCGCGGAGCCGGGGGCCTGCACGGAGCCGCCCGGCCTTGCTCAGGAGCAGGAGCAGGCGAGGCTGGAGGCGAGTCCAGAGGCGAGCCCAGAGACGAGCTGCAGGACGGGCCGGGAGACCCAGGAGACAAAAGAGGGCCAAAGCCAAGAGGCGCAACCGGGAAATACCAGTCGATGGCGCTGAAATCCGGGAGAACGTGCCCAAACTGGTCCCTTTTCACCAGAGTGTTTGCATACAGCCGCTTTGCGACCGGGGAGTTCTGCGGATCCTTCTCCGTCCGGAGGGGAGACGACAGAGAGTCCATCGCGGCGGATGCTGTCCATGTCAGAAGACGAGGCAGGAAAAAGGGAAAAAAGAGGGGGGAAAGAGCAGACCAATCGGCTTCTGCGTAAACGAGAATCGACTTACAGGAGAGCCCCAAAGGCAGCGGTGCAAAGAGACAAGAGGAGAATGCCACGAGGAACTGCCTCGCGTATGAAAACAAGAAACAGTCGAGTTTCAAAAGGCCAGACTCGAGATGTTCAACAGCCCAGAGAAATGGGCATGGAGAAGAAGAGAAAGAGAAAGAAAGAGAAAAAGAAAAGCAGACAGAGAAGCCCGGGGGACACGGCCATATATATCATCGACCGGCGCCCATTTTTGAGCCTCGCCACCGAGGAAAGGCGACGGCATGCCGCTGCAATGCGCTGCTGTCCTGAGTAAGAAGCAGGTGCATGTGCGCAGCGGCTGACTATCGTGAACTCGATTTGGGCGGCGCTGTGTTAAGCAGCATCCGCCACCACCAACCGCCCGCGAACCCAGCAAACAACCCGCGCGCCGCTCTTACACACTGACGTCGTGTTCCCTGCTGCCCTCTGTCATGTTACGGATGCTTTTTCTTGTGCAGGCGTGGCTGGGTACCGCTCCGAGGCGTGTCGTGATTCTGCCCCGAATCAAAACAATTTACCGTTTTAGGCAATCTTAGTAAGCAGACTTCTCAACGTCGCACATCGAGTACTCTCATACGAAGTAGACGGGACAGTAAAATAAACAATGCTCGTCCTTGACTGCCGGGGAGAAAATCGACACGAACGACGACAACAATAGAAGCCAGTCACATTGTTGACGCACAGGCGTGCTGAGAAACAGGAGAATAGGAAAACAAGAGAAAAAAAAAAGGAAAGTTTAAACAAATACTACTCCCTAAAACCCCAAACCCCCAAACCCAGAAACATCAAACGTGAACCTCGTCTCATGCAGCCTGCTCTGTGGCCTACACGTTCACCCGGGGCGCGAGCGGCTGGCGTCCTGCGGCCGCGGCACGCCCAAGCGGATCTGCGCCAATGAACCGCTGCTTGTCGTCGCCAATCTTGCGCCGGAACATGCCCAGATCGGACAGCAGCGACTGCATGTACTCCTCCATCTCGTTTCCCTGGTCGAATAGGCCGTCCTGGCCGTCGAGCTCCTCGCCGTCGTCGTCCTCGTCCTCGTCGCTTCCGTCCTCGCCGTCCTCGTCGTCCTCGTCATAGTATGCCTCGTCGACGAGGTTCTCCTTGTCGGCGCCCTTCTTGGGCGACTTTTTGGGCGAGTTCTTGAACGGATCGCGCTCGTCCTCCTCCGGCAGCCGCTCTTCCACCAAGAGCCCGCCCGGGTCGAGCGACATGCGCACGCGGCGTCCGCCGGCGCCGCTCCGCCGGCGGTCGCTGCCGCTGGCGTCTTGGAACAGGCTGCTGCGCCGTCTCCTTTCCTGTGCGGCTCCGCCCCCCAGGCCCGCTGCGGACGGCGACGGCGTCACGTTCGGAATCGGGTTCTTGAGCGAGTCCAGCGCCAGCTTGAGGTGCAGGCGCAAGGCCTCGTTCTCGGTCTGCAGGCTGCGGATCTTGCCCTCGGCCACCAGCGCCTTCTCCTCCATCATGCGCTGCATCGTGGCCACGCGCGTCTGGTACTCTTCGAGGCGCGCCTCGCGCGCGGCCTCGCGCGCCTCGCGCGCCTCGTGCTGCGCCGCGTCGCGCTCGCGCCGCTGCGAATAGTCCGACACCGACAGCTGCAGCCGCCGGATCTCCTCGGCCATGGCGGCCATCTGCGCGTCGCGCTCGGCCGTGGACATGCTGTCCTGGTTGACGACGGCGCGCGTGCGGATGCGCTTCGCCTGGTCTGCGTAGCGCAGCGTCGACAGCGTCTCGTCGTAGTCGCCCGGCGCAATGCAGGCAATCATGGCCGTCTTGGAGTTGCCGCCGAGCGAGTCCTTGAGCAGCCACGTCAGGATGGAGTCGCGGTACGGCACGACCTGCTCGCCGCTGCGCCCGCCCCGGCCGCCGGCGCCCTTGCCGCCCTTGCGCGGCGTGCCGGCCTTGGGATCGGCCAGCGCCGCAATCACGCGGCCCAGCGTCGTCAGCGACTTGTTGATGTTGCTGCCTTCGCGCAGCCGCTGCCCGGTGGCCTCTGTCGCCTTGGCGCGCTCGCTGCCGGCCAGGTCCACCAGCCGGATGCGCGAGCTGCGCTCGGTCGTCTCGTCCGTCTCCATGTCGTGGTGGATCTGCCTCAGGAGAATAGTAAACACGGCGTGGCTGCGGCTCGAGGTGTCGTTCATCTTTGTCGACGCCACGGTGCGCGACCGGTCGCCCATCTGCATGTACCGCAGGATCTCGTCGAGGCTGCGGACGGGCACCTCGGTCAGGTCCTTGACGTACGGGCCCTCCGTGGGCGACTCGCGGATCTTGAGATAGTAGGCCGGCTGCGCGGGGACCACCGGCACCAGCAGGTCGCGCACGTGCTCATTGTACACCTCAAAGTACGACACGCGCACGTTGTACGCAATGTTGGGCGTCTCGCTCTGCGCCGCCTCGATGCGCTGGAACAGGTCCTCGCAGGTGCGCGGGATCAGGCCCGGCTCGCTGGGCGTGCCCATCATCGTGTAGCTCTTGCCGGAGCCCGTCTGGCCGTAGGCAAAGATGCACGTGTGGTAGCCCTCAAAGTTGTGATCGAGAAACTCCTCGCCCAGGCTGTTGTAGACGTCCGCCTGCTCCGCATAGTGGTCGTCCTCGCGCCGGTGGCTCCAGAACGAGCTGTCAAACGTAAACGAGCGGTCCTCGAGGTTGGCGCGGCGCGTGGCGGCCTTGGCAAAGCCGGCCGTGGGCGTCTCGGCGCGGTCCGACGACGGAGGCGCCAGCAGGGTCGTGGCCTGCGTCACGGGGTCCATTCGAATCAGGCATTGCGTGTTTTTCTCAATCTCTGTCCACGGTCAGTCGGCGAAAAACAGGGCGCGCAAAGGACCGCAACGCACCTCGCGGGAGAAAGGCGCGCACGCGCACGACCACGCGCACATTGCCGCCGGGGTCCATCCGGGCGTGCGGCGGCACGGCGCCGTCGCGCGAGCGCAGAGACGGCGTCGACGCCGAAGAACGAACGGTGCGCACGGGCGTCGCAGGTGCCATGTCGGGCTTGCTGGCGGTGTTGCTGAGGATGCTGTTCGTAGAGCTGCTGGTAGGAATGCGGACGGTGGGCGGCACGGCGGCAGCCCCGGGCATCAGACGCGGCTCGGCGGCAATGCCTATCAGCGTATCGACAATGTCGTTGGCAACTTCTCGAAAACGCAGCTGGCGCGACGAATGCATCGAGAGGAGGAGAAAGAGAAAAAGAAAACAATACAGCGGGCAGGAGTCGACAGAGAGGACAGGGAACGAGTCCGCTTGCTCGAAATGGGACAGCGGCCTCGTCAACCAGCAGCAGCAGATGGGGCAAAAGTGGCTCGGCGCTGGAGGGCGATACGACGAGGCATGGGTAGGCGGTGGTGCATCTCCATGTCCACGTCGTTTATTGACATTGGTTGCTAGGGCGAGAGGCTTATGTAAGTGATGGGGTCACACGCGATTGGCTGGTATGGGTAAGAGCGGGCTGGTTTAAAGTGGGCCGTCCCGCACCGGGCGTTAGTGCGTTTTAGCGCCCTCCACTATGTACGAGTACGCCGACCAGCATCGCCGTTTTAATACCCTCGAGTACGAGAGTACATATGAGTACGGTATGTCATACAACACAACTCGTGCGGCGAAAGCGACTCAAAAAGCAGACTTGAATGCCTGCGTTAAATGGAGCACGTCGCGGGGCACACGAAACAATCATGGCTCCGGCGCCATGCTCTCCTCGGTCGGGGACTGCCAAGAGGGCAATGCTTCAGGTTTCCGACAACTGGCTCTTGCTTTTACGATTGTTCCTCTACGGATTTATCTTGTTCTCGAGTTCCTATGCGTGTTTTAATGCTCCTGGCTGGCTGCGGCACCTGGGTCTTGGCCGGCAGTTTGATCACCCGCCTCTGGGCAAATGGGGCCCGAGCAATGCAGGGCCTCGGAGACTGTGTTCGAGAAGACCGGCGACAGAGGCCAGGCAAGGAAAGGGCGACAAAAGCCGGCGGGCAGCGAGAGAAACAAAGAGGGTGTGAGTCGGCGCTGTATATGTACTCGTACTCGTAAATCTCCGAAAGGGGCGATCTGGGTTTTGTTGAGATCGAGCTTCTGCGGCGTGCGGCAGGTGTATTTGAACGACGCAGGTCGCGCCTTCCTCGTGACCGCAGACTCGCATCGCCTATCGACATTTCAATTTCCGACTTTTTTTAATAAACGGCATGCGTTCTATTTTGATCTCTCCCATTCTGGGAGTCTAGACTTTGTAACCCCAAGACTCTTGGCAGTAGGCTTGGCCTGGTCTCAGAGTGTCTCTCGCCCACGTTTTCAGCGTTTTACGGCGCTTTTTTTTAAACATTGAGCGCTTTGTTTTCGTACGCGAGACCCACAAAGCCTGAGCATCTCGCCCGTCAGGAAAGAAATATACGGCAGTTGGTGAGTACGTACCGCGTAGATGCGAGCGTTGAAAGTTGGGTGTGTAGAAGAGCACGTACTCGTACTCTTCTCTTGCTAAGCATGGCTGCCCAGCTTCGACCCAAGCCTCGCCTAGACCGCGTCCTGCCATCTCCCGTCTCATCGTCTCGTCGTCTCGTCGTCTTGGCCGTTTGCTTGTCTTGGTCTGGCCGCAGAAAGTTGAGGTGACAAAGAAAAGGACCAAAGGAGGCAAAGGCCAGCCAAGAAAGCAAGGCACCCTGCCAAGAGCCTCGACCGCCGGCCGCGCCAATGCACAACGTCTATCCCTCTCTTGGCGGCCTTGATGCGCGATGCTTCGTGCTTGATGCGCAAGTGGCAGTGAACCTGATACTGGACCCATGCAAAGCCCCCCCCCCCCTACACACATCTGCCAGCCCTCGCTGCGCTCTCGGGCGGCTGCCTTTCCCGCCCAGTGCGCAGCTTGGCGATGGCTTCAAAACAACATCTGGGCACCGGAGAGGACAAGGACCAGCGTGGGCTCGCACTCTTCCGTCTTGGCCTCAAACAGCAGAAACAGGAAACAGCTTTCCCATCCAGCCCCTTTGCTCTGTTCCCGTGGCTTTTCGTTTGAAGCTGCGCAGCCAAGAGAGGCGAGACAAGGGATGGAAAACAACAAGAGCCGGGTGGCCGAGTTGCAAAAGGCCTCTCATCGGTAAATGAACTTTGTATATATGAGGGCCAGCCCGTGGACAGAGTCTCCTGTTCTCTTTTTCTTTCTCGCCAGCTGCGCTCGTCCGATTCTTCAACTCACTGCTTTTTTTTCTTCCTTCCTCCCCATTTTCACTTCGTTTCGTCGCTGGTCGTCATTTTATGAGCTTTTTTATTGTTTCGTTCCTCATCGTTGTATAGACTGCCATCTTGTATAAACGCACCACATCCTACCTCAAACGCCCATCAGCATCATGGTTCGGTACGCATTCGTGGCCATGGCCGGCCTGGCCTCTGCCCTTCCCCTGAACATCAACCTCGGGGCCTACTCGCCGGCACTGGTAGTCGGTAAGCTGCGTTCCTTGGCCTGCCTCGTGCTTGCCGCACACTCTGACAGCCGACAGGTGATGGCGAGATTAGCTTTGGTGGAAACCAGGATGTCTCGAACCTCATGAACGTTCTCGAGGGCGCCGCTGTCAGCACGGCTGCCAATGTGGCAAGCAACGCTGCAAACGCTGCCAACAACGCTGCCAAGTCGTCCACGGGCACCACGATCACCAACGAGGTGTCCACTTCCGGCACTGCCGATAACGCTGCTGCCACGGCGACGGCGGTGGCTGCCGCCGCCGCAGCGGCCGATCCCCTTATCGAGCAGGTGAGTCTTCCGTCCCTTGCCAGACCTCCCCGAGAACGTTGAGCAGCTTATTCACATGAAACGCCAAAAAGGCCCAGCAGATCGCCAACCTCCAGGGCCTCGGCAACAAGGAAATTGCGCCCCGCGTTCAGCTTGTGGATGTCGAGGAGGTCGACGTCGAGGTCGACAGCGACGCCGAGAGCCACGTTGCGAAGCGTGACCTGTCCGGATTCGACCGCGCCCTGACGTTTGCCGAGGCGGCCCTGACCAAGGGCCCAAAGATCCAGCTGGGCACCGGCAAGGAAGGCTCTGGCGTCGGCATCCTCGTCGAGAACGGCTCGACGACGTCCAAGAAGCGCGATGTCTCGTCGGCGGCGCCGTCGGCCTCATCCCCAAAGCGGGTACGCGCCAAGGTGACCACCATGTATGTCCGCTCTGGCATCCCGGCTTGTGAGTTGAGCGCGACCCCTCGTGCACGGCGGCCAGAAGACAGCCCGACTGACGTTTCCCAGCTCTTCAGAGTAAGCGCGACGAGACAGTGGCGCCCCGGGCTGCTCCCGGTGTCCTTGCCCCCAGCATGCCCGCCGCCTCCCGGCGGGACGCCATCGACGCTGTCAACCTGAACGTCGACGGCGACCAGGGCCTCACCATGACCTTTGTCGAGACGGTCGAGGACGGCGACGACGACTAGGCAAGAGATGCCGATGCTGGCCGTTGATGGTTTCTGCTGCGATTCGGGCGTTTTTGTGTCTCGTGTGCTTCATTTTTGTAATTTGGTAGTCTTGGAGCGCTATGGTAGGAATGAAACAATGCAAATGGGTTAGAACGGGAGAATGAGATGCAGACTGTGCCTGTGTGATCTGAGGCTTGGAGGCCGAGGCATATGCGGCCGGGAGGGCCTCCCGCGAGGCAAAGGCAAAAAATAGAAAAGGAAAAACCAAGCAAAACCGAGGCCACCCCGAATACTGTTGCCTCAAAGGCTCTCTTGAATGTCGATGGATTGCTTCTGAGCTTTGCACGTCAGACTATTTGGCCCACTCCTTGTACGCCTTTTGCTTCTGTCGCGTGTTCCAGCCCAGCTTGCCACTGATGCTGTTGACCCAGTCCTCGCTGCGGCGCCCCGGCGCCTGCACAGAGGCAAAGGGAAACCGGCTGGCGCTGATGGTGACATAGTCGCCCGGGCGCAGCTCGTGGCGCTCGCGGCCGTCAAAGCTGGCCCAGGAGCTCGTGCGTGCGTCGTAGGGCACGCCGACGCGGAGCACAATCGTGTCGGGCAGGATGATGGGCCGGAACGACAGCGTGTGCGCGCAGATGGACGTGACGAGCATGACCGGGTTCTCCGGATGGCACAGCGATCCGCCCGCCGCGAGATTGTAGGCTGTCGAGCCCGTCGGCGTGGACACGCAGATGCCGTCTGCGAGGACGGACGTGAAGTGCTCGTCGTCGCCAAAGATTTCGGTGTAGGACATGGTGGCGTTGGGGCCGCGGTCGACGACAACCTCGTTGAGAATTTCAAAGGTGCCGTCGGGGTGGTGCGTGTGCTCGTCGTCCTTTTCCTCGCCAATGAGCTCCTCGACCAGGTCGCGCCGACGATGCTGCCGCTTTGCCTCGTCGTTTTGTGGCTCGCCCGGGGTGGTGCCATGCTGGCCGGCGCTCTTGTCTCCGCTTCCATCGGGCTTGGGCCCTGCAGGCCTGGCAGGCTTCGGGCTGCTCCGCATAACCGTTGCTTCGAAGCGCAAGCGAAGGCTGACGGTGACGCCCTCGGTAAAGGACCGCGTCAACGTGCTCTGGTAGTCGTCGAAATCAAACTTGGTCAAGAAGCCGAGGCTGCCCAGGGAGAAGCTCAGCACGGGCGGCACGATTCGCTGGAACAGCCAGCTTGCGTACAGCACGGTGCCGTCGCCGCCCAGGGTGATGACAAAATCAAACGTCTGCGGCCGGGCGCGGCACATGCCCTCGTCCCAGAAGCGCAGGCGCCGTGCAATGTCCTCGGGCCCGTTTCCCGCCGCCGCCGCCGCCGCAGCGCCGCCCTCGCCCGCCGCCGCCACGTACAGACCGTGGACCTCGTCCAGCAGGCCCTGCACGTCAAACAGCTTGTTCCCCTCCAGCGACCGCTCCACGTACACCGTGTAGCGCATGTCGCGCTCGGGCGCCATGAGCCAGCGAGCAAGATCGCGCGTCTTGGGCAGGAGGTCCTCGTCGTAGATTTTGGTCAGGAGAAAGATGGTCTTGATGCGGAACCGCATGCGCAGGCTGCCCAGGCGCCGACTGAGCTCCCGCACGCCCCAGGCCATCTCGCTCAGCTGCTTCTTTGTGAGAAGGCGGCTGTGCAGGGTGTCGGCGCTGCTCGTGCCGGCCTCGCGCGCACTGTGGTCCAGCTGTTGCTGTTGCTGTTGCGGGCGCAGCGGCTTGGGCGTCTGCGCGCGGCCCGTGTCGCTGCCCGTGTCGGGCGCGTCGGTCTGGATGCGCGTCATGCCGCTGCACCATTCCTGCTCGTCCACCTGGCCCGGCTCGCTGTCGCTCGCCACGGGCTCGACGATCGTGTGCCGGCGAGAATGCGGCGCTGGCAGCTGGGGGCTGCCGTCTTTGCTGCCGTCTTTGCTGCCGTCTTTGCTGCTCACACCGCTCGCGGTTCCTTTTGGCTCCACGACGCGGTCCAGGTCCGTCTCGACGGACGCGTCACGCACGCCGCCTTGGCCGTGGTGGTGACTGCGGGACGGGTGCTTGAGGAGGTGCGGCAGGGACGGGTGGTGCCTGGTGGAGGTGCTGTTGCGCTGCGCCTCGATCAGGTGGTGCACAATGTACTTGGCCTTGTCGGTCGGCGCGGGATGCTTGCGCAGCCGCGGCGGCACGGCCTCGGTGCTGACAAGTGAGCTCTTGCGGCGGTACGGGTTGGAGGCGTCGAACACGACCTGCCCGTCAGTTGCCTTCTGCTCCGAGCATCTCTCGGCTCTCGTCCTTCCCCGGGGCCTGTCTCGGAGCTTACCTCGACCGCATTGCGGTCCTCGTCGCTTGCGCTCGAATGCCCGTCGGCGCCGTCTTGCGCGTCGTCGGGCGCGGTGCGCCTCCCTTGGCCAGACATGGCGGCGGCAGCGGGCTCGGCCTCGGGCATTGTGACGAGATGGCGCTGGCAGAGGTTGGCGATGCCGTTCCGCGGCTTCCTTTGGCCTCGTTTGCTCCTTCTTCTCTCGGCTGCTTGTGGAGCTTTGCGTGTGGAGCGCTATGACGCAGCGGCACCCCTCTTTGTTGTATCGCTCTAGGCGAGCAGTTGATTATGTAATACTGCAGCGCGCTGGCAGGCGCGTCTGGTCGCGTAAAGTGCATCTTCATTTTTGCTGATCTCACGACGACCGACTACCGCCCTGTGCTTTCGCCGCCGCCTTTGCATTTCCCGCATCCGAGTTCCGCCGCTCCCGTCCGCCCGTCTACCCGTCCTTTTTTTGCATATCTCCACGCCGCGCGCTCGCAATGCCTGTCGCCAATCCCATCACAGAAACGCCGGGCGAGTCCTCGACGTCGGCGGCCAAGAAGGCCCTGGCTGCGGTCGGCCACGGCACGCCCAACTACGAACTGCCATGGTGTGTTTCTGCGCCGCGGAGCGTGCTGCAGAGAGTTCTGCAGAGAGTGCCGCAGAGAGCGCGGCAGAGCCTCGTGTTGGCCCTTGCTGACCGTATCGCAGGGTCGAAAAGTACCGTCCCGTCTTCCTCGACGACATTGTCGGCAACACGGAGACCATTGAGCGGCTCAAGATCATCGCCAAGGACGGCAACATGCCGCACATTATCATTTCGGGCATGCCGGGCATCGGCAAGACCACGAGCGTGCTGTGCCTGGCGCGGCAGCTGCTGGGCGACGCGTACAAGGAGGCTGTTCTCGAGCTCAACGCCAGCGACGAGCGCGGCATCGACGTGGTGCGCAACCGCATCAAGGGCTTTGCGCAGAAAAAGGTCACGCTGCCGGCGGGCCGCCACAAGCTCATCATCCTGGACGAGGCCGACAGCATGACGTCGGGCGCGCAGCAGGCGCTGCGGCGGACTATGGAGATCTACTCCAACACGACGCGGTTTGCGTTTGCGTGCAACCAGTCCAACAAGATCATCGAGCCGCTGCAGTCGCGCTGCGCGATCCTGCGGTACGCGCGCCTCACGGACGCGCAGGTGGTCAAGCGGCTGCTGCAGATCATCGAGGCAGAGAACGTGCGGTACAGCGACGACGGGCTGGCGGCGCTGGTGTTCAGCGCCGAGGGCGACATGCGGCAGGCCATCAACAACCTGCAGTCGACGCACACGGGCTTCGGCTTCGTGTCGGGCGACAACGTCTTCCGCGTGGTCGACGCGCCGCACCCCATCAAGGTGCAGGCGATGCTCAAGGCGTGCCACGAGGGCAATGTGGACGCGGCGCTCGACACGCTGCGCGAGCTGTGGGACCTGGGCTACTCGAGCCACGACATCATCAGCACCATGTTCAAGGTCACCAAGACGATGCCCGGCCTCAGCGAGCACGCCAAGCTCGAGTTCATCCGCGAGATTGGCTTTACGCACATGAAGATTCTCGAGGGCGTGCAGACGCTGCTGCAGCTGAGCGGCTGTCTTGCGCGGCTGTGCAAGCTCAACATGAACCCGAAGCTGTTCCCGCCCAAGCCGTGAGCGGCGGCAGGGACGGGCAAGGCGTGTGAAAGGCAGGGCAAACCACAAGGGCGGGCGATCATCATCAGCTACTCGTGCAGTGCGGCGTTCCACGGTTCAGCGGGTTTCCTCTTCTTCTCTTGTTCGTGTTTGGTTTTTTGTCATGTGCGTCTGATTTGTAGCATTCCACGTCCATATATACAAAAGCGAGCGAAAGCAGTCCCTACTTGTCGTCCTCCTCCTCCAGCGCACGCAGACGCGCTTGGTGCCGCTCGACTCGCCGCTGGTGCCGCACGGCCGCCTCGTACTCGCGCAGGCGGCCGTCTGCCTCGATCATGCTGCCGAGGACCATGCCGGACATTTGGATGTACCTGGGAAGCGTCAGCGGTCTGGCGCTCCACGGCTCTGCGGCGCCACGGCGCCTCCACCCACGCACACTTTGAACTGGACCGTGAGGCCCCGGTAGATGGGCGACATGGCCTGGCCGAGGCCGCCGAACAGGGCCATGACCAAGCCGTACTTGGCTGCTCCGTAGATTGCGCCATGGACAGCCTCCCAGCCGGCGCGGTTGGCGTCTTCGTCGTGGGTCGAGCTGCGCATTGTGTGCGGTCCGGATGCCTTGTCTGGTCGTGCGATGGAGAGGATTGGCGCGCGGCCGGGGTTTGGTTTTGGTGGCGATGGATGTCGATGAGGCGCGGGTCTGCGCTATAGCGGGGCCTATTGGGGTAGTATTACTGAGCTCCGTCCAGTCAACAGTCAGAGCAAGACAACCGTACAAGACAACCGTACAATACGTCCATTTGTTCCTTACAACGCCCTCTTGTCATTGGCGTGTTGGCGAGGCTGTCGAGCCTGTCGAGCCTTTGGCAGCCTTCTCAGCGTCACGTGCGAGACGTCTCCGTCAACGGCCGACAGCACGACTTTGCATGTTGCTTCGCCCTTTATCAATGCATTCGCTTTTGTCTATGTGACGGTGTATGAAAAAGCACAGCCCAGGTAATCCCCCTGCCCTTTCCCCCCTCATGCACTCAACGTGCCCTTGGTGCTCGGAATCTCGCCCTCTTTGCCAGCCACCTTGCTCGTGGCCTGCTTGATCGCCACGGCCAGCGCCTTGAATGCGCTCTCGGCGCGGTGGTGGTCGTTGAAGCCGCGCAGGCAGTCGACGTGCAGCGTGACGCGTGCGCCTTGCGCAAAGCTCTGCAGGCAGTGGGGGATCATCTCGCAGCTGAGGTCGCCAATCTTTTCGCGCTTGAGGCCGAGCTCGATGACGCTGTACGGCCGGTTGGAGATGTCGACGACGGCGCGCGACAGCGCCTCGTCGAGGGGGGCGTAGGCCGAGCCGAAGCGCGCAATGCCGGCAGCGCTGCCGAGGGCCTTGTTGAAGGCGGAGCCCAGCGCAATGCAGACATCCTCGGCCGTGTGGTGGTCGTCGACTGGCGGGTTAGCACAGGCAGGGCGGAAAAAAAAAAGAAAAAAAAGGCACAAAGCATGAAGCAGCAAGACACCCCCAGGCCACACGCAGCCACGTACTGTGCAGATCACCCTTGCAGGTGATGACGAGGGACCAGCCGGCGTGCTTGGACAGCGCGTGGAGCATGTGGTCGAGGAAGCCAATGCCCGTCTGCAGGAGGATTGTCTGCGACTTGCTGGTCTGCGCGGCATGGCCGCCGGCCGCGCTGCCGCCCACGAGCCGGAGCACGCGCTCGTCGGTGTCGGGCGGGAACGCGCCGCCGTCGAGGTTGAGAGCGAGCTGGATGGACGTTTCGTTGGTGTCGCGCGCGAGGGCCGCCCACCGGGGGGCTGCTGCGGAAGCCATGTGCGTGTGCTGTGGGTGCTGACTGTGGGTGCTGCGGCGGCCAGAGGGGTCGTGGGAGCAAAGAAAGGAACAGACGCCGGCGACCGCTCGTCAAACTGATCTTTCGTTCCGTTCGATTTTTAAAAGGTATTTTTAGCGGGCGAGTCACAGCGCCGTTATTACTGCACTCGTAGATGCCTCGATCGCCGCCAAAACTGCGCTAGAGACCCACTGTACCCACTATATTTTCTCGACGACTTTTCTTATCGATAAGAACGTGATAATTTTCTTGCCGGCGAATAATACGTTTCTGCCGGCTCTGTTCTGCCCAGCCATCTCAAACCGGCTTTGACCTCACGACACAACACCCCGTCGCGGCCACCCATCTCACAATGGCGCCCACACGGACAATAAAAAACAAGCATGCGGCAAACAAGTCGGGCATCAAGAACAGCCGCTCAGCCAAGGGCGGCAGCGGAAAAGGCAGCGGCAAAGGCAGCGGCGCGGATGGCGTCGTCAAGACGAAGCGCGACAAGGGCAAGATCCCGGCGTCGCAGCTGAACAGCGGCCGCTCCAAGATGCTCGAGCTGCTGCAGAGACGCCGCAAGACCCGCACATACACCGAGAAGGAGCTCGACATTCCCAAGCTCAACACCATTACACCCGTCGGCGTACAGAAGCCCAAGGGCAAGAAGAAGGGCAAGGTGTTCGTCGACGACAAGGTGAGCCCGTTGCCCCGGAGGAGAAAAACAACAAAAAAAACCCGCTGGCTGGGCCGCTACTGAGCCCCTGCTGACGTTGTCTAGGAGAGCATGACGACCATCCTGGCCATTGTGCAGGCCGAAAAGGAAGGGCAGATCGAGTCCAAGATTATGAAGTCGCGGCAGATGGAGGAGATCCGGCAGGCCCGCCTGGCCGAGGCCCAGAAGAAGGAGGAGGAGCGCGAGAAGAAGCTCGACGAGAAGAAGCAGTCGCTGCGCAAGAAGCGCAAGCGGCCGGCCAAGGGCGACGACGGCGAGAACATTGGCGACATATCGCAGACCGGCACCAAGGCCGCCAAGCCCAAGAAGAAGCGGGTGTCGTTTGCAGGCGCGGCGTCGGACTGAAGAAGCACAGACGACGACAACGGCCTCGAGGGGCTGAGAGAGACACTCTTTTACGGGGGCAGTCCAACCTGAAGCGCCGTGTCGCGCACCATCTCCGGCCACGAATCGACACAGCGGCATTGCTCGGAGAGAAGCGTGGCCATGAAGCCCACATATCTTTGGCCACATAGGGCGCATCTTCCGGTCTGTCTCTTTGCAGGGGAGGGGGGGCTTCACGGAGACCAGGGCGATACGAGGCATGACGGAGCCTTGTCCTCTACGAGCAGGGCCAAGCGTTTCTTTTCCGCACTTGACAAGGCACTGTGTATAATACCCGGCGTTGACTGCAGTTTCTACCGCGTTATGTCTATCAATGTACAAGTATCTACAAAATTCAAACAAGCTATAATGTGCTTGCGGGTCCGGCGCCGCGTATCAAACGCATGCGGTGAAAACAGCCGACAAAGAAAGAAGAACCGCGGCATCACTTCTGGGCCAGGTCAATCTGCATCTTCCGGCGCAGCGGGTCAAAGGAGACGCCTTTCCTCTGCTCTGCATTGATCTCGACGAGGTTGCGTGGGATGGCGTCGAGGTTGATTTCGGTCGCCATTTTATGAAGGAATTTCGAGACCTAGACTGTCAATTCGGCGCACATTCTTCTTCTCATGCAACGGCCACAGGCACAGGGACCTACCGGCTTGGCATGCCACCGCCCGCCGCCCGGCTCAAACCACGACAAGTGGCCGCCGAGCGACGTCATGCACAGGACGGTGTAGGGGTTGTGCCTGAACTCGCCATACGGGCAGGCCTCCTCGACGGCAATCTGGCACAGTTAGAGTCGGTCCACGACGAGACGAACGCGGGGGGAAGGGCCCGAGGCCAACCCACCGGGTCGTCTTTGGCCTGGACGGCAAGAAAGGGGATGCGGATGTTGAGCAGCAAGTCGCACGACGAGGCGTCACGGTAGTAGGCCTCTTCTGTCGGGTAGCCCCATGTCGGGCATCTGCGGTTCGGGGAGACGGACGGTCAGCACAACGCAGTGGCAGGAGGAACGCAAAGGGCGGGACGTACTGGACCGCGCGGTCAAACTCGTAGAGCGTCTGCGCCTGGTTGATGCGGCCCAGGTCGAGGTCCGTGTACTTGGTGATTGCATCGCGGTGGCGGTTGATGAGTTTCTTCATATTGGCTTCAGGCTGTCAGCAGCGTTCTTTCGCTGGCCCGCACTGCCGCGCCACTTACAGCCCATGACCGTCTCATAAACCGTCTTTCCCAGAAACGTCCGCTGCAAGGACTTGTTGGACACCTGCAGGTCAAAGGGGTTGCCGACGACAACCGCAGCCTTAAGCGGGCAGTCGGCGCCCTCTTCGCCAACGTACTAGCCTGTCAGCGCCCACGTCCTGCTCTCGGCACCGTTTTGTCATGCGCCTCTACTTACGTTGGTCAGGATGTTGGCGCCGAGCGAGAAGCCAAGGCCGAACAGCGGCCGGTTCGGAAAGGTCTGGCGTGCCCACCGCGCAACCTGCCGAACATCCCACGTCGCCCGCGCGTTGAACAGGACGCCGCTCGTGATGCTGCTGCCGGCACACCCGCGGGAGTTGACAACGGCAACCTCCCACGGCTCGTCTTTGCTGTCGAGCAGCGGCCTGACGCAGTGCCGCAGGTACACCTCGTATGATCCGCCGGACAGGCCGTGGAGAACCAGCAGCATGGGGCGGCTGTCGTCGGAGCCAATGCTGGCAAACGACGCCTCGTCAAAGAACGCTGTCCGCGGCGGCAGGGCGTGCTGCAGGGCCGGGTCGGGGGCGGGGACGTCAAACGGCGGCACGGCAAAGTCCACGGCAAAGGTGCCGGTGTATGTGGGGTGGTCAGCGTCGAAGATGCGCCGCCTGTAGTAGATCTCGGGCGCAGCCGTGGCCACGGCCGTCCACATGGTCTGCAGGTGGCCGTTGAAGAGCAGCGGGTTGAGCTGGCACGGCGGCGTGCTGTCGCGGACGGCCTGCGCCAGGTCCGTCGTCGTCTTGCCCCCTGCCTGGGCGCTGACCTTTAACGGCAGCTGCAGCGGCGTCTCGGCATGCGTAAAGTCGATGCTGGCACGCCCGAGCCAGTCCATTATGAGAGCGTCCGACGGAAAGAACAAGGTGGTGGATATGCGCTCGAGTCGAAGACGAAGATAGACAGGGGCAAAGAAAAAAGAAAAAAAGAAAAAGAAAGAAAGAAAGGAAAGGAAAGAAAATACAATAAGAAATAAAAATGGTCCAGAAAATTAAAAAAAAAATCACCAGACAGCTCAGGCAGCGCACGTTTCCTCAACAGACCATCCCAACGTAGCAATGCTCCGGGACGGTGGGACAGACGTCGAAAGATCCATCTCTGTAGTGGATAAGCCTCGGCACACATCACTTTGTGTAGCTTCATCGAGGCAGTCGCACACTAATAGCGATTGGATCTGCTACGCCCTACTGCCCCACAAACATGGGTTACCCACTGCGCTAGTTAGTCATCCACTAGCCACATCTGCCCAGCCACAGGAAGAGGGTCGCACCTGCCTGCAAGTAGCACCCCTGTCCCCGAGAAAACCCACAAAAGCCCCCCGGGTGGAGTAGTCGACTGTCCGCAGTCCGCGCGCCTAAACACACAACCTCCACGCACACGGCTTCGTTGCTTCGTCCGTCATCTCGCGACACCTCAGCGCGCCTCCGCCCTGCCACTTGCCGTGCTGCTTTCGCACTCGCCCCGGCGACCCGCATCGCGTCTCTGGCCCGCTCCGCTCTCCGCCGCCTGCCGTCGGCCATCCTCCCCGACGTCGTCTGGCTCTGCCGCAAAAGCGAGGCCCTCGTCACGCGCCCTGCACGCCATCGAACGGGACGCCGTTTCCGTCGCCATCGCCATCGCAGGCGCAGTCGCGTCCCGCCATCTTCGGCGCTGGCCTGTCCGTCCCCGGCCCCATCGCGTCAGGCCCGCGCGCAATCCTCCTCGCTACCCTTGCCCGCCTCCTCCTCCTATATGCACCAACCATGAGTGGCTCTCTGCCCCCCGGGCAGCAGGCCTACAACGGCCAGCACATGGCTCCCGGCTCCGTCCCCATGGGCTACTCGCTGAGCGGCCCGCAGCTGTCGCCGTCGATCAACGGCCAGATGGTCATGGGCAATGGAGGCCTCGGGAACAGCGGCCTGGCCAGCGGCCTGGCCAGCCCAATGGGCGGGCTCGGCGGCGTCAGCGGCATGCCAGGCCTCAGTGGCCTCGGCGGCCTTGGTGGCATCGGTGGCATCGGCAACAACGGCAACCACCAATACCACCAGAACAGACCATTGCCCTCGCCGCAATACTACCCGTCCCAGTTCTCGGGCCCCGGCCTCGTGAACCCCCCCCTTGGTCAACTCCCGCAGCAGCATCAGCAGCAGCAGCAGCACCAGCAGCATCAGCACAGCCAGCTGCCTCAGCAGCACCACCAGAAACACCAGCCGCAGCATCAGCGCTTCCAGCCCTCGCCGCAGCAGAACCACATGCAGTTTCCTCTGCAGCGGACACCCTCCATGTCGTCGGCCAACGGCGGCGCGTTCGCGTTCCAACACAACGGCATCGCGGTCTCCCCGAACCTGTCTGCGCCCATCTCGATTCCCGCTTCCGCAGCTGTGCCGTCGCCAACAACCAGTCACCTGGCTAGCCCGTTGCCACTGTACCCGCAGCAGCTGCCCCAGCAGAGACCCCAGCAGCAGCGCCAGGCGCATCACCAGCAGCAACAGCCGCACCCCTCTCACCAGTCTCACCAGTCCCCTCGGTATACGCAGCAGCAGTCGATTCCGCTGCAAATGCACATGTCCATGTTCGCCAATGCGTCGCCGGTGCCGCAGCCGCAGCGGCTGCCGAACCAGCAGTCGCAGCCACCACAGCAGCAGCCGGTGTCTTTGCCACAGCCAAACATATCTCAGTTCTCTCCACTTCCTCAGCACATCCAGCCACCGCAGCTGCTCCAGCACCATCCGGTGCAGCCGCACCAGCCGGTCCCGTCACCCCAGATGCATCAGGTGCACCGGTCGCCGCAGATGCGCCAGGTTCCGCAGCCACACCAGCCGCACCAGCCGGTCCAGCCGGTCCAGCCGCCACAGCCGTCGCCCCTGCAGCAGAATGCGCCGAAGCCGGCGAAGCCGCTCAAAGCACCCAAGACAAAGCCTGCACAGCAGGCCAAGAAACCCATCTCTCTCCCCGACCCGTCTCCGCAGCCGATGCACGTCCCGCTCCCCACGCCCGCGTCCTCGACTGGGAACCCGCCACAGCAGCAGCGCAAGCAGTCCTCCATCACCCCTTCACCCATGCCAAGCCCGCTGCCCAAGGACAGCCCGCGCATATCGCCCAATGGAGGCATCCAAAAGCCGCCCAGGACAGCTGGCGCGTCCGCTGCTGCTACAAAAGCGGCAGCAGCTGCTGTTGCAGGGAAGGTGCCGGCCGCGGCGGCGGCAAAATCCCGCAAGCCCAGCATGAGCGGAGTGAGCTCGGCCATCAGCAACGTGAGGCCAGCCCCGAAGCGGACGCCTGCAGAGTCTGCTGCGCTGTTGGTGTGCGTTGCGGACGAGTGCTTGGCAAAGGCGCAAGCGGCCGCCCCAGCACTGGCCAGGACGCGAGACGAAACCCGCCTGCGCGAGTACTACAAGCTGCTGGCCACGGGGCTGGGCTGTCTGGACACGGCGGTCCGCACGTGCAAGTTCCCGCCGCGCATTGAAGTCAAGATCAAGATCCGATACGCGTCGATTCTCAGCACGGAGACGGAGAACCTGATGGAGGCCGAGACGGCGTTGCAGAGCGCAATAGCAACGTGCGAAAAGGTAAGCAACGACGACGCGCGGCCCATAATGTACGAGCGCCATTTTGTGTGTATACTAACACCAGCTAGCATCGCTTGGCCGACTTGAAGATCTATGTCCAGTTTCTCTTTATGAAGGTGCTGTTCCGGCGGAAACCAAAGGCTGCTCTGATTTCCATCCAGACCCATATTGCCGACTGCTCTGAGTGCGTTCTTCTGTTCTTTTGTATTTTTCATATGGACGCGTGCTGGCCTTTTCGTCGCTAACAAACTGCTCAGCCGCCGGCAAACATATTGGACCTATGCCTTTCGTTTCCTCAAGGCGTTCTTCTACCTGCAGTCCGGCAACCCCGTCGAGACGCACGCCATCGAGAACCTGCACGGCATTGCTGTGCTTGCTGAGCAGCGCGGGGACCATGCTGTGTATGTTCTGGCGTCGCTGCTCCAGGCGCTGTCGCTCTTCCGCACAACGGACCCCGACGTCGTTGAGCGCGTGCAGACGTGCATGGCCGCGGCCTCCAAGTATCAGCTCGACGAATCCGTGCACATTCCGCAGCTGGATGTGCTGTGGCTACTGCTGGACCTGGCTTGCAGCCTGTACCAGAAAGAAAAGGCGCTCAACGACAAGCTCAACGCGCTGCAGAACCGCCTCGAGGAGCTCAAGGAGTCGCCGCAGTGGGCGGCCGACACCTGCGAACTGCTGCTCCCTCTGCGGAAAGACACGCCCAATGCGCACACCATCAGCGCAGACACGAGCGATGTGCTGCTGCCCGGCGAATCCAGTGACTTTTTGGTGCTGACCAGCTTTAGCAAAGTGAAGGCATTTATTCTTGGGTGAGTCGTGTTGCTCTTTTTCTTTTTCTTTTCTCTCCTTCTCTTCGCTGCTGACATTTTCAGATTCGCCTACAGTGGTTTGACACTGTCACCCAAGCAGCAGACCAGTGACCGCAAGAGCATGGATTTCTGGACGGAAGCTCTAAAGATGCTGACACAGAGTGCGTGAATTTTTGGCACTCCTATATCTCGCCGAGGTGCTTTGGCTAACATACAAACCAGGCGCTGCAAGCAGGCCCCCGGCACCCATTTTTCTGCACGAGGCCATTGACGAGTCTCGCTGGCGTGCCAGCACATCCGCGTATGTCCTGGTTCTCATGGGCCTCAACGCGGCGACGCATTGCGACTGGGCCAAGGTGCAAGATTGCATCAAGCAGCTGGACGCGCCAGCGGCCGAGGCCAACGACGGTCCGCTCGACGCCCTCGCGCTCTACCTCCGGGGTGTGCTGAAGCAGGGCCAAGGCGAACTGAACGACGCGCTGCGCCTGTTTGAGGACCCGCGGCTGGCCCTGCCGGGCCTGTCCGCCGCGTCGTCGCCGAGCCTGGGTCCGGCTGCTGCTGCCGCCGCCGCCGCCGCCGCCACGGCGGCCAGCGCCAACGAGGGCCACATGCGCCAGGAGGTGCAGCTTCTTGCGGCCATGAACCGGCTCATGATCATGCAGCTGAACCGGCTGCGCGACGAGGCGAAAACCAACATGCTCGTGGAGCAGCTCAAGCAGGCGTGCGTGGCGCATCCCAACCCGGAGATCAAGACTGCGTACAGCCTGGTCATGGCGGCCATCACGACGGAGCCGCCGCTGTCGATGCACGACATCAAGACGCACATCCAGCAGGGCCTCAACGGCTCCAACCTGAGCAGCAACGCGCAGTGCCTCAACATTGCGCTCAACACGATGCGGTACCGGCTGTTTGAAAACGTCGTGGGCGAGCAGGCGCTGAAGAGCGCCAAGGCCGGCTCGACGCAGGCCAAGAAGAGCGGCAATATTTTGTGGATGAGCGTGGCAGACGGCATGCTCGCGGACACGTACGAGGTCCTGGGGCAGACGGCGCAGGCACAGCTGGCGCGGCAGGCGGGCGTGCAGTATGCCAACGAGTCCTGGCAACGGACGCAGATTTGATTTTTTTTTCTTCTCCTTTCCATTTCTACTTTATCTTTTCTTTTTTCCATTTTTTTTTTCTTTCTTATTCTTTACTTTTCGCCGACGGCGTGCAAGAAGCGGGTTAAGGGACTGTTTTGTTCGTTTCTCTGTACAGTCTACAATTTCGTGCATTATTTATGGGAAGGCCGCACGTTGTCAGAGGTGCAGCATTATGAGGCGTATACTATATCAACGGACAATTTTTTGGCAGAAAGCAAGCAGCACGCAGAGCTGGAGTGGCCGATATTACGGAATAAACGAAAGAACTGCGTAAAGTAATACAGTACTCGTATGTCAACATAACTGAACGCTGCGATTTGCCACGGAAAGACCACGTTGCCCTTGCTTTATAAATTGGCATATTCGAGAGAACTCCAACGGACCAGTGGCGCAATGGTAACGCGTCGGATTCCAGTAAAATGGTAATTCCCGAAGATTGTCCGTTCAATTCGGGCCTGGTTCAAAATTCTCTTCTTTACATTTTTGTCGATATATCTATCCCAGCCATCCTTTGCCTCGAGCATGGTGTATTTGTGCTTCGTCTTGTTTCATTTTATCGTTTCTGATATTTTTTTTGTACAAAGCGGCTGGGATTGTTGAAATCAACTTTTTTGTCTCGTTCGTTATGTCTTGTGGCACCTGAAACATTCTGTTTGCCCACTGAAACCACGATAATACCGCCTAGCCCTCAGTGCTGTATCACCACTTGTCTGCCCACCGCCAAGGAAAGCGCCCCACAGGCCGCTAGCGATCTCCAGGCCTAAATGCGTATCTTTGCGCCCTAAAGCGGCGCGCTTCCAGGGACCCTCTTTGCCTGCACTTTTTGCCTCTTCTGGGCAAGTTGGCCGCGATAACGGGCGCCTCGACGTCAGCTCTCTCCGGCTCGCTCTTGCCATTTCGTCCGCGGTCGCGTGCCGTTATTGACGCTGTCCTTTTCGCCGTTTCGTCCCGGAATGCCTCCTTGACCGACCGACGCCCACGCCCGACGCCCGACGAGACGCTGCTCTCGTGCTCTGTGCGTTGTGCCCTGCGCGCCCTCACTTCCGTCGCTCGTTGCTCCTGGGCCGCATCGTCGCTCTCCCTTGCCCGCCCTCGCATATCCCAGGCGCCGTCGCCGTCGGCGTTGTCTTGTTCTTCAGCTGTTTTCGCTCCTTCCCCGCCCGGCCTTTGCTGCTTTGTCATTTGAGCTGCCAGAGCGAGGCAGCTGCGATCGACCTGCACCTTCCCCCCACGACAGCCGCTGCACCCCCGGCAGCGCCCTTTCTCGTTTCTCTCTCTCTCTCTCTCTCTCAGTATACCCCATGGCTTCCGACACGCCGTGTGCCGCTGCTGCCGGCCGCGGCCGGGCCCAGAGCCACTTGCCGCTCCTGGGAGACGATACGGCCGCTGCGGCGCCCGTCGCAGCGGGGTTCCGCGCCAGCATCGGCCTGGCCGGCGTTGCGCGGCGGACGCTCGGCATCAGCATGCTGATGGCCACCGTCTTTCTCTGGACAGCGTCAAACTTTTTTGCGAGCGTGAGTTGCGGGCCGCCTTGTGTCTCCTTGGGTCCTGGACTGACTCTCTCTGGCAGTACATCTTTGCCGACAACACCTACAGCAAGCCCTTCTTCATGGTCTACCTCAACACATCCGTCTTTGCCCTCTCGCTCGTTCCCATGGCCCTGCAATACCTGCGGGCGCACGGTGCACGACACGCACGGCGAGCCCTTTCTGCTCTCCTGGCCGAGATGCGGCAGGACGTTTGCCATTGCCTGGCCACGTGGCGGCGACGCAAGGCCGCGGGCCGCAAGAGCGGCGCGGACGCCGCCAACAAGCTGCTGCAGGAAGGCGAGACGGCCGACGGCGTTCGGCGCCGGCGGAGAGGCGCGTCTGCGGGCGATGACGGCGATGACGATGACGGCGATGCCGAAGATGACGACTACGACTACGACTACGACGACGCCGCCTCGCTCGAGGCGGGCCTGGAGGCGGGCGCGGGCGCCGACGCCGGCGGCCGTCCGCCGCCGGGCATGAGCGCCAGCATGATCCTCGCGGCCGGCGGGCGCTACGACAAGCTGAGCCTCCGCCAGACGGCGTGGCTGAGCCTCGAGTTCAGCATGCTGTGGTTCTGGGCCAACTACCTGGCCGTGGCCTGCCTGGAGCACACGAGCGTTGCGAGCGCCACCATCTTCACGTCGCTCAGCAGCATGTTCACGCTGCTCTTCTGCGCCGTCTTTGGCGTCGAGGCCTTTACGCTGCGCAAGCTGCTGGGCGTCGTGGCGTCGGTCGTCGGCATCGTCCTCGTCTCGTCCATCGACCTGTCGGGCAAGAGCGACGAGAACCGCGGCCAGTTCCCGCACAAGAGCCCCGGCGAGATCGCCGCGGGCGACGCCATGGCCCTGCTGAGCGCCGTCGTCTACGGCGCCTACGTGACCGTCATGAAGCAGCGCGTCGGCCACGAGGACCGCGTCAGCATGCCGCTCTTCTTTGGCCTGGTCGGCCTCTTCAACGTCCTCCTGCTGTGGCCCGGCTTCTTCGTCCTGCACTGGACCGGCCTCGAGCCCTTTGCGCTGCCGCCCACCGAGCAGGTCTGGACAATCATCCTGCTCAACTCGCTCTCGTCCTTTGCCAGCGACATGACCTGGGCCTACGCCATGCTGCTGACCACGCCTCTTGTCGTCACCGTCGGCCTGTCGCTCACCATCCCCCTGTCCCTCATCGGCGAGATGATCCAGTACAACAAGTACTCGTCCGGCCTGTACTGGGTGGGTGCCCTCGTCGTGGTCCTCTCGTTCTTGTTTGTCAACCACGAGAGCCACGAGCCCGACGAGAGTCTCCTCGAGGATGACACACCGGCTCATCCATGACGGCGTTCCATGATGCATTCTACGACGTTTTTTTTTCACGCTGTTTTTGTTCCTTTTTTTGTCAGTTTTCTTTCTTGGGAAATGGGCGGGATTGATGGGTGGCTACGGATCTCAAGGCACGGCATACATGGACGGCACTTTTGTATATTTCATAAACTTGTGCTATGCACTTATTGACAACCCAAGCGGAGCACTTGTGATTCTTTTCGGCTTGAAAACGACGACAGTACTAGAAACAACGCACGCTGGAGTATATCAAGAATGCAGGACCGCTATGGAATAGCAAAGGAACGAGGGAGTATCGAATGCAGTCGAAGCAGATGCAAAAACGCCAGACCTCAATCTCATCCTGCGAGACATGCCTTAACGCAGCCGGATGAGAACAAAATGCACCTCCCCCCCTTTCCCCCCCAACTTGGACCAAAACAACATCTCGCACGACCTCTCAGTCCTCATCCTCACACCACTCCTCCTCCTCGTCGTCCCAGCCTTCAACATCAGCCCACCCGGAAGCCCAGCGCAGACCGCCGCCTTCTCCGCATGTGCGGAGGCCTGCTGCCTTGTCCCGGTCTTCACGCCAGCACCGGATCATCTGGTCATCGCCAACCGACACGAGACTGCCGTTGTTGGTCCAGCACACAGCGCCGACCTCCTTGTTGTCGTGTCCGCGGACGAGGGCGGTGCCGCTGCGCACAATCGGGATCGTGTCGACGAAGCGGCCTTGCATGCTCGACATGCTGCTGCTGGAGGCCGCGGCTGGCTCGTTCTCTGGCAAAGCGCGCATCTGCGATCCTGCCCGGGAGAACGGGGGGGCAAAGATTGGCGTGGCCGGGCCGTGTTGGCCGCGGCCATCCAGCAAAGCGCCGTCTCGCAAAAAGTACCGCTCGTCTGTCGGGAAAAGAACGGCACATCCGTCGCTGCTGCCGACAGCAAGAACCTCGGGGCGGCCCTCGCGGGCCGGGCGCACGGCCGTCTTGACATAAAACGAAGTGGCGTGGAACTTTTCGTGCCGGAAGCCATACAGCGGCCCCAGGCCTTCTTGCACGACGCCGTTTCGGCGCCTGGGATAGTCGTTGCCCTTGGAAGCGAGTTCTGGGGCGGACCCAAGGACGAGATGGGACATGGAGTATGCGTAGACCGTATTGTCTTTGCAGAGACCATAGAGTCGGCCGCCGTCGCCGCTAATGCTCAGAGAAGACATGCCAAACGGCCGCCATTGAGAATGGCTCTCGGGAGGAGCCGTCGCGGAGATCGGGCTGCTGGTCTTTTGGCGGGACGTGTGAACGCTTCGAATGTCCCATAGCTTGATGGAGGCGTCTGCCTCGCAGGCAGAGAGAAGCAGGTGCTCTTTTCCAGGCGGCAAGAACTGGATCGCCGTCACAGAGACCTCGCCGACGCGGCCGGAATCTTCCCATCGCGTCGTGGTATCGGCCACGACAGACGCATGCACGTTTCTGCGCGTCTGGCGTGTGGGCCGTGTGATCCGTGCATGAGCATCCAGTATACTGTTGACTACACAGCCCTGGCTGACTTTTTTGGGGAGCCCGTACTGCAGGCCGGATGGTCTTTCTTCTACCGTGAACTCCTGTGCAGGGCCGCCCTTGCAGCGGAGATCCCAAATTTTGACGCTCCCATCCCGGCTTGACGTGGCCAGGACGTTGCCGCCTCCTCTGCCGGGCTGGAAACGGACTTGCTTCAGGGACGATGTGTGATGGTCAAGCATCGAGAGGGGCGTCTGAGTCATCATGTCAAAGACCTTGCCTGTCTGGTCGCCTGATGCGGTTGCTAGCAGGCAATCGTCTTCCGAGAAGGCGAGGTCGATGACCGCATTGCTGTGCGCAGCAAAGGAGATGTACACGTCGCTGAAGCCGGCCAAGCCCTTGTCTGAATCGTGCACGCCGGTGTCTAGCAGTCGCACACGGCCCTCTTCATCGCCAACGGCAACAAGCCCATTTGCTGGCGTATGCGTTAGCAGGGCAACTAACGAATCGGTGGGACAGACACCTACTGTTGCAAGAAGCTGCACAAAATGGAATGCAGCGCTCGTTTGGCCTCTCTGTGCTCGAGCAGTAGTGAACGTCGTCTGATGAGCTGTAGAAATCTGCCGTTTCGACTCTCCAATCTTGGGAAACCAAAAAACAAACGATTAGACGCCGATGCCACGTTTCACAAGGGCTACTTATTGAACACACCTGCTCTCGGCCTGGGAAGATGACGGTGGCCTGCCCCGGATACAACGCCATACTCCCGCTGAAGAATCTGGCCAGCAAATCCACGGTCGGCCAGCGGAACCGTCCGCTTGTAGGGCAAGCGGAAGATGGACAGCTCGGGGTCCGTCTCGTCGCCCGACATTTGGTACTCGTCCTCGTCGTGGCCAGACTCTGGCTCGTCGACAGCTGCAGGAAGCGGAGACGAGGCCAGCGGACTAAGCAGCGTCGATGCCGCGTCTGGCCTTGCCGCTGGCTCTGGCGTGGCTGCGCCGATAAACTGTGATGGTGGCCGCAGGGGAGACGTCTCTGGCGTGTGGTGGCCCGTCTTGCGTCTCTTGACCGTTCGTGGCGAGGAAGGCACGTCGTCGGAGACACGGCTCTTGGCATGGCTCTTGCTGCGTGCAGCCAACGGGCTCGAGCTGAATTGGAGGGAGCTGCTGGGGGAATCACCGCGGTTCAGGGCACCAGCTGTGAGATCGCGGAGGGCTCGACGAGCTGCGCTGGGGTTCTCGGAGACACGGGACCGAGGGGTGAAGAAGCGGCGAAACTTGCGAGGCGTGATGGACGGCTGGCGGCGCTCCTTACCGCCCGCATCGGCTATCGACTGAGATGCCATTCTGGGCGGCGAGGCCATGAGCCGGACGTCGTTTCGAGATTCCAGGACAGGGCCGGCAGCAGACGGAGAAAAGGCGCTTTCTTCTGCCATGATCCTGCCCTCCAACAGCCGGGCCACTGTTCATCAAGAGGCGAGTCGGGGCGAGGAGCCGAGGAGCCGAGGAGGTGTATCGTAGAAAAGACGCCGGTTCGTGGGAGAGAGGATGGGTTGGCGAGGAGCGAGGTTGAAGATTTGAGATGCTGATAAAAAGCGATTGAAAAGGCAAGGGAGAGATTGGAATGGAGCTCGGCGGGCCTTTCCATTAACGCGGTCCACGTTTGGCAGTCACGAAAAGTCGTGTGGCGGGGAAGGCACGGCCGTCCTGGCGTCTGATGGGGCGAGGTTTCTGGAAGGGACGCGATGGACACGCGCTCACTGAACGACACCGCGAGCACTTACATCCTGGCCAATGAGAGGGCGCCATTTCAGCCAGCTCGGCGGGCCGGCGCTCCAAGGGCCACCGCGGCCAGGGCGTCACACCGCATGCACGCCTGTTGAATGGAGGGAGAGTTTTAATTTCTGAATCGGAATGGCTCATAGCTGCCGTGGCTTGTTTCTGCAAACTTCGCCATAAATTGTAGCTGCAAGGTGCGAGGAACCGTGGTTCGTGAGAGCTCGTCCAGATTAGTCATCTGACTCGGTCGCGATTGCCTGAAACGCTTTTTTGTTTGGGGAACCACTTTGTTCGCGTTTCCCCACTTTGACTGGATTGGCCGTGTTCATTGGCGGTGTGCCGATAAGATAAGAAAAAAAGAAAGGCGGGAGGAAATTTTGGTGGATTTTGCCAAACCGAAAAAAAGTTCGAGAGATGAAGATCTCGAACGCAAATAAACCCTCTTTACCAACAAGGTGCCCTGCCACCACCGCAAAAAGAAGAAACCGAAGAAATCCTCTCGAAAACAATCGACAATACGGCCTTCAACATCGGAATTTAGCATCTTTCCGTCTGCACTTCTTTCTCGCCTCCGGCAGCTGCCACGATGGTCGAGAAGAAGTACGGCAAAGGCCGTCTGGACAAGTGGTATAAACTTGCGAAAGAAAAGGGCTACCGTGCCCGTGCAGCTTTCAAGCTGATCCAGCTGAACAAAAAATATGGCTTTCTTGAGAACAGCAAGGTGGTCCTCGATCTCTGCGCGGCCCCAGGAGTATGGTCTTGTCTCGTTCTGTCCGTTCGGGTTTGGGCTGTCTTTGCTAACAGCTGCAGTCCTGGTGTCAAGTTGCTGTCGAGACAATGCCAGCCAATGGCATCATCATTGGTGTCGACCTGTCTCCTATCAAACCCATTCCCAAAGTCATCACGTTCCAGAGCGACATTACCACCGAAAAATGCCGTGCGACGATTCGCCAGCACCTCAAGACCTGGAAAGCCGACACAGTCCTCCACGACGGTGCGCCGAACGTCGGCACGGCCTGGATCCAGGACTCGTTCAACCAGTCCGAGCTGGTGCTGCAGTCGATGAAGCTGGCAACAGAGTTTTTGGTCGAGGGCGGCACCTTCGTCACCAAGGTCTTCCGTTCCAAGGACTACAACTCGCTGCTGTGGGTGTTCAACCAGCTCTTTGACAAAGTTGAGGCCACCAAGCCGCCCTCCTCGCGCAACGTGTCTGCCGAGATTTTCGTTGTCTGCCGCGGCTTCAAGGCGCCGAAGCGCATCGACCCCCGCTTCCTCGACCCCAAGGCTGTGTTTGCTGAACTAGCCGACCCGACGCCGAACAACGAGGCCCGCGTGTTCAACCCGGAAATCAAAAAGCGCAAGCGTGACGGCTACGAGGAGGGCAACTACACGCTATACAAGGAAATGCCGGCGAGCGAGTTCATTCAGACGACGGATCCCATCGCCGTGCTCGGGCAGTACAACAAGCTGACGTTTGACCAACCCAAAAACGGCGATGTGGCGCTGGCTGCACTGGCCAAGATGGCCGAGACAACGGACGAGATTCGGCGGCTGTGCACGGATCTGCGCGTGCTGAGCAGAAAAGACTTCAAGACGCTGCTCAGCTGGCGTCTGCATGTGCGTGAGCGCTTTGGCTTCCCGACCAAGAAGACGGCCCCCAAGCCGCTGTCTGAGGAGGCGTCTGCCGTGGACGACATGGACGAAGAGACGAGGATCCAAAAGGAGCTGCAAGACATGCGGGACAAGGCCAACGCAAAGAACAAGCGGAAGAAGCGGCGCGACAACGAACAGAAGCAGAAGGAGATTGTCCGGATGCAGCTGAACATGACGGCGCCCATGGACATTGGCATGGAGCAGGCCGACGCCATGGGCGAAGGCGCTCTGTTTGGTCTGAAGAAGATTGACAAGACGGAGGCCATGACGAGAATCGCGCGCGGCAAGATGGCAACGATCAACCCCGACAAGGTCGAGCACGACAACGACAACGACAGCGGAATTGGCTCGTCTGCCGAGACGGACGACAGCGATGACGACGAGGAAGACCGCCTCGAGCGCGAGCTGGACAGCCAATACGACCAGTACCAGGAGCGCCGCGCCGCTATTGACGCCAAGCACCGCGCCAAGAAAGCGAGAGAGCACGGTGACGATGCCGAGTGGGAGGGTGTGTCTGCCGGCGAGAGCGATGTCGAGGACAGCGACGGCGAGCTCGAGGAGGACAGCAGCAGCGACGAGGAGGGCGACGCCCCACAGAGCACAAAGTCGGGCGCCAAGTCCCTCCTCACAGATCTCGACAACAGCGCACCAAGCAAGAGCGGCCTTTCTAAACGCGCGCAAGACTTTTTCAGCCGGTCCGAGTTCTCTGATATCATGGGCGACATGGACGAGCTGGATGAAGAGACAGAGAAAGAGGAGGAGGAAGAAGGCAGTGAGGAGATTGACGAGGAAGACGAAGAGATGGCTGAGGCTGAGGCTGAGGCTGAGGAAGAGGAAGAGGAAGAGGACGATGACGACGTCATGCCCACGAAGCAGGAGGTCGTCCCCGACAACGAAGACGAGGGTGGGTTCGAAGTGGTCAAGCACAAGACAGACGGCGACGACGACGACGACAACGACGACGACTGGGAGGAGGAGGACAAGCGTCGCAGCAAGGCGGACGACCGTGTCGGCGTCGACATTATCACGGCCGAGATGATGACGCTTGCCCACGACCTTGCCCTGGGCCGCAAGACCAAGCAGGATGTTGTCGACGACCTCTACAACCGCCGCGCATTCCGTGACAAGGACGGCCTGCCCGACTGGTTCCTCGACGATGAGGCCAAGCACGACAAGGTGCAGCGCCCGATCACAAAGGCAGCAGCCGACGCCATCAAGGAGAAGATGCGTATGCTGAACGCCCGCCCGATCAAGAAGGTGCGCGAGGCACAGGCGCGCAAGAAATTCAAGGCTGCGCAGAAGCTCGAGAAGCTCAAGAAAAAGTCGGAGATGCTGCTCGCCGACGAGGGCCTGACCGAGAAGGAAAAGGGCGATTCCATCAGCAAGATGCTGAGCAAGGCAGCCAAGAAGAAGCCACACATTCCCAAGAAGGTGGTCGTGGCTCGCGGCACCAACCGTGGCATCCAGGGACGGTATGTTCCCCCCTCCCCTCTGATTTCGTTCTTTGCTCGTGCTGTCCCGCGACTGACTGGTTTTGTGCAGGCCCAAGGGCGTCCGCGGCAGATACAAGATTGTGGATCCTCGCATGAAGAAGGACACGAGAGGCCTGAAGCGTGCGGCGCTCAGAGGCAACAAGAGACGGTAGACGCTGCAGAACGAGAGCGCCGTGTTTGGGTACACATATGTTTCCAGCAGATCTTGGTCATGCATTTTCCAGGCGTTGGTTTGCATAGTCGTGTTCTTTATATAAAAGTCTCGATTTTTCGTCTTTCGCCTTCCGATGCCTTGCTCTGGTTCACCGACTTGACAAACGATGTCAGCGGGAGCAGAGGCCCAGTGAAGTCCATGTCATACCTATGACTCGTTAGCGGCGTGCGCAGAGACGCATGTCGGCCTCGAAGCCAATCACGCACCAGTAGTTGACAGCGACGCATATGCCCTCCTCCGAGGCGGACTGCGATACTTTGTGGTACCTGGGACAGCAGGCGCCCGCGGTCAGCATGCCGCGCGCAGTGTCTATGAGATGAGCCCACCCTGCTTACCACATGGCTGGCAGATACAGCATATCGCCAGGGTTCAGCGTGACACGCATTGGCTCGGCCAGGCCGGAATACGGTGTCGCGTTGGAGTCGGGCACGTCCGGGTCCCAGACGGCAAAGGGAACAACGTCGGCCTCTTCTCGCCGGCCCTGCTCGCCAAAGTCGGGCACTTCTGGCACCAGGTCCAGACCGCCGCCTGCTCGGTGGTAGTTGTACTGCTTCAGGGGCTGTTCGTTGACACAGGGCTGACACAGCGGCGGCAGCAGAGCAAAGTGCTTCTGGCCGAGGACCTGCACATAGATGTTCTCGTAGTTGTCCCGGTGCAGAGCCGTGACGGAGTGCGAGTTGCCAATCCAGAGATTGATGGCCTCGGGCTCTCTCTGCAGCGCAATGCGTGCAAACGGGATGTCCCGGGGGACGTGGGAGAAGAGAGAGGCATACTCATGCCGCAGGTTGTCGTTTTCTGGCAGCACTGGTCAGCAAGTGCCTTGACAGCGCGGCGTTCCTGTGGGCTCAGCAGGGGCCTCACGGGTCTGAGCATAGCGAGTCTCGGCGTACGGGTCCAGCTGGCCCGTTTCTTGCCTTACGACGTAGTCGAGGAACTCGGAAAAGGCCTCGTCTTCCTCCCATGGCTTGGCAAAGACGGCGTCTCCGTCCGGGCCCAAGGCCGGCGCGTCGGCAAGGCCGTTTGGCGTGACGGCCACGTTCACGGCGTGCTCGGCAAGCGTGCTGCGGAGGTATGCCGCCGACCAGGCCTGCACGGCCGGCCATGTTGCGGCGCCTTGCCGGACCACAAAGGGCGTGTTCCGGGCAACATAGCGCATGAACTCGAGCGGGCTCGGCTCGGTGCCGCCGTCGTCGAGCTCGTCGATTGTGCTGCCATTGAGCTCAAAGTAGCTGGTAATGAGCTCGGCGATCGGATCCATGCACGTTGTGTCGGGGGGCCGGACGTTCAAAGTGAGGCAGTTGGAGGTTTTTGCTGTTCGGCGTTTTCCTCGTGGTAGTACACGGCGGGGGGGATGGAAGCAGGCGCGACCGGCCTGTGGGGTGTCTGCCGATCGACCGAACCTACCCTGCAACCTGCAACTGTGCAATCGGCCTTTGCTCTTTCCCATTGTCGTGGAATGGGCAAACGAAATGGGAAAGAGCGACAGCGCTGTTTCCTGTTCTCTCACGCAATGCCCGCGTTCTCTGCCCGCTGCCTGCCATTCCCGCCTTCCCGAAAACTCGGCAGCGATTGCTTCCTGCCACGACAATCTGCATCGAAATTTCGGCCATCACCACATTCCATTTCCGCCTCGCACATTGCCTCTCTGTGTGCGTATTGCCCAGGCCTGCATCTACGGCTCGCCGAAACCCTCAATGCCTGCCACACGTTCCACGCTCCTGCCAATGCCTTTTTTGGTCAGTGCCATCCTGACTCGATTGGGTTGACAACAGAACTGGTCCTGGCCCTTTAACTTGTGAGCATCTTGCATTTCTTTCCTTCATGGTCTATTTTTGTGAACTGCACACTGACTTTGTTTTTCGTCCGGGCCATTCTCCGTCTCCGCTGCGCTTCGTCCCCCAGTGGTCGGATCCATTGCTACGCCGCAGCAGCCCCTTGCTTTGACGCTATCGATTTTTGTCATCGGAAACTGGAAATGCCCATCTTCCTGGCTCGAATTTCGCTCCCGCCCGGTCTCTTTCTGGCCTCGACCGGCTTTAAATTAATGGGTTCCTGCATCCCTGTCCGGTGGCACCACCTCGAGCTTCACGACATATCGTACGAGCAAGCCCCGCTGGCCTCTCAACCGGCCCTTGCGATTTCTGCAAGCTTTGCGGTCTGTGTCTCTGCGCATATGTACATATATACGTCTGCGGCCGGTGTTCACTCCCTTCCATGACGGCAACATCTTCACCCACGACGTTTCCTCAAGACGTCGCTTTATGGACGCCACGTACCTCGAGCTAGAGCCCACCCTTGGAACGAACCCGGCAGGCGTCGACGACTGCCAAGGAATCTGGCCATGCGCAGTCTAGACGAACACAGACATAACGATCGAGCCGCCCACACATACAAAACGAAGCCCCAATCCACATGGAGACGACGTCCTCCCCGGATAGTTGCTATTCTCCACGACCCCTCGACTACATCTCCGCCAGCAAGACGGCCCTCTTTGCTTCGCTCTGTGCTTCTTCGGCCTTTGTGCTCTTGAACGCGAGTACGAGGGGAAAACCACGGTCTCGACACAATTTTGTCCCGTCCAGATCCCTGCCCTCCTCCCGCAGGCCTAGCCCTTCCGGATCGCCGATCCGTTGACTGGATGGTGCTCAACAGACTCCAGCGGCCTGTCGCCTCCGTCTCACCCTTTTCTCTTTCTTTGCACTTTTTTGCCACAGCCTTGTGGTAGCCAAGCTCACGACAGCCTACCGTCCCGTGGCCTGTTGTCAACACTGCCTCTCAGAACTCGCTCGTCTCTTCGTCTTCCATGTCCGTCTCTCCATGTCGAATTTCGCCAATCGACAGCCTTTTCAGTCTCGTACCTCGGGCCCGCTACTGCCATCACAGTGATGCTCTGGTACTTTCTCTATCCTATACGGGGGTACGTCGCTCGCATCGGTGTTTCTTTACCTCGCACGCATCCACACAAGGCATTCTCTCGAGCTGACAACCTCGCTTCAGGACGACAAGTGCCCCGGAGCTGGGCCCGGACCATCCCGTCCGGCGGCTTCTTTCGCGCTACGGCGCATGCGTGGCACGCAATGTTGCAACGACTCTGCTCGTCTCGGTGGCGGTAGCTACCGCGCTCATCTACCCCATCCCGTTTCTGTACACCAGCGAGTTCGCCAGCGACACGTCGGGACTGCCTCACCATGCCTGGAAAAACGTCCAGCCAATCAAGGGCGACGTCTCGGCCATTGAGCCAGACGTCTACATGCGCTCGCTATGGGTGCACGGAAGCTACATGAAGGCCTTGGAGCGCGACGTTCTCCTCGGTGCGCTGGAGCTGCAAGACGAGATTCTTGGCCCGACAAGAAATTTCAATCCGCAAAGCCCAGCCAACAACGTCACCTTGAGCAATCCGCTGGCCGACCTCTCCGTGCGCGAGCGGAACACCTTCCATATCGTCAACGGGCTGACCAACATGTCGTGGTTCTTTCACTCCCCACTCCTCTATTGGAAGGGCGACCACGACGCAATCGAAAACGACCCTGATATCATTGCCACCGTCAACGAGCATAAGAGCCAAAACACATCTGTCAATGTCACACTACGCCACTCCGTTGTCTTTAGCGGGAAGCGGTTCGAGGACCGGGCCTTGGTCGCGGCAGACGCACTTGTGATCACGCTGATTCACCTCCGCGACTCCCCCGTTGGACGGCAGTGGGAACGCAAGGTGGCCAACCTGAGCAGCCGTGTGGCCGGCAAATGGGACGTCTACCCGGAGGACGCACGCGCCCTGTCGAGCCAGCTCTACGAGTTCCAATCCCTCCCCATCTCCATCCAGGACTCCATCATGCTGGCATTCGCCTACAGCGTGACGTCTTTGTACCTCATCCAGAACCTGTCGAAGCTGCCAGCCATCAAGTCTCGGCCTGGTCTGATCGTGACGGTCGTCGCCCAGATTTTGGTGTCAATCATGTCGAGCTTTACCGTGTGCGCCATTTTCAAGATCGACCTTTCTCGTATCCCGCGGGCTGCGTACCCGATCGTCATTGTCTCCATGAGCTTGGAGAACGTACTCCGACTGCTCAGAGGCGTCATTGCAACAAACCCAGAGGAAAGCACGAGCAGCCGTATCGGGACAGCTTTCGGCAAAACGACTCACGTTGCGTTTGCCAGTGTCGTGGAGCATTTGGTCCTCCTCTGGGGTATCTCCAAGCTCGTCACGCCAGGCCTGTCTGATTTCTGCTCTTTCCTCGCCATCGCCATCGTTTTCGACTTTTTCTATCTCTCGACCTTCTTTCTCTCCGTCCTGGGCGTCGAGGTCAGGCGCTCGGAGCTCTCTGAAGTTATTGAAAAGTCCGCGTTGTCGTGGCGCAACCAGCAGTCTGCCGCCCAGTCATCCTTCTATGCGCCTACTCTTACATCGCCACAACCCATGCCGCGCCAGCCCTGGATGACTGCCATTCTTCAGGGCCGCGTCGACATCTCCACTCGCATCGCCGGCACGGTCATCCTGCTCGGCTTTGTCATCATTGCCCAATGGCATTTTTTCGAGAACGAAAGCATGTCGCGTACGCTCAGTCGGTTGTTCATGCTGGGAATGAGCAGCGATGCGGCTGGCAGCAACTTGACTGCGTGGCAAAGTGCATCTTCCCAGCTCCAGGACCTTCACCAAGCCCGCAGTCCGATCTCGTGGCTCCACCTTCAAGACCACGAAACAGCACAAGAGGTCATCAACGTTGTGAAGCCGTGGGCCCACGGGTACATTGCCCGTGTCTACGAGCCACTTGTTCTGGTCCGAAAAGGCAGCGACCGCGTATCCTCTGTCATCGAGCGCCCGTTCCTCCCTGCCGTGTATGACTTTGTTCGCCACCAGTCCAAGCCCTTTCTGGTAGCGATTCTGGTCGTCACGGCAGCCATGCGAATCTTTGTCCACTACTTGCTCTGGGACGAGCTCGGCGACCAATACGACCACGTCGACGCGCCAAACGAGCCCCTCTTGTCTGTCAAGACACTGGATCAAGGCCACGCACTCGATGTTGCGCTGCTGGCGGCGTCTTCCGACGGCCTCGTCGTGTCCGTCGGGCTGGATCGGTGGATCCGGGTGTGGAACGTGCCGTTCGGCGGCATGAACTATCTCTTGACCAAGCACGACGCACCTTCCGACGTGCCTTTTCCCGTTTTGGCCCTGGCGATTGACGACGACTCGACCTGGCTGGCAATCTTGTCTTCGTTCCAGATCATGCTTTGGAATTTGGAGTCCAAGGAATGGGGCCCCTCCATTGCCGTCGACTTGAGCGGGCAAAAGCCCGTGGCCTTCTTTTTCAAGTCGAGCCAGAGGACTCCCCTGCTTCCTTCTCTCGTTGTGGTGCGACGCAACGGCACTCTGGTCGAGCTGTGGCCGGACACGGGCGAGTCGCTGGACAGCCCGATTTGTCGGAGCCCGGTCCTGAGCGCAGTGTCTTTGCCGCACTTGCCACACGCCGCCATCGCGGGCCCAACAAACCCGACAGTCATTACAACTTCGCGCAACGGCTGCGTCCACCGGCTTACGTCTGTGGGAGGCGGCTGGATTTCTGAAGAAATCAAAGAGCAGAAGGAAAGCGGAGAGCGCGCCCATGCCGTTGTTGCCCTGCCGCTGTTTTCGGCGTACTTGGTCGTTCGCGCACACTCGGTGGATTTGGCCGACCTTTCCTCGTCCGAGATTCTGTATACATTCGAAGCCCACACGCCAATCAAGCCTCACTCTCTGCGCCACCTCTGTTCCGCGCGGAGACAGACACAGCGAGGCTCCCCGGAGCTGAGCTACTTTAGCCTGATTTACACCAGTGCCGAGACGGGGAACTGCGTGATCCAAACTTACGTTCCCAAGGACAACGACGGGTCGATTTTGTTTTCGCCCTACGATCGCCCAACAGGAGCGTCTGCAAGCGGCGGGCCAAGCTGCATGTGGCATGAAACACGGCAAACGGTCAAGGAAGTGCCAAATCCCGGTCTGTGGGAGGCACTTCCCAATGGGAGCATTATCGGTGTGCGGCAGACGGTCGTTTTCGCCCGTGCACACATTGGTGCTGCTGGTGGTGGAACGGGCAGAGACGCCGTTTTGGGCAGCGGAACCACCAGTCTACGCCGCCGGGGCCTCAATGTCCTAGCCAACATGGCAAACGCTCCAGCGGCCGCGGGAACGACGGCGAGAGCCTCAACAGCCGGCCTGCCGGCAAAGACGACGCCACGAAAACCGGTCTATGCAAACGGGCGGGGAGTCTGGGAGGCATGGTCTATTTGCAGCGTCATCGGCTCGGCCGGCGGCGGCGGCGGCGGCGGCGGCGGCGGCGGCGGTGGTGGTGGTGGCCCAAGCGAGAGCGGAGGCACGAGCGCAGGCACAGGCCTGAGCAGCGCGACCAGCTCCAGCAGCAAGGACAAAAACTACGTGACACAGCCTCTTGTTGCGGACGAGGGCGAGCTGCTTGTTACGGAGCCCGGGCCGATTGTCTGTGTCGGTGCCGGCACGATCGCAGTGGGCTTTGGCGCTGCCGTCAAGATCATTACAATGGGCCACGAGCGTTTCGGAAGCCCGGCCGACATGCTCGAAGCTGCCGCTGGGCAGATGATGGGGGCAAGCAGCATTGGCAACCGGCGACGCAAGAACCGGTCGGTGCAAAAAGCTTCCGTCGCTGCGTGAACGACAGGCGATGGGAGGCAAACTGAGAAACCAATAGGCAAGACGGACGTCTCCAGGGCGGACGGCCTGGACTTCCATCTGTATGACTGTATGATAGGATAGTACGATACCACGGGTTATGATGACACAGCTTTGAACATCCGGCGTCTGCAATGGTGGTCATGCATGGCCCGGGCCACTTTGCTTGATTTTCGGGCGCACGCCGTAATAAGCAAACGGCGCGTTGCGCTGGGCCGGGGCTTGCAGCAGATCAATGGTGTGTTGCACAGACACAACAGCGCAGCACCAAGGCGACTGTTGCGGCCTCGGTCGTGGCCGGTCTTGCCCGCGGCCCTCGATCAAAAGGCAAGACAAACAACGACTGCGCGTATCTCATTTGAGAGTGACGCAGAAAAAGGCACCCAAGCACCCGTGACCTCGCACCCGAGACAGGCGGGCCTTTTTCGTTTGTTTGTGCCTGGTTTCTTTCCCCGAGAGATGCATCGTTGGCTCACAAGCTAGGATACGTGCTCACCGCTTCTTTGATTCACGGGCAAGCTTGGCCTCGTCCTGGGCGGCCGCGCCAGGCGAGCGGTGCTTGCGGTAATAATTGTGGTAGTAGCCTGCGGCCATCAACAAACAACGTACTCGTAAACAAACAAAGCGGCCAGCGAAGCCAGGAGAACGCCCAACGGACACGGTGCCATGAAGGCCGGCCTGCAACGGCGGCCAAGTGCTCCTTTGCAGTGGCCATGCGCTGGGTCGTGCAGCTTTTTCTTTCTTTCTTTTTTTTTCTCCTTTTCCCTTTTCCCTTTTCTTCACCCGACGACATTGGCTGCGCTGGCACCAATGGCAATGCGAGAAAATGAAGAGGCTGGGGACATGAGAAGCCGAATCGTCGGCGTTGCGGCTAGCTGGAGAAAAATAAGGCGGAAAGGAGAAAAGAAGGCCTAGCCGACGGCCACGCCGAGCTGGACGGTGCCCAATCGTGCTACGGAGGACGAGACGGTTCGAGATAAATGTACAGGCAAGATACAGCTCGAGATGCCGGTGTTGTCCAGTCGCGGTCGTGCTGAGGGACAATCCATGCAGCCTCCCTGCGCGTTTCGTGGCATCCAACAGGCTCTGTATGTGCGGGCAGACCTACTCGTAATAGAATCGGCATCACGGAGAAATGCAACGTAAGATAATGTCTACTCGAAGAAAACACCGAGGCGGACGCCTGGGCTCTGCGAAACGAAGACGACATCCACGCTTGACGCGTGAGGTGCTCACGAGATTCCAGATAGGGGACGTCCCGGCGGCTCGTACAGACCTTTGCCGGCTCCTGGACACGGCGCCGCAACAGTCTCAGCAAGACACGCCAAAACATCAACGAGCAGCTCATGCCCAGCGACGAGCGTCTTGTGTTTCCGCTTTCGTGCGGGCTCCGACCCACACAGATTAATCCCTCGTGGCTGCGCATTGGCCTTTCTCTGTTCAGCCTCGTTCGACTCGGGCTCCTCGTGGGCGTCTCGCCCGGAATAGAAACACAAAACAGGACGGGTCCGCGTCACCGCCGGATCTGGAGAGCTTTCAATCAAAAACTCCAGGGTGCAGTCCGCTTAAATCAATACAGTGAGGCTTCGTGGACGAGTTCGGTCGCTGTTTCTTTTTTGGTAACTGGTCGTCTTCCGTTACGCCTTCCCCAAGCCAGCCAGCCTGTCTCACAGAGCCACGGGCTGGAAGGAGCGGCCGCCACAGGGCAAAGTCCAATGTAAACAAACCCGGCGAGTACACCGCATGCACGGCCGTTCACGTCGTTTCCATGCGCATTGGCATCGCATTGCATGCGCGTCGGATGCCTCCCCACGTTTGTGTCCGCGATCTGGCAAGCATCTTGCCCATGCGCCATGGTCCTTCCTGTTGGACGTCGTCCTGCTCCTGCCCAAGAAGGCACCCCTGCTCCTGCCCGGGCCCAGCTAGCTGGGAGCTCCTTCCCCTTGCGCTGCTCTGTCTCGCTCTTTCCTCGGCGCTGCTTTCTGCTCTTCTCCTCTTTTCCATGCTCCACGCGTCTTTGATTTGCTGATTCCGTCCTCCTCCTCTTTGCATCCAGGCACGCGCCTCTCTCCTCTGCCCCAAACACGCCATCCTCGCGCGCTCAATTGTCTCTCGTTTCTCTTGCTTTTCCATCTCCGTCGACCTGCAGCCCTCCTGCAGCTCTCCTGCACCTCTCCTGCACCTCTCCCGCTGCACCACCCGGCCCCCTCCCTCTCGCCGGCTGGCCTCCTCCAACGCGCCTCCAACGCGCCTCCAGACTGCTTTCTCGCGCGCCGTCCGCTTGCCACCGGTGCTCCGTCTGCGTCATTGGATGCTCGAGTTCCTAACCGTTATCCCCCAATTGCACGTTTTGAGACGACCCGCATTCCTCGTCGTGCATCCACCAACCGGTTTGCTGGGACGTGCCGCTCGACCCTCGCATTCCACCCTTCCACCAGTCACCGTTCTCCGCGCACCGCCTTTTGGCGCAACAGCGTTGCTGCTTCGAGTGACACCGCACAAACGCCGTGGCAGGCTCATGCTCAGCCACCGCGATCGGCGCGCCGCACCACCGCTTCCCGTTCTCCGCCGGCTTCCACCGCGGCCGCACCGCCCCGACGCCACTCTTTTCCGCATTGCACGGCTTCTGTGAGCAGTGCGTGAGGATCGCGTTCAGGGCCGCCGTCCCCTCGCCGACGCGCACGCGCGTGCGGCCAGAACCGTCGGATCCTGCAGCTGCAGCTCTGCATACTCCAACGCGCAGCCGAGGCCCACCCAGGCGCAGGACGACGCAGCTACTGCAAGGTGCATCGGCTGCATCGGTGCTCTGCTGTATCGCCCGCACAAAAATACAGCAAAGGGGGAAATACGAGAGGCCAGCTGCAGGGCAGCAGGGGCAAAGAAACCCCAAAAGAAAGGGGGGAAGAGAAAAAAAAAAAAAAAAAAAAAAAAAAAAAAAGAAGAAGAAAAAGAGGGCCATCACAGGCTGCCACGCATCTGGCCGCGGCCCAGAAACGCGCCGCACCGCGCACGCAAAAACAATTGCTGCTTCTCGCCCAATAATCGCCCTGTCGGGCTCACCGTCGTCGCTTGTTTTCAATCGGCCAGGCCAGCTAGCCGGACTAGCCTTTCCACATCCAACGGTCGCCTGTTGTTTTCTTGTTTATCTTGTTGCTTACGCCAGGAAAGCCGCTCCCCGTCCGGGCTGGCCATCCGTCCATTCGCTTGCGTCTCTTGTCGCTCGCTTTTTTTTTTGCTTTTTTCGCTCTTTTCGCCATTCGCAAGTGCTGGCCACACGTGGCTGTCTCACCGCCACGAGCAACCCAACGTCCCCGTCAACACCACCAGGGACAGCCCGGGCTCAGTTGGCAGAGTCAGCAGGGACTTGCTCGTGTCGGTTGTTTGTCTCCAGGGCTCCATCGAGAAACCAGACAACCAGGTGGCGGAAGGAATAATCACAGAGCCTCTCAATCCTGCAGCCCGACCAACCAGGCTGCGCCCTCGTGTCATTGAGGACGAGGGCTTGCCGTTTTCTTTCTGGGCTGTGTCGTTTTGGCCCGGCAGTCAATCTACGTGTGCCTGGAGGGCGTGCGGATCGAGCGTTTGACAACGCATCGTGCAGCAGACCAAGGTGATGGAGGTGGAGCTGGCTACGACAAAGTGTACGCCTGCCCTCTGCTCCCTCGTTCTCGTGTTCTCGCCTCCTCTTTTCCTGGCAAGACCTGTCTGCTGTCCCCTGCATTGACACACCTTGCTGGGGCTCTCTTTTTTTCCGCTTTTCTTCAGTCTGTTATATCTGTCCGTCGCCCGCCAACCTGTCGCTCGACCCAGGCCATTTGGTCTCACTTCTTCCGGCAACTCTCTTCGGCCTTTCAGTCCTTTCCTCTCTTGTTTGTTTATTTCCTCTTTTGCAACTGTCTGTGGGCTCTTGCATCCGTTGGTCAGGGGCCTTGCTGCACGATTCCCACCGCGCTCCAAGATTTCCTCCGAGGCCTGCGTTCTCCTGCAGGATCCCTCTTTTCGCAGTCTTGTGCCCGCATTCGACTCCACCACTGCATATTCTGCTGCACCTTTGCGCTGCACGGAAACCGTGGCGGCTGCATCGCGCATCCACTGGAAACAGGGAAACCACTGCAAGACTACCTGGAAGGGAAGCAATAACCCAGCAAACGCAAGACCGGCTGCCCCATCACACTCGTTCATGCAGCCAAAAGGGACGCTGCTTTGAGAGAGGAGACGAAACCGGCACCAAGGGCAGTCAGCACGAGACGTCTGTCCACTGGATGTGGCTTGTGCCACCTTGTTTTGATTTGCTGCACATCCCCTTTTGCTCCCCGGTTCCCTCCAGCCATATTTCTTTTTCTTTTTTTTCTTTTCCTTCTCTCCCACACACTACATGCCCAGGCGTTGTTTGCTTTGTAACACCGACCTGCATCATACGGCACCAAACACCGCCACATCGCTCCCTCCGTCGCTCTCTCGCCGTTCTCGCCGACGTGCCTTGCCCAACGTCGCTCGCCCGGCGTCCACGGTCTGCCTTGGTTCTATTGTTGGACCTTCCATTGGTCTTCCATCTTCTCCACTTCTATCCTTTTGCTATTTTCTGGCCTGGCCTCTTTGGGTTCCCTCTCAATCTTGACAGGCTTCAGTTGGACTAGCCCTGTCTCCTATTTGACCTATTGGTCCTCTTGCTGCATCTCCAGCCACCCCAAATCGACCTCTCGACTTCCTATTTCGCCTCTTTCTGCCACACATCGATTTGGCTCGCACAACAATACCACCTTCACAACTTGTCGATATGCTTGTGGTCCTTTTCATTAAGTACACCCATGTATCGACTGATGCCCGCCTTTCAGCATAGCATCCCTGCTTCACAACGTTCATAAGTCGACGCTATTTACTCTTACAAGCCCTGCTCGTCCGCACCCGCAGTACCATCTCAATCTGATTTGGTCTCTTTGTTTTCTCTCACAAAGTCACGTCGTCACCTCACAATGGCGTCTTCCGAAGTTGACCAAAAGTTTCTCGGCAAACTGGCCAAAGCCGTACAGCATGACAACCCACTCCTGGCAACAATGCTCTTCAAAATCTTGGGGCTGTCCATCAGCCTATCTCAACAACTTGTTCAGGCCCGGAAACTGCGTAGGCGAGACCCTGCAAAGTCACCGCAATCCCTCGAACTTTACTTTCACATAATATGGCTGTCGCGAGAAGGCCTTGTTATGCTCGAACAATATGTCCTGCCCGTTGTTGGCAAGTACGTCGAGCTCAAGGTTCTGGCATACAAGCTACGAGCCTCGTTCTATCACATCTTTGTTCTCTTTTACAACCAGCCGCCGGTATCAACCATGGGCCTGGCCACGCCCGAGATCCCGGGGTCGTCGTCGGCCGAACAGACACCACCGCAACAAGACAAGGGCAAGGGCATCGCGCGTGACGACGACCTGGAAAGCACCCGGTCGTCTATCCAGCCAACACACCCCATGGAAGGAGGCCCAGTTCACCCACCGCCTGGGTTTGGGCCAGAATCACCGGCAGCCTTTCTCCTCCCGGCCGCCGACTACCTACCTGTCGCCAACCGCTATTTCAAGGACGCGATTACGCTTGCAGAGAGCCTGCTGTGGGGATCGCACTCCTTGCGGCTGTCCGTAAAGACTGAATATGCTGCGTTTCTTTATGAGTGCGTTCACGATCTCGACGGTAGCCGAAAGCTCGCCAAGGACACGATTGCCGAGGTCTATGAGGCAACTGAGGGCATCGACAACGACATGTTCAGCGATGCCTGTGAGCTCGTAACCGTCCTCGGCAAGATGATGAAGCGCGGTCTCAGCTCAAGGACGTCGTCACAAGTCAAAGGCAGTGCACGGCAGTCGCAGACATCCAAGTCCCAGCCACACCAGCAGCAGCAGCAGCAACAACAACAGCAGCAACAACAACAACAGCAGCAGCAGCAACAGCAACAGCGACAACAACAACAGCAACAGCAGCAACAGCAACAGCAGCAGCAACAGCAACAGCAACAGCAACAGCAACAGCAACAGCTACCTCCGCAACAGCGCCGGAGACAGCAGGATGGACGATCGTCGGGAACAAGAGCAAATATGCCGCCACCGATGCCACCGACGACGAGCGCCCCATTACAGGCAATACACCCAGACGACATGGTCGGATTTATCTGAGTTCTCTGCGTTTTTCTTTTTTACGCTTCCATTTCGACTCTTTTTTTCTTGGCACGCGACATAAAGACGCCACCTGTTTTACAATCTATAATTTTTGTGTTATCTAGAAATCTTTTTGGGGGCCGGAATGGTTGTCGGGCTGCATTCTCATGGCGTTTTCTTGTTTGCGCCCGGATTGAGGGTCTGTCTCCTATAGTCAGTACGTTGTGTTCACTACCTCTTTTGTTTCTGTTTTTATTCTGTCTCTCCGTCCCGTGTACTTTTACTGCAGCAAAAGGAGTTTACCACAGGTTTCTCGATTTTTAGGGGTTGGCTTTGTTCTTTTGTCTTTGTTTGACTTGATCTATTTTGAATTAATATCCATCTGGCTCCCTCGAGTCCACTGTGGGCAGTTTGTATGTTTATATCTGCCCTTTTTGGCCACTTTTTTGGTATTTTGATCATTTCTCGAAGTGAGCTACGATCAATAACCAAGCGATACCTTATATTACATTGTTTATATGCTCTCAAACACGTTTCATGGTGGGAGAGTTTATTATTACTATCATGTGGCTTAATATTAACAGTATGTGGTGGTCAATCTAACCAGGTATAAAACATCTATAAACATTAAATTTTTTTTCTACTTTAAATATTAATTTATATTCTTTTAATAATTCAAACTTAATAACTTTTTAATACAAATAAAAATAAATTAAATATTCTTAATACTATAAAAGGTAAATCTAATATTTATATATAAACTAATTTATTAAATAATAAAAAATGCGTAAAAAGTTTTATCGATTTCAAACGAAGATTATTAAAATATTATAATATAAATAAACTATTAAATTAAATAAAACAAGTATACTTATATATACTATATTATTAAAATATAAATATAATAATTTTAACTTAACTGTATTAAAATTCCATAATATAAAAAATTTAATGTTAAAAGAAAAGTACTACTTTAATGTGTATTCTCCAAAGTATAATATATTAAAAACCCCGGGTAGCCCAGATAGAGGCTCAGGGTGAAAACAGGCCGTGACGCTAGCCGTGGATACAACACGGCTGTCTGTTCTGTCTGTCCACCTGGTCAGCGTCTTTTCAGTGTACGCTCGCCACTGTTCGTCCTCGGACAGGAAAGAAACAACTTGAGGCGTGCTTTGTTGTACGCAGCTGAGCTTAAAGTGTGAGAAAATAGCGCCTTTATGGTTCCGTCACGAGAACAAAGATGCTGGTGGGATGGGATAAGGGCGATGGGACCACCAGACTGCACCATGGATGGCCTTTTTGTGATTGTGCCCAAATACAAGAAAGGCATTTTCGAGCCTTGGCTTGCCCGGGCATCTCCAGAAAACGATTCAGGCACACGCACGCACGACAATACGCAATACACATTGGCTGCCTTTTCTTGCAATTGCTGCCGTTTTCAGATATATCAGAGATGGACTTTGCTCAGCCCTACACGCCTTTCCCGGCAACGTCACCATGGGCAGACGGACTCTCGACATTCCAAGAGGCATCGCCAAGCTGCTGCTTCTGCCATGGACGGGCTGTGAGCCAGGCGGTTCTCTTTGCCGACGACGATGAGGCTTCTGCATGGAGTGGGACGGGACAAGACGGCAGTGGCTGCGACAGCGGCAAGGAAAGCAAAAACACAAAAAGATACGGCAACCGTTCTCGCGTGAGCAGTGCCAGCACAAGCCATACTGGCCTCTCCCTGGCCGGCGGAATGGACAATCCCAATCCCGAGGGATTCGAGGCTTGTGCCGGCAGCATCGCAGGGGGGGTTGACAGCGTAGAGACAGTGTCTTTTGTTGACCTCTTGGTAATCAACTGTTTGCCCTACGGCGGTCTGTCTGGCCAAAAAAAATGACAGCATGCTAACGTGACCAGATACACGAGTACAATCTGCACGCTGCGGCACAGACTCTCGAGTGAGGACGGCAAGAAACGCTCTTTCGAAGCCGCATGAAGCTGGCATGGTGAAAAGGACTGGTGTACGACAGGAGCAATGCGGAACATGATTACGGCAGACGAACAGAGCAGTGTTCGTGGTATAAGAGAACATGGTGAGAACAGACATCGGGAGTATTTTGACGGAGATCTAGCGTGACTATCTCCTCTTTCTACTTATTTTGTTTATCTTAATATAATAGATATATGCGCATCTTGGACGGGGAATCTAAACCAGTGCTTTATTGCTAGAAATGGGAGGAGATCATAACCATTTCATCAGTAATCTTTCTTAAAAATCAAAAGCGCATATACTTGTACACATTTTGATATTGTCGTTGTTTGTATTATTGAGGCTATTTACCGCCACCTTGACCTTTCCACTTCCACTGCCTTCTCAGACCCTGGCCATTCTCTGTTGTGACTGTCTTCGATCGCTCCTTCCCCAATCGTCGTCACCACGCGGCAATACCCTAGCGCTTCCGCAACACCAAGCGTTTCTGACTTGTCGATCCCGCCGGCAAGTACGTCAGCATCTACATTGCCCTCAGCTCCCATTCAAGCGCCCTCGTGTCTGCTCGTTTCCGATCTCTGCGTGGCCAATCGTCACTCTCCTCCATTTTTACACCTCGAAACAGCCACGTCACGTTACTCGTACTTGTCTCTTTTTCTGTTCATTCCTCAGTCTTGGCATGTATCAGAGCCTCTCTCATGACGGATCGCAGGCTTCAGCCACGTCTGGCACTGATCGACGGCCAGCTCTGGAGATGCCGCTTTCGTCGCGGCGTCCCCCTGAACGAGCAACAATGGATGGGACACCGGAATCCGGTCTACATCTCTCTCTTTCTCTTCTCGCCTCGCCTCGCTTTTTATTAGTAGCTAGGAAGCCTCCCCGTTTTTGTTATTGATCTACTTTTTCTTGTGAAACGCGTTCTTGTTGGGCGCATCGCGACTATTGTTTCTTTTTCATTTCCGTCCTCCTCTTCGCACAGCTTGCTGGTCTCGCTTCTTGTCGGCAGTGCCGCGTTTTTCGTGCCGCGTTTTTCCATATTCGCATTTCAACCTGCATCTCTTTTTTTCTCGAACATCTTCTCCCGCCTTTGGTATGGTGTCCACGATCACTCTCTTGGCCGTGGCCGCCTCTGTCGTCTCGGCGTCGACACCGCCTGGCTTCCAGCCGGCCACCAGCACGCAGCTCGTGGTTAATTATGGCGATACTCTGATCGGCGGCCAGGTCGTGGCCAAGGACCGTGCGTCTTGGACTTGTTCCTTTTCTGCGGATTTTTTTTTTTTTTCATACACTCGCTAACCTTACCTTGTCCAGTCGTCGCGAGCCAGCCCCAGGTCGCTATGCGCCAGCGCCTCAACGGCAGCTCGTTCGCCGTCATCATGGTCGACCTCGACATTCCCGTCGGCAGCACCGGCCAGACCTCGACGCTTCTGCACTGGATGCAGATGGGCCTGTCGCTGAGCAGCCAGGCCTCGCTCCTCGGCGGTACGAACAGCACCAACATTACCAACAGCACGAACAGCACCAGCGACGCCGTCGAGGCTGCATTTCTCCTGCGCAACACCTCGGGCCTGGCCCCAGCTGCCGCGTACATCAGCCCGGGACCGCCGGCCCGCCTGCCGCTCAGCCACACCTATGCCCAGTTCCTCATCGACACCTCGGGCCTCTCGGCGCAGTCCAACGCCACAACGGTGCTCTTGAACGCGGCCAAGACGCGCCAGGGCTTCGATCTGCAGAGCGTGCTGCAGCAGGCAGGCCTCACAAACAAGCTCGTGGCTGCCAACTTCTTCAACGTCACCAACCCGGGTCCGGTCCAGTCGTCTGGCAACAGCACCGCCACCGCCACCTCGTCGTCGTCGTCGTCGTCTTCTTCTTCTTCATCAACGAGCACCTCGTCGCGCTCGACATCTAGCTCGGCCAGCGCTTCTAGCAGCGTCAACGGCTCCACCAGCAGCACTGTGGCCGAGGCCAGATCTGCCCCTCTGTTGTCGGCCTCGGGCACGGTTGCTGTCATGGCCGGTATCGTTTCCCTGTTCTTTGCTCTGTGAGGGATCGTACCTCGAAAAAGCTCCGGCTCTTTTTATACTGTTGCCTTTTTCTTTTCGTGTCACGTCTTTCTTCTTTGCCCTGTACATACCCTCTTCGTATCTTACCATAATTTCCCTCTGGTCTCCTGACTTGACGCCTCGTGTTATGAGTTAGACGATTTAAGTGCTCACCTCTTTCAAGGGCGTCGTCCAAGCCGTCTTTCGAAAACTGCCGTGGTCAGATTGCGACATCGAGTACCTCGTGTGGTTCCAGATGGCGCATGTTCTCACCTGCGCTTTGTAGTCTCAAACGCATCACGCTAATGACGGGAGCGCTAGCGGTCAGCGCACGCTAGTCTCCTTTGGGATCCCGCGCGCGTTGTGCCCCAGATTTTAAACAACCAACATCGAACCGCGCGCCGTCGACATCAGGAACTCGCAATCTTGTGCAATCTTGGACGTATGTTTGGGGCAGCCTGCTCGGCAGCTTGTCCGTCGGTGCAATTTTTTGTAGCGCAAGAACAGACCAACTGAGCTCCGCGCCCAGATGCCACCAACGGGGCGTGCCATATGGCCGCTCTTCGGACGGATATTTCCTCCATCCGTCTCGTTTACCGCTTTCCCATGCTGAGGACTATGTGCAAGCAAGGGCGAGGCGTGTGCTGCCACAGGCGCTCTAAAACTCCCGAGTTGCTGTGGTGTCTTTTGTCGCACAGCGACACACTTGCCACACAGGAAGGAGCAATCCTCGCAGCCTTGCTGTTTCCGGTTCCTTCTGTGCTGCCAAATGTGCTGCAGGAAGCGGCGACCGTACACATACGTCGTCGCTTGCTTAAGCTTATATCGCACCTTCCATGCCGGGCATTTCTTGGAGGGAAGGAGCGGTTCAACGCCCACGACCCGGCCTCGACCTCCTCAGCCTTCTGCCACCCACACCAGCTCGCGCGCGCGGTCTCGGCCCCCAAGGACTAGCGGCGCGCAATGTCCGTCTGGCGCGCGGGCTAGCCACTGTGCCTTTTCCTGGCTCTTCAGCTGTGATTTCCCACACCGTTCTTGATATAAAAGCCCTTCCTGCCTTCCCGTGTCCTTTGTCTCTCTGCATCTCGCTTCTTTCGCAATAGACCATGCTCCAAGACATCTCCTCTTACCCATATACCTACCTGGTTCCCGGCCTGCTGGTGCTTGCAGCGCCTCTTCTTCTTCGTCTCGCATCATCACCATCGTCCGCGACAACTCCCCCGTCGACGGCCGCCATGGCAGCTGCTCCTGACCACACCGTGGTCGTTCTCGGTGCCGGCTATGTGGGCGTGCCCATAGCGCACCATCTTCTCAAGCACACCCCGGCCGGCGTCGTCAACCTGCGCGTGGTCCTCGTTGCCCCCAACGATGCCTTTTTCTGGAACGCAGGCTCGCCCCGCAGCTTCCTGCCCGCCAACGACACCAGCAGCAGTGCCAGCGCCAGGGGCACGCCGGGCTTTAGCGACGACAAGCTCTTCTTTGAGCTGGCGCCTGCCTTTGCCAAGTACAACGCGGGCGGCGTCACGCGTTTTGAGCAGCTCGTGGGACGCGCCACCAGCCTCGACCCCGACAGCCAGACGGTCAGCGTCACACTGCTCGCCGGCGACAAGGCCGCGTCCGTCCACTACGACACGCTCGTGCTTGCGACGGGGTCCGACATCACCAACGGCATGCCCTTTAAGAACGTGCCCCACGGCGGCACGGCCGACACCAAGGCGGCCCTGGCGTCGTACCGCGACAAGGTCGTCAAGGCGTCGCACATTGTCGTGGCCGGCGGCGGCATGACGGGCGTCGAGGTGGCCGGCGAGCTGGCCAGCGTGTACGGCGCAAAGGTCGTGGGCGGCTCCGCCCCGGCCGCGCCCAAGTCCCAGAAGAAGGACATTGTGCTCGTCATCAACGAGGCCCTGCCGCTCGGCGGCTACGGCGCCAAGGACAGCGTGCGTAAGACCGCCGCCGACCGCCTGACCCGCCTGGGCGTGCGCATCGTGGCCAACACCACGGTCACGGCCGCGGCGCCCGACGGCAGCAGCGGCGACAAGACCGTACTAACGCTGGTCGGCGCCGACGGCACGCCGTCCACGCTCACCACGGACGTCTATCTTGCCGCCACCGGCACCACCTTTAACGTGCAGTTTGTGCCCGAGCGCCTGCTCGACACGTCGCCCAAGGGCCGCGGGCGCGTGCGCACGCGCGCCACGCTGCAGGCCGAGGGCTACGACAATGTGTTTGTGGCCGGCGACGCGGCCGCCTTGGCGGCCCCGTCCATCAAGAACGCCAGCGAGCAGCTCGACGTCCTGGCCGCCAACCTGCAGACGCACCTGCGCAGCTGGGCGGCAAGCCGCAGCGCCCAAAAGACGACGGGCGCCGCCTCGTCCGCGCCGGCGGCTGCTCTCCAGGCGTACCGCGGCAGCGAGGCCGTTTTCCTGGGCGTGTCGACAGGCCCGGCAGGCGGCGTCGGCCAGATGGGCAATTGGAAGCTGTGGAGCATCTTGATCTGGCTGTTCAAGGCCCGGGACCTCGGCGCCACCAAGGCCAAGGACTATGCCAACGGCAACCGCACCCTGACAAACACCAAGTGGTAGAGGTGCAAGGCTGCTCTCTGGGGTCTGTTATTTTATATATATATATATTTTTCTAATTATGCAGGAATACCTCGTTGTGTAGTTGGTCTCTGGTTGCTTTGTTTGCGGCTGAATTGCGTTTAGATACCTTGGTCATTTAGTCTTGACTTGCAGTTCGACCAATTGAAATACTAATTGTGGCACAGAACTCGGTCGCACTCTGTTGTTTGTCTCCATGTTACGCAAAACAACCATCGAGTCCCCTTCCTCGAGCTACTCGGGCGTTTACAAAGCGTGCGCGTCGACCAGAGCACAAGACAGGGACGGAAAGACAACAAGCTCTTCTTGGGCTCCTCAGGGTTCAATTCTCTCTATTGTGATGATAAACGGGAATCCTTAAAACGAAAAACACATCTAGGTGTAAATGATAATGTCAAACGGCGGTAAAAATGCGAACGACGAGACGGTGGAAATGAGACAGGCCGGTCATAAAAAGCCATAAAAGGGAAAGCCGCACAACGGGCAAGGCCCGGTCGTGCAGCAAGAAGGGGGCGACGCGCGCTCACAAAGGGCAGAAAGCAATAAATGGGAGAAAAAAAAAGAGAGGCTGCCGCTTTTCCATCAGAACGCCGACCATGCCATGGTACAAGCAAAAAAGGAAAGGCGGTCACGCGGACCACGTACTGGCCAGCCTCTTTTTTTGGCTTTAGTTTGGCTCGTGTTTTGCCAATTCCAATCACAGTTCTCTGCCAGCGTTTTGTCGGCAGAGTCCTGCGTCTGGAGCCAATGCGCCACGCGGATCTGGGTCTGCCTACGCGCGAGGGTCGTAGATGTGCTGCTTGATGAACTTGGTCAGAGCAACGTCACCCCACTCCTCCCACTCGATCCACTGCTCGTCGGGCAGGGTGCTGACGCCATCGCGACGGGCCGCCTTCATGACCTCGCGGGCCACGATCAAGCTGGCGTCGCGCACGCGCTCGATGCGCGGGTAGATGAGGCCCTTGTGGATCTCGTCCGCGTTCAAGCTGCCGGCCAAGGCAGCGGCCGACGTGTACACCATGTCGTCGGTGATTTTGGAGGCCTTGGCCAGAATGGCGCCCAGGCCCAGGCCAGGGAACACGTAGACGTTGTTGCCCTGGTTGGGGTAGTAGGTGATGGGCCCGTCGGCCGTCTTCACGGTGTACGGCGAGAACGGCGAGCCCGAGGCGAAGATGACGGTGCCCTCGGTCCAGTTGACGGCCTGCTCAAACGTGCACTCGGCCTTGGTCAGGGGGTTGCTCAGGGGGAACAGAATGGGTCTCCGGTTCATGCCGCCGGCATCCACCGACGCCTTGAGAGCGCGCATGACCGACTCGGTGAAGACGCCAAACGTGGCGGTCAGGCCAATCAGCGCCGACGGCTTGACGTACTCGATGACCTCCTCGAGCGTGCTGAACTGGTGGCCGTTGTTGTCGCCGCGCGCAAAGTACTTCTTGTGGTCCGCCAGCTTGTCGCCGCGGTCCTTGGTGACAAGGCCCTTGGTGTCGACGAGCCAGAACTTGTCACGTGCGGCCTGCTCCGAGAGGCCGCGGCGGGTATAGTACTCGACCAGCTGCTTGGCAACACCGACGCCGGCAGATCCGGCGCCCATAAACACCAGACGCTGCTCCTCGAGGGGCACGCCGGACAGGTTCACGGCGCCAATGTAGCTGGAGAGGAACGGAGCGTTAGCGGGTCACGTGACCATGCAACTCCCGGTGTAAGTCCCGTGTAAGCCGGGAAAGACCGGGGTGTGGGGAACGCTTGGGGGAAAAAACTTACCCGCCTAGCACGACAGCGCCGGTGCCCTGGATGTCGTCGTTGAAGCACCGGTACTTGTTCCGGTAGCGGTCGAGGTACTTGAAGGCCTTTTCGCTCTCAAAGTCCTCGAACTGGACGACCATGTTGGGGAAGACCTCGGCGCAGGCCTCCATGAACTCGTCCATGAACTCCTGCTGCTCGGCCACGGGCACGCGCTTCGAACGGATGCCCAGGTACAGAGGGTCCTTGAGGTTGTGCTCGTTGGCGGTGCCGCAGTCGAGGACGATGGGCAGGGTGTTTTGCGGGTGGATGCCCGCAGCGCCGGTGTACAGGGCCAGCTTGCCAATCTGTGGCTGTCAGCGGGAATCGTCATCATTGGGGACCCAGAAAAGAATATATATGTACGCACCGGAATGCCGACGCCGTTGATGCCAAGGTCGCCGAGACCCAGGATGCGAGAGCCGTCGGTGACGACGCAGATCTCGGGGTTCTGGTAGGGCCAGTTTTGCAGGATGGTCTTCATGCTCTTGCGCTGCTTGATAGAGATGTAGAGGGCCTCGGGACGGGTGTAGAGGGTGGAGTACTGGAGGCAGACGTCGCCAATGGTCGGAGTGTAAACGAGCGGCATGAGCTCGCTGGCGTTGTCAATGAGGAGGCGGTAGAAGAGGTCGACGTTCTCGCCCTTGATGGTCGACAGGTAGAGGTACTTGTCGACGTTGGTCGGGCGCGAGCGGATCATCTTGAGCGCACGCTGACACTGCATGTCCAGGCTCTCCATGACATGGGGCACGAGGCCCGTCAGGTTCTTGGAAGCGCGCTCCTCGGGGGTGAATGAGAGGCCTGGATGTGTTAGGTGTGGACATGGGAAGAGGCTGGAGAAAACGCTTCCTGGGTAGAAAAGAGCGAAAAGAAAGCAAAAAAGAAAGCAAAAAAGAAAGCAAAAAAGAAAGCAAAAAAGAAAGCAAAAAAGAAACAAAAAGAAACAGCAAACAGAACTCACCCTTGTTCCAGTGCGCCTCGCGCAGCACCTGGTAGCCGCCGGCCTTGGTAGGCTCAATGTACTCAGTCATCTTGATCTGCTTGACTTCTCCGTAATTTGTCTGGGCGTATCCACGGTGTTGGTCGAGCGCAGCCATTTTCATAGCCTCTTCAATGGCAGAGATGTCGACGGAAGACATTGGGTTCAAGGCAGAGGCACGCCGGGTGGACGAGAGGGACAGGCGCTTGTTAGATATAGACGACTGGGACGAGCGGGCGGACGCCACGGACGCAGACGGGGAGGAGGAGCGTGGGGTGGATGCGTGTGAACTGAACGTGCTGGTGGAATATGACGCCATGGGCACCATTGCATATGACTGCAGGTGATGGCGGCGCCGCAGGAGAGGAGACAGATGGGGAGAGAGCGGCGGGAGCAGCAGCGGGCGGACACGAGCAGCAGACAAAGGGAGAGCAAGATGGCGAGAGTGAGGAGACGGAGGAGAGGTCGTGGTGGAGAAGGTGGAGGTGTTAGTGGTTGCTGTGTTAGTGGTAGGGCGGCTGGAGGTGCAGATATAGCGGCAGCCAGGAGATAGCGAGAAACCGGCGATGCCGCGCAGGGCTGTTGACGCTGGAAGAGGGTCTGGTGGCGGGTCGGCTGGCCAGAGTCGACGCGTGGGAGGTCGCACGAGCGGCAGTTTGACGGGTAGATTGCAGAAAGGAGGCAGCAGAAGCTGGAGACGAAGACGAGGAAGAGTGAGGACGACAGAACATAATTGTACCAGGCGGAGTCGAGCAAGATGGAGTCGTTGTCTGCAGACGCCGGCGAGGATTAGTCCATTTAAGGTCACTCGACGGCGCCGAGTCGAGGAGGGACTTGGCCGTGGGGCTGGAGAAATGTGCATAGATTGACGGGCGTCCAGGTCAGGGGGGCGAGACGGGGCCAGTATGTTCCTAGGGTTGTCTCGCAGGACGCAATACGGGGTAGGGAGGCAAGGGGGTGTGCTCCGTATGTGCACGAGAACGGAGTAAGATGAAGGGCGAAAAGAAGCAGGAAGAGGGCGCCAGGAAGCGTGGAGAACGGAACAGAAAAGGGAGAAGATGGAAAAAGGAAAAAGGAAAAGAGAGGCCGGACAGCGTGGCGGGCGGCGGGCGGCGGACGGCGGACGGCAAACGTCAGGACATGTCAGAGGCGTGTTTCAGAAATGAGAGAGGAGAAACGAGCTGCAGGACGACGAAAAAGAAGAGGAAGAACAGCGGCAGGGAGGGCGGTGACAGGCGCACGAGAGCAAGGGACGTGATGTTTCGACGTCGATGCTGCAAGTCAGGAGTGGATCTGTTGTGGAAGGTGCGCTGCGTTCTCGAATTCCCAATGTAGCAGGGACGGCCTGCGCGCTGCGGCCGGTCGCATGCGCGCAGCGCTGGCTGTCATGCCGGAATCGCCCGGGCTGTTTCAAAGTACCAGTACCTTGGGCGGCACGTGGGACGCGCAGCCGTTTGCGGACTACGATACGAGTACAGGAGTACGACGTACCGTACTTCTTGTTCACCAAGCATCGCTCTTTCCTCCCCGTTTGTGCATGCTCCGATTTGCAATTTGCGCGCTGCGGTTTGCTGCACCAGCTCCGATGAAGGAGCCGCCCACGGAAGGAACGCGGCACAGCAAGCTGATCCGATTCCGCGACTTACACCGACTTTGTTCCCAAAACAGCAGGAGCAAGGGAGGTGTGGTTTTGTTGGGGCAAGAGCGTTGCAGACAGAAGGACCGGACGCAAACGACATTGATCAAGGTACTCGTACTCGTAGTGTTGTCAGGTCCGATATTGACTGCCGGCAGTTGTTCCTCCAGGCGCGGCGTTTTTCCGGAGGCTCGAATTCGCCCTCTGAAGGGTGGGCCAGTAAAAAAACGAAAAAAAAAAGAGGAAAAAAAAAACGAAAAGGTAAATTAAACAAAAGCTTCGAGACGAAGACTCACTCGAGGTCCAGAGTGTCAAGGTCGTTGTACAAGATACTTTACCCGACTCGTACGAGCTCGTCTTTTTTTGTACAGAGTACAAGTTCGCACTATTTTCCCCCATCGAACTAGCACTGCAGGAGCCACACCTTCGGATCGCTAGATCAACCGGCATGCACTGGAGCTGGCTTCCGAAGGGAGGGTGGGCTTGTGGATTGCGACGTCGTCCGCTGCGCGCTATCGGACCACGAACTGTCTTGTGTTCTGTTTTTTGTCTTGCTGCGTGGGATAGAAGAAAAGGAAATTGCGGCATGAGTCAAAAAGAACAGCCGGTCGTGAATAAAAACTCAGCCGTCAACGGCAGGCTGATAGCGATTTACGGAGCAATGAGCCAATGGCAGCAGCCCAGGGCGCGGCGGCAGCGGAGGGCCATGGGGGCGTTATTTGCAGGTTCCTTGCGTGGACTGGCAAGGCCCCTGCAACGGCGTTCCTTGGGCGCTGTAAGACGCGCAGTGGCAGGGCAACTTGCAGCTGGATACAGCGATGGAGTGACAGCGGCTCCAAAGCCCAGCAACGACACGCCGATGCTCACACGGCGCAAGGCCAAAAGCTCGTGGTCGTGAGGTGCTCTCTTACCATCCGCATGTGGGCCGCTGCCAGCAAATAAACACATGAAAGCATATGCCAAACGGCCGACATCCCGCGCTCTCGCGGTGACCTGCCGTGAGTGAGCTGTGAAGCTGTGGCCTACAGCCCACTGTATCTTATTACTCGTATCTGTTCTGGCAGTGCCGTGAGCTCCAGATCGTTCCTGCCGTTTCGTCTCGCTGTCGTAACGCCCTACAGCTCCGACTTTTTCCGACTGCTCCAGGGGAAGGCACCCGAACCCAGCTACCACACCCTTGTCGCCGCCACGGCCCCATACTCCACATGTGCGGGCGAGAAGGACTAAAAAAGTGAGAAAAAGAAAAAATAGAGTCTCAACGACTTCCCCTCGCCGATGTTGCCCACTGGGACTTGCGAGGCTTTCACCTTGGCTCCACAGGACCCACCAGGCTCAAACTGTTTCTCGTTGTTGCTTTCCTACTTTGTAATTTATGGCGGCGCTTGAGCTGGCATCTACTCGTATTATCGTCGTAGGACTTTTTCCAACGGAGTCATCCATCGGAGCGTTTGTAATTAATAATACGACGCTGCTTGTACGAGTACGTCGTACAGCCATCTACGGAGTAATAAAAAAATAAAAAAGGGGAAAGCAATAAAAAATACAACCCGGAAACGAATAATACGTATGTAAACAAATGAAAATTAAAACATGAGAAACGGAGTCGAGGAGATGGAATCGAAATTTTTCATAAAAAAGAAGGAAAAGGGGATTGAAAAGCAACACAAAGGGAACACAGAAACCTACCCAAACAAAAGATCCTAGCATGACTGGTGAAACGTGACAGCAACATCTCCCTGTTCCGTTCGTCCTTTGCTCTCTGATGGACTTTATTCGTATCTCTTACGTCGTACTCCCGTCCGTGCCACGGTGCATGCTCCGTGTTTGTTCTTTTCCGTCTCATCTCCCAGCGTTTAAGAGAAACTGCATCAAATACCCCAAACAAGCTCTGACGGATCTGCCGTCTCGAGTCGATCCGTGGGCGTTTGCAGGATATTCTGCCGCTCCCCTTCCATCCCGTCACTGCTATTTTGCAACAGCTAGGAAGAATACGGGTGCATCTCTAAAGTGGTGGTTGAGCTAACCTAAACGAGTGGTTGGAGATGAGGCGAGACGACATAAAATAAATAATATCAAAGCAACAAAAAGTGACAGAACTACAAAACATCACAGACATCAGACATCACAAACATCACAAACGTCACAAGATTAAACACAAAGGATGACACATGAAAGCGTGCCTGTTCTTTCATGTGCACATGCCACCCTTTTGTAAAAAGGCGACGACACCTCGAGGCTGCCGTCCCAATGCTGTCGTGAATATCAAAGTATATGTACACGTCCTCGTCGTTGTTACTCTATTTTTATTTCAACCCGCATGCCTTTTCTCGGCAACGTACAAAGTACATGTACGACGTACCTCTCCACGTAGATGGGCATATCGATAACCGATATCAGACGGACTTCACATGCATCAAACGACGCACGCACATGCCGCCACGAGGTTGAAGATCCCAGACGAGGTTCAAAAGATGGACGCTGCGCGGTCCTGTGACAGAACGCAATGTCCCCAGTGTCTCGTAACGGTAGCAAAACACAAAACACAAAAACGGCAGGGGCAGGGGACGCCTGTGCACGGCATCTCCATCGAACATCTGCATCTCGGAAAACATGCCCGTGCTGGCAGCAAGACTACCCGTCGTTCTCTATGATAACCCCCCTCCGACAAAAAGATAACCAAAGACTCGGGTGATAACCAAAGACTCGGGTGGCACCAAGCCATCGTCATGCATCTGAAAAGCCGTCGTTTTCGTCGCCGTCGATATCGCTGGCGGCGCCTCACCCGGGACCACCCTCCCTCCTCTACGGGCATCTGACCGAGCTCCGGCTGTCCAGTTCCAGCTAGCCTCGCCAGTGTGACGTACCCGAGCAAAGTCTGGTCATTGTGAGAGATGGCCCAATCAGATGGCTTCTGGTGTTCTCCCGTGCTTTGCAAGTAGCACGAAATTGCACGACGCCGAGTGCAGTTCCCGCGCAGGATTTTTTTTTTTAAAAAAAAAAGTCTTGCCCTGGCCGGTTAAGCCGTTTCGGCCGACGGGAAACCTGCCACGGCCAAGTACGGGGAAACGGGCAGAGGTATGTGCATGGCTGACAATGGAAAGAGCCGAGCCGCAAACAGGTGAAACGCAAAACCGGCCGAATCCCGACAAGACGCCGACGGGTGCCCAGAGAGGCTCGCCAGGGCCCGGCACAAGGAGCCCGGGCACTTCTCCGTGGGCACGTGTGCTGCGCCGTAGCCGTGCAATGCCGAGCTACTCCGTATTGACGTGCAGTTCCCGAGACTTGGCCCAAGGTTTCTCGGGGGCGCACCCCCAAGAGTCGTCCTTCTTTTCAGCTTCTGTCTCCTCTCGACTCCTCGGGCTCTTGTCTGTTGTCTGTTTGTGTTCTCTTCGTTCTTGTCTTGTCGTCTTCACGCAGCCCAGGCCGAGAAAAGCCTAGCCACCGGAGAACGGGGACAATCCAGGCCCTGGTCCTTTTTCCTTACCCCATCTCTCCACGTCGCCTGCCACCGCCCTGCAGATGCGAGGCCCGATTGGCTACGAGTACTCGAGAAGGCGAGTCCAAGGAAAATAGACAACCTCGTGACAAACTGGGGCGTTGATCCCCGAGGCAAAAGTCCGGCTAGTTTCACCGCACGAGAACTGCAGTCAAGGCCTCCTTGGATCCTCGTATCAGACACGCCCCCCCAGAAGCCTCAAAAGACAAGTCCATCTTGTCCTTGCCAATTCTCCTCCCCCTCCGGATCTCGATGGGGAAAGATGCAATGCATTTGTGCCGTGGTACGCCCCTGGACCAAGCGGTATGAAGTAATGGAAACGCCGACTGGGGACGTTTGTGGCCCTGCGCGACAGCAGATATTGTTCTTGAAATGAATGGCTTCTGTGACTCTTACCTCCCTGGGAGACTTTCCTTCATCGTGTGCTTTGCCAAATGTGACTCAGGACCAAAAATACCGGAGAGGTGTGCACTACCGGACCCCTGCAAGGTATCTTCAGAAAGCCGGGGAAGTGCAAAGGATGTGAGGAACATCTCGGAGAGTCGACCGAGGAACTAAGAGAGAGAGAAAAAAAGGAGGAAAAAGTAAGAGTCACAGAGCCCGTCAATTTTCGTCAACGGACACGCCCACTTTCAATGCCTTTTTCATTTGACGTCTTTCAATTTGCGTCGTCCAATCTACGATCCCAATACGGGAGCAGTTCCATTTCCTCTCGCTACTCCGGCCCCCTCCTTTCCCCAGCTTTTTCTGCCTGGTCTACCCCGTCACCATGCGGGAAAAGGTCTGGGGTAATAATGTCAGCAAATAACGCGGATTTGCGCCAACCACACACGTACGCGAGGTAGGACTTTTTTTTGGAAATGGAGCTCCGGCATCGAAACAGGCAAATTACGACGTAGGAGCGGGAGGAGGCATTTTGATACGATCCGTCACCGAGACAAAAGATACGGTGTGCTAGCAAGCCACACTTCGTCTTCTGGACGTCGCAACCAGACGTCGTGCCGGATTCCGCCCGTCTTGCCTCGACCTCTGTCTGGCCTGCGTCCCAACAACGTTTGACGAAAGGATGCCCGGGCGAAACGCCGTGATTTTCTGTTGGGGAAGGGCGCCACAAGACAACAAACAGAATCGAGGAAGCCACGAGGGCGTATCCAAAGGGGCTGAATACGGGGGCGCTACCAAGAATAGAGACGGCAGTCCAGGCTGCTGTGTCTCTGTCGTACATGGGGCTTGTACCCGATTTCATTTTGTAATGGAAAACGGGGAGAGACAGCAGGTCGACAAACACAAGAACACAGACGGTCGCCAGATGCCGGCCGCCGTTGATCCGTGGCTGTTTCCGGACACATCGTTGCCCCGACGCCAGTGCAAAGGGAGCCCCGGGGCTTTCGTCTCCCGACATGTCTTTTCCAGAAAAAGTCATTACTATGCTAATATGTAATAATATAACGTGTATTGGGAATGTCCATCTATGGCCAGTCTACATCAATGAAGTAACAAAACAACTAAAATTGGGTATTCGTGGTGACAAAGGGAAATGGGGACAAGCGACAACTAAAACAAAAAAAAAGGAATGTACGAAAAACAGACAGTATGGCGCAATGCTGTGGCGCAAACAAACAAGAAAGGAGAATCCGTGGAGGAAAACAGTGAAAACGAAAGAAGAGAAAGGAAAGAACGAAAAGCAGAAAAAAATCCCACAATAGTAAACACCCATCCCTTTTGGTGAGAGCCTTGAATTATAACCGCAAAAAGGGGGGCGGCGGCGGCGGCGGTCCTGGCCCGGAGACGCTGCCGGCAGATTTTAAAGCCTCACGTCAACGATATCACGGCCTGTCACCCAAGCCCTTGCCGGCAGCGCCCTTCCGGAACAGGCGCTTGGTCCCACCCACCTTGCCAATCTCTCCGAATTTGCCTTCGAGGTTATCTGAGACCCGGCGCTCGCCGCTTGCGATGCGCACGCGTTCCTTCACGCTCTCGACCCAGGCCTTGCTCTCTTCGCTCATCTCAATGTTTTTGGCTCGCGGGCCCGACATGCCCAGCGAGCTGTCCTCCTCTGTCCAGCTCAGGCGCGAGCTTGACCTTGACTGTGTCGACGCGCCGGATGAAGGCGTATCGTTTGACGGCTTGGACACGGAAGCCAGTGGTGTCCGCGGGTTTTTGCTGGCGAGATCGGTGGTGCTCGTGTTCGTGTTCGCACTGATGCTGCCTTCGTCGCCAGCACCGATGCCTGTGCCCGTGGCCCTCCGCGTCTTGCGAACGTTGAGCAAAGGCATCCCGACGGGCGACTCGAGCGCCGAAGCAGGTCGGCTAGGCGGGCTAGACCCAACACGGCCGTTCAGCGAGTTTGCAACCGAAGACGACAGCGGCAAGTCGCGAATCTCAATCTTGCTCTCGCCGCCGCTCTTGGACCGTCGGCTGTGGTGGCTCGCATACTCCTTCAAGTACTCGGTCAGGTCCGCCCAGCCACCGCCGACCCGGACCATGACACGCTCGCCGTTCTCGCCAACCAGGCGTATAAACAGCTTGATGGGGGCCTCACCTGTCGATCTCGACAGGTGGTACAGCTTGATCTCTTGGTTGCCTCTTTGCTGACGAAGCCGGGGGTTCCGCGAATAGGCCGGTGCAAGCAGGAACGACGGAGTCATAGACCTTGACGACATGCTCGACAAGCTGCGCGTATTGTCTGATGGTGCCTTGGGTTTCCGAGGAAGTTTGAAGTCTGGCGGATTGAGGTGGCTGAAAGAGGGCGAGGGTTGCGAGGCGAGGTGGATTTTGGCAGGAATCGATTCGAGAATCTCACTAATCTGTTGCTGGAGCTGGTCGTCCTCGCTGCCCACACTCATACGGCGGCTACTAATGCTTCCAGGACTCACAGGGCTGTTGGGGCTGTTCATGTACGACGGGATGTCATGCGAAATGTCCATGTCGCCGTTACCGACATCGTCGAAAGAGAACGACGTGTCGACCGGAGTTTTGGGTGCTGCTGGGCCTTCCTCCCCAGGAATTTCCGTGACGGTAGGCATGTCGTTGAACGTGACCGTGGACCGAATGCTGGCTCTGAAATCCGGTGGCGAGCTCGACGGACTTGCGCTTTCTACATCCCCAGCCTCAGGAAGAGCTGAGTCGTCGTGGGTCTGCTCAGAGCTGGCTAGACCAATATCGCTTGGAAGGCGCCCATCTGAAGGCACGTAAATGACTGACGCAGACGGAGAGCCAATGTCCTCGTCGTCTTCATCAAATGCTCTGGCGACGTTGAACGAGGGCAGCTCAGGCTCGGACCTGAGCGACTCTAGTGAGCTCTGTGCTGATAATGCCTGCGGCGGGGTGCGAGGAAGAACAAAAGGATTTACTGTGTCAGGGACCATGCTCTCGGGTGTTGCGGACCCGATGTCATGCGGCTGCGATGAGTGTGTAGCAGAGCCCTCGTGGTTGGTGGTTGAGAAAGCCCGTGCAGGAGACGGGGTAAGACCGTTCGCGGCAGGAGCAGCCTGTTCACGTATCTGAAGGGGCGGAGCGAGAGCAGGCCGCTGGACCGTCACCTTCTTCCAGTCGCTCTCCCGAATTCTGCGTTCGCAAAGGGCAACCCACTCGCCGTAGTCACGCTCCGCAGCGTCGATGCGGTCGATCCACTGCTCCGGTATTGTGTCCTCCCAACCGCCGAGGGTGTCCAGCATGAAGTCTGTCGTCCGAGCGGCCTTTGCTACCTTGGCTTCGACGACCGACTTTATGATTGCAAACTCTTCTCGTCTCAACACTGGGCTTTCGGTGCCCTGTTCCACGTAGCGCAGTCCATCTGGACGAACTGCCTTCCAAGCAGACTCAATAGCGGCCTCGGCAGCTGCGAGAGAGTCCAAGAATTCTGGTATCTTCTTCAAGACGAGCAAGCGGACACGCCACACATCCAGCAGACGGACCAACCTGGAGAGAAGAGGCAAAGACCGGAGAACAATGGCCGTGACAACAGCCGTCAAGTCATCCATCTTTGTAAATGTGGCTGACGCTGATGACGAAGACCGCAGTCTCCCACCTATTGGGGGCGTGCCCGGCGGTGATAGGGGGAGAATATAGTGGTGCAAGACGTGTTGCTTCAGCTCTTCCAACTCGAGGTCTTCAATCTCGTGCCCGATTTCCACGATTCGCTCTTCGTATAGAGTTACGTCTTCGGCAGGCAAGCTGCCCACCCATGCCTTTTCGTCGCCGTTGCGACCCACCTCGTCGGATCGGTCACCAGAGGACAAAACCTGCTTTTCTGGTGCCGTGGGAGAAGACGACGACAGAGCACGTGTGGTGGGAGGCGAAGACGTATGCGAAGCTGGTGACGTAGAGAAACTGAATATGCCCTTTCCTCGTCGGTGCACCGGTTCCTCGAAGCCCGCCGAGCCGCCGGCCTCTGGCCATGGCCATTCGGTCAGCTCGTCCAGCCACTCTTGGATGCTGCCCGCAGCCAGTGCAGCTCGCATGGCAAACGACTGTTCTGATGTTGTGGCTGCATCGAGACACGCTTTTAACGGGCCGGTAGGAAACCGCAGGGCCGAGACGGCTGTCGCCGGCGTGAGTTGTGAAATGAGGTCGTCGACGGGCTGCTGGGGGTGCTGGCGCGTAGGCGAGCCAGAGACGGAGCGGTAATACTGTCTACTTGGGACAGAAAGCCGCGGCGTTGGCGCCGTCAAAATGGGAAAGCCGCTCATAGTGCCGAGGATCGACTGAAGGACCTGGGAAGAAGACGCAGTTGACGGGCTGTTGTCCAGGGCGCGTAGCAATTTGGCAACCGGGAAGAAGGAGCGTCGAGGAAACCCGGCAGATATCTACTCCAGCACGGTCATGGTCGCGGCCGTGGACAAACAAATAAGACCAGCGTCTGCCGAAATGTTTTTTTTTTGCAATTTTTGCGCGTTCAACGCCTTCCGTGCCCTTGCGTCGCCTCTCGTGTCGTCTTTTTCGGTGTTGTTTCCCAGACGTTCCCCCACGTTCCTGGGTTCCAGCTCTCCTGGCCGTGGTCACAGTAATCTGGTTTTGAATACAGCCGGCCTTTATCGGCTTGCGACTGGGAGAACCGGAGCGTACAGCGAAGGGTTTGTCGGAGCTGATCGCGGGGAAATCAGGAACGTCTTGGGTGAAGCAAACAACGCAAGTTGGCGTGCCTTTTCCTGCTGAGTAGGGGCAAGATAGTCGACGGAGATGGCGCAGAACCGTGAGCAAATCGGAGACGATGGGCGGAGCAGCGAAGGAGCAGTGTCGGGCAAGCGAGGAGCAGCAACGAACGTTGGAAAGCTGACAAGGCGTCGTAATGGGCAGTTGGAAAGGAAAGCCGGGGAGAATCCGCAGAAGCGAGAAGAGAACGAGAAAAGAGAAAGGAGAACAAACGAGTGATGCTGTCTCAATGACAGGCGTTGAGGAGTGCAAAGAAACGAAGACTGAGCAAACGAAACGAGCAGGACGAGACGCCTGAACCGGAGAAAGGCAGAGCCAATCGAGACGAGACAGATCAGAGGCAGTCAGCCGAGACGCGACGAGGCAGCAAGAAAACACATCACGCAACGAGAGACAGTTTCATTCGCGCTTGTGCGTGATTCCCCTCTCGTAGTCGCATGGCGGGCGGGCGTGATCCGCCGTTTTCTGCGAGCTCTCTGGGAGCCGTTGGTCGTGGAAGAGAGTGGTTCGTGGGCATTTGGGTTGGGCAGATTTTCGTCGTTTTTAATATGGGAGGTTTTATTGCTGCCCATTACGAAAGCGGAGGGCTCCTGCCCATGCAGGCGGGTTCATGCGACGCGCCTTCCTGCCCAATGTGATTTTTAGATTGTGAGTGCGTGCTGCGTTGCCACTAGGGGCGTTGCGGAGACTTGGTCTGTGCTTTCGTTGATGCGATGAGATGTGCCTTCCAGTTGGTGTGCTTGGATGCACCTTCCGCGTCAACGACGGTTCTCAATTGTAATTTTGCACTGCACGCTGCGAAACATCGGTCGTACTTGCTGTTCGGCACACAGATCCCCCTACCCTGGACAATGCATATCCCTCGCTCCTTCCAGACCCGACCGCCACTATGGCGCTCAGATGGACGGTGGAACCTCTTTCCAAAGACACGGCCAGTCAGGAAGGTGTGGCACATGCACGATTGCCGGCAGCGCGGGCCACAGGCGGAGCTCCGTGTCTCAGAGTTTCAGTCTCTAAAATCATCATCTTGCAATTTGTCTCTCGTCATAAAGCATGTAAAACATCGCCTGCGTCGCACGCCCACACAAAACGAAAACAAGAAAGCAGCCCCTTTTTGGAAACGTCAACGCCGATGCCCAAGATGTACAAAGCGATCCACGCAGCCGGAATGCACGAGAAAGAAAAAAACAAAGCAATAGCCCGGTAAGACGCCCGCTCATCCACACTTAGAAGTCTGTGTTCATCATGTCATTGCCAAAGTCGGAGCTGAACAGCCCGGCAAAGGCATGGTCGGTGCTGCTGCCCATGCCCTCGGGCGGGAAGTCGAGCCACTGGTCAAAGTCCAGCTTCATGCTGGTTGGGTCTGCGGCGCTCACATCCCACTCAAACGGGTCCTCCGAGATCACACTGCCCGACGGAGTCAGCCCCCAGATCTGGTCCACCGCCGTGTTGGCCGTGGCCAGCAAGTTGCCGTTGGGCAGGGGCACCTGGGCATTGGCGGGCTGCTGCAGGCCGTGGGCCACAAGCCGGGCCGCAGCCGCAGCCACCGATGTCGGCATGTATGCCGTCGCCGCGTTGTTCGGGCCTTGCAAACCCTGCATCGTCTGGTGGCCGTTGCCGTTGCCGTTGCCGTTGCCGTTGCCGTCACCGCGCGACGTTGAGTCGCGCTTGGCGTGGCTGCTGCCGTTGGCGCTGCTGCCGGTGGCGCTGAAGACGGCACTCTCGCTGCTGCTCATGCTGTCCCGGCTGCTGCTGGTGCGGCTCTCTGTCGGAGGCGTGGTGCGCGCCGACATGGCCCTGGGCGTGTTTGCCGCATACATGGCAACGGCGTGGGCGATGCCGTCTTCGGTGTACGGTACGCCGACGTTGGATGTGGCGTTGAGCAGCGACGCCGAGGTGCCGTTGATGGGCGTGCTCGTGCCCGTGCCTTCGCCCTCGATGCCCATGGCGCCCGCGGTCGTGCTCTCGTCGGTAAAGTTGGCCACCGCGGCAAGGTCGATGCCTGCCTTTTTCAGGAGCGACTCGACAAAGCCCTTGGCGATCTCAGCGGCGGCGTATGTTTCGCGGAGGCTTTCCATGATGCGCATGCACGTGAGGAAGCCCAGCACCGCCTGCTGGCGCCGCTCGCGGGGAACGCCGCCTTTGATGTCCAGCAGGTGCGCAAACATGGCCGGTAGGAACACCGTGACGCCGGCGGTGGGAAGGTACGGCTCGAGCCGGAGGCGCAGCATCTCGCCGCCCATGCGCGTGACGCAGTCAGCTGCATCCCGAACACGCGCACGGGAAAACTCCTGCTGCTCGATCGGGAGCATCAGCGCACCCACGGCCACAGGCTGGATGCGTGGCCGGTGCAGCGCGGACATTGTCGTGTGGTAGACGAGATGAAGCAGCGTTCGCTGGACGGCCACAGTGGCACGGCCGTTCTGCACGTCCGCGGGCGTCAGGGCAGCATAACGACAAGAAACCGGCAGCGCCAGCAGCCACGCCCGGAGCTTCGCATCGATCTTGTCCACCACGCTGGGGCCATTGCCCTTGCCGTCGTCGCTCACAGGCCGGTTCGGAAAGAGCATCATGGTGCTGTTGCTGCTGCCCACATCGCTGCCCCGCTGGCGGCCGCGAGGCAGGATCGTGTATTGCTGCTGCAACATGTTGCCAACCAGCACGCACAGCTTGGCCTTCTCCACGCAGAGCTCGGCCAGCTGCTCCTGCATCTCCACGTCACGGACGAGACGGCACTCCACGGGCACCACGTCGATGTCGTCCGGAAGGATGGCCTTTTCAAAGTCACTCGGCGTGAGCATCGGGACGTCAGCATCTTCGCTCCGGATCCGTTTTGGGCGCCGCATGCCGAGGGCAATCATGCGGTCACGCATGAAGCAGCACCACCAGAGCAGCTTGCGCAGGCGCTGTCGTCGGATCGGTTCGCCGGTCGTCCGGGGATCGCGGTGGAGGCCGATTGTGTGCGCGAGAGACACAGCGACACCCATCCAATGCCATGTGTCTTTCTGGTCGTCAGGTGTCTCGTACCAATACGTCATCAGAAGAAGCGCTTGGACGAGGGTCAGGCGATCGGTTTCGTAATCGAAATCGTAGAGGGCCTTTTGACAGCACCAGAATGTCAGCCGCCAGCAGCTCCAAAACAGGTATTCACTGCCTCCCCCCCCTTTTTTTTCTTCTTTGCACTACTTACCCGAGCCTTCATGAAAAACGTTTTTCTCGCCTCTCTGCGCCGACTGAAGCCGGCCGCCTTCAAATACCTTGCCGGCACGAACGCTGCGGCCGTGAACATGACTGCATGGTATAGGAGGAGGCTGACCGTGCCGCTCTTGCCATCGCGGTCGTGGATCGTCTCGAGGAACGCGTGCAGCTCAAGCAGGGGCATATACGGATGCACAAACTCGACATACGCATGCAGAAGCGCCTTTTGGAGCGTGATATCGGGCAAGGTGAAAGCGCCCTTGCTGTGGAGGTACACAATGTCTTCCGGCGCCATCTTGCCGGGTATTGGCCGAATGAACCCGGGCAGCAGGGACGCAACCTGCTGCTGCGGGTCGCCGAGCAGGCCATTGATCGGAAGGAGAGGGAACCCCGGCATACTCATAGGCGCAACGGCCGCATCGTTGGAGGCCGTCTGCACGGTCGGGCCCTTGGGCAGAAGCAAGGCATTGCCACCCATGCGCTGCTGGCCGGCAAGGTCGAACGCATTGCTCATGCCATTGGCCTGGGTGAGGGCAGCGGCCACCTTGGAAGCATCCGCACCGTGCATACCAAAGCCACTGTCAAAGCCGGTGCTGCTGGCATGGCTATGGCTGTGGCTGTGGCCGTTGTGGTCGTTTGAGCCAGAAAAAGCCTCGGCACCGGAGTGTGGGACGGCTCCTGCTGCCTCACGTGCGTTGAAGAGCCCACGCCTATCGCCGAGAAAGAATGTCAGCGAGCCGAACAAGGGCAAGAGACAATGAGCAAACGCAGATACCCGAGGGACAGAAAAGACAGAAAATGCACGCCTGGCCAGTCCCACGAAAACGGCACGGACCAGAGCAAGTGACAAATCGCAGGGTATCACTTACCGTCTTCTGCGGCCCTCCTGGACGACACACTCAATCTTGTCCCAGCGGCAATTTCCGCAAGGAAAGGTTTCGACCACGTCGCAGCGCACCTTGCGGTTGCGGCAGCTCACGCATGCACGGGCGGCACGACGCTTGATCACCTTTCCCGCAGCATTGGTCACCGTGTTGGAGGCGCCGTCGGAGGTCGTGCTGGCTGCGCCGTCCTTTTTCTCAGCAGCGCTCTTTTTTGTCCGGCGCTTTCGCTGCTGGACAGTGCCGGTGCCGTCGCCCGCAAGTTGAGAAAGGGATCCGTTTGCAGAGGCGTTGGACATGGAGCTGGGCCGTTCGGTGGCCGGGAGGAGCATGACGGGGCGGCTGGCCGTGCTGCTTATGCTGCTCCGGATGCTGCCCTCGCGGTTGGCGAAGCCCGTGCCAAAACCCTTGTCGTTTGTGCTGCTGAAAGGCGAGGTCTCGTCGTCGTGCACTCCGACATCGGTGCCTGCTGTGCTGTCAAAGACGCTGAGGTTCGACGAGTTGGGGCTCGACAAGTCGTCCATGGCGGCGGTTGGCGGCTGGTCTCGGGGGGTGCGCCGTGTGCTTCCGATTGGTTCTTCAATGCTGGCAAAGGGCCGTGTCAACTGGCGCGTGGGCGGTTTTGTGATTATGCAAAGGCGTTGATCTGTTGCGGCTCGCAATGTGGTGAACCCGAGGCGTTTTGGAGGTCCTCTTCTGCGGGTCCTAAAGGCGAGAAAGCGCAAAGGTGAGTATGAGACATGAATGTGACCCCAATCAAAAACGAGGCCAGCGGTTTTTTTGTTTTTTTCGAGAGACAGTCGTCTGAAAGAAAACAGCCGAACAAAAATCAAACTGAAATTCGAGCTGAAGCCAAACGCGTCTCGATCACGCGTTGTAAGTCGGTGGGATTGCTTTTTTTGGTTGTTGGAGAATGGAGTTTCGGATAAAAGAATCGCGGGTTGGAGTTCTTGAGCCGGTGAAACGGGTGCGCGCGTGCAATGACAAGACGGAAAACGGAAAAGGCAGGCCGGTTGAGTGGAGATTGGTCTGGAGCAGAAATGGACAAGAAAAAACAGAAACCTTTTTTTTTTCAAAGGGACAACGCCGGGTCGAATCTGAAGCAATTCACAATGGGGCCAAGAGCGAGTCACCGAACAAGAACAAAACAAAAGAGAGGAGAGATTTGAAAAAAAAGAACAATAGGAAAGAGACCCGGCAAAAGTAAAGACGTGGCGAGGGAAAAGTACGGAGAGGAGGGGAGTTCAAAGTGGAGGACCCGAAGAGTGGGGATTGGGGGAATATCTCGACGACAAGCACAGGCAATGGTGTAATACTTTGCATGGCACGAATCGAACAGGTCTACAGGAGAGAAAAGAGAAAGAGGTCACCTGGAGAAACACGCAAAGTCCCACGCCCCAACGTCGCAACTAGTCTCGCCCCTGTGGGCACCGGATGGACTGGCGTGCGGTGTATTAGTGTGTATTGTGTCTCTGATGGGCCTGGCGTGGTCCTGGCCTGGCCTAAAGGAACCAGAAAAAGAAAAGAAAAAGAAAAAGAAAAAGAAAAATGCAGTCAAAAAATGGGGCAGCCAAGCAAAGGATGGTCAACTGCCAGTGGAACAGCTGGACGAGGAAAGGAAAAACTGGGGAACCAGTGACACTTGTACTCGTTCGGAGTCACAGCATGAAAAGGCAGACACAGTGTAAGTTGTCGAAGAAGCAAAGCAGCCCGCCTGCTGGTTTTGCAGTTGGAGGGGAAGCCAGAAAGAAAGTCCAGATGGGACATATTCATACGACGTAGAAGAAAAGGCGTGATGCAAAAATCCCGCCTGCAAGACGGCAAGGAGCAGAGGCCATACTGAACAAAGCAATCAAAACACCGTACATATGCAGCACCACGATCCTTTTTTTATTTCATTTTTTTGGTAAAAAAGAGAAAAAAACGGGGCCCTGCGTCTTGACGGTGAACAACCCGTGGCGGTCTGGGTAAGCCGCGTCGGGGCCGTGGCGGCGAGGCAGAAAGGCAGATGCCACGGCAAAGGACAGTCTCGATGTTGCTGGTGTCGAGTCTTGATGTACTCGTATATGTATATGTACTCGTACTCATGCGTATTTATATAGAGTATGCGTACGCCACGCTTTCAGGGCGGTGCCTGGGCTTTCTGGATGCTGCAAGGGAGCACGAGACCTGGCTCGTATCTTACGAGACGTATCGTAGCCAGACGGGTGTGCAGCAGGGAATGCTGGACCGGTGTGCGCAGCCGGGCGGGCCAGAAACAAGAGCCTACGGGTCCTCGAAGTTGAAGAGCGTGGCTAGGTTCTGTGATCCACCTCCGGATTATATTTGGTCTTGTTACGGCGGGAACTTGAAAGCGGCAGCAGAGCCGGACCAATCCAGCAGGCAAGGGATATTGCGTCGTATCGACCGGGAAAGCAATGCGGCAGCAGGACGAGGCCTGCGGAGAATCACTGTGGAGGCTGGACATGCAAGTCAGTCGTCTTCCTGTTCAAGATGGGAGATCTCGCACAGCAATAACTTATTGTATGTAGGGATATTACTTGCTCAGTACATGTACTCACAATGCTGCGGAGTTTTTCTTCTTATTGCCGCTAGCGGCATGTATTGGCTGGTTCATGGTCCGTCCAATTGGCGCGCTGCCTATGTGTCTTACACTACTTCGCGGTCAGGGAGAGGTGGTCTGCCTGATGTGCACATTTTTCTCTGGGAAACACGTTATTCGACATCAGTCCACCCTTGCAGATGCTTGGTATGGGGATGAGATTCAGGCTTGAGCGCAGATGCCTGGCCCAAGGCCAAAAAAGCAAAGGTTCTCTCCGCTACGTAATTTCGCCATTCGCGTCCCGCCGCTGTGAGATGCACCGAAGATATAAATGCGGCGCGAAGGCGAGTGGCGGCGGGGCGTCTAGAAACCTGGGGATGCCTCTCCATCGACACATCATACGTGGAAAGAAAGCAGAAGAAAGTGAAAGGAACAAGAGGTATCTTTTACTATTATTACACAAAAGCTACAAAATGCAACTACACAAAGGGATAATAACGCACGGCAGAGATGGGAGAATGAATCCGACGGCTCTTATTTTCTGTCAAGATGTTTAAAGAAAGCCGCAGCCTCTCACGGGGCGCGGAAATCGAATGTAATTACGAACGGCCTCTCGGGGGTAGGCTGCAGGACACGGACGAGTGAATGGGAATAATAACAGCAGGCCCGAGCTAGGACAGGAAGGGCGAGGGAAACATGTACATACGTTCGTATATGAGGCTAGAGCAACCTGTGAGGCGGCCTTGCAGGTCTATTTTGGAGAGACAAGGGCCGTTTGGGAGTACGAGTTTTCAATTTCAAGCAGTGTCATTGGATGCGTCCCAGCCCCGGCAGAAACGAGCATGCGAGCAACAAAGACGGGCAACGCGTGCACTCTACTCGGAGAGCCAGCCTTGCAGTGTCGACAGTCCAGGTCTCTGCTTCGCTGCAGGAAAAGAGCGAGAAGAACGAGGGAGAAAAAAAAGAGGGCTCGCTGTTGCATGCAATGAGACGCAGTCTGCAGCCAAGAGGCAAGTCAATGCGCAGAGCTTCCCCAAAACTTGCACCGTAAGACCGCCCGTCTCGATCAGGCAATCCCCTTGACCCAGGATGCGAGATAAGCAGGCGGGTGAGAGGATCGAGAAAGAAAAGCAGGCACAACAAATATGACATATGAGAGCACGAGCACATGGCAACGTCGGCAATTTCGCACGCAGTATTACTCGTACTCTGAAAGATACAATTCAACTGAATGTGACGATGCATTTTCAGTTGCCGTCTTGTTCCAGTTCCCGCAGACAAAATACAGCGCACTCCATACGTACTACGAGCGTATATTCCCGCATCGAGCACCGAGCGCTCCGTATATCCCCTGCCTCCGTTTGCCTCCATGCCCACGGGCCTAGCCCCTGACATAACAGGCCGGCGTCGGCAAAAGCCGGAATAATCCGAATAGGCGACTTGCATACGAGTACACGATACAAGATACGATACTTGCACTCTGCAGTTGACAAGAAGGCGGTAAAAAGAAAGACGGCGCCTGTCAGCGAGCCGAAAAGAATGCAAGGATCCGATGATTGATGCAATGTGCCTGTTCCTCGACCCTTTGCCGATTGCGAGGCTGGGCATGGGTTGGGCCCTTCGGCTCCCTCTACACCGGCCTACACCGGCTCCGCTCACTCTGCTGACTCCATGACGCCTTGTCTGCCCGCTCTCCGCAACCAACGGCTCCGCAAATATAAATACAAGCTGAATCCAAAGAACACGGGGTATGGAGAAGGACGGCAAGCCACTTTGAGGGGAAGATGGAATATTCCAGACGGGGACGAAGGAAAAGAAACTGACAGCACGGCCAACAACAGCAGTCGGGACACTGCATCTCAAAGAGTCCCGTCGCGCTTCCTTGCCCGCGAACTCGTCCCTTTGTGTGGCGCGGCAGGGATGCCGCCCTGGCCCTCTGCATCAATGAAGATTGCACACTCGACATATACTCGTGGGAAGAGTTACGCATAGGACGGAGGAAAGACTACGAGTACAACCAGAAGATAACTGGCATTCGGAAAAAGCCGGCCAGTAGTTTTCAAGTCCTACATAACCGGGCACTACGTCGTAAAATTGACAACACCCCAAGCCAAGCCCAGAAAGTGAATAGGATATTGTCATCCCGCCCGCTAGCTCTCTTCTGGCAGGCGGGCTTGAACATGCCAACCCCAGACACCGTGAGCACGCGATCAAACGTACATACTCGTACTCGTACATACGACATATAGTTCTTTGAGAAATAGTCACGTGACATGTTTCCGTCAACAGATCACAAAATTTTCTGGTGTATCAAGAGTTGGAAGCTCGATATTCAGCAACACACTCCTGTTTCCGACTCACTTCTGGGACCGAAACAAGACAGATATTGATTAGTCAGCGATATAAAGCAGCACTAGAGTGCATCAATCGGTCAACAGCGTCAACGGCGTCGACCACACTGAAATTACAAAAATACAAGCAAAAAGGACCATCATTGGATCTAGAGAGATGGACGTTTCAACAGCCACGATAGCCTACGACATGCTCAAAGCCAAAGTTCAGTGTTGCGTACGAGTAAGTGGAGGTCTGGAGAAACGGTACTAAGCCCCTTTCGGACGAGCCTTGTCATTGCCAGATGACGTCACACGCCTCTCAGCTCACACGAACAATCGAGTGTATGAAAGCAAACGTCGCTTGTACGAAGAACGGAGTGTTTCAAGTGACAAAGCGAGTGCAGTATTTCATGTCAGTGCTTCCGGTAAAAAGGATGGATTGTCGGTTTGAGTATTTTCTTGAGTATTTTCTTGAGTATATTTTAAAGCCAAGAATGGTCCCCAAGATCAGTCACTTTCGGTTTTTTCTTTCTTCTTTTTTCTTTTTTCTTTTTTCTTTTTTCTTTTTTCTTTTTTCTTTTTTCTTTTTTCTTTTTTCTTTTTTCTTTTTTCTTTTTTCTTTTTTCTTTTTTCTTTTTTCTTT
>JADHKR010000007.1:371990-603440 GCA_019925305.1 Sporothrix cf. nigrograna | reverse complement strand
CCCCCCCCGGCCCCCCCCCGGCCCCCCACCCCCAAAACGCCCCCCCCGGCCACCAGATGTCAAATTTTTTTTTTCAAAAAAAAAAAAAAAAAAAAAAAAAAAAAAAAAAAAAAGAGCCATGAACTTCACGGGGCTTACGTAGCTATCCGAAACTGGTGGGTGTCTGCGGCGTCGTTAATTTGCTGAACTTTGACCCTGCTGTGTAGCAGCATCACCGTTCTTTTCCGGCCGCTCACTTTTCCCGAATTCCTCTTTCCGCTCGACGTTTGCCTGGTTCTCCGTTAAAGCCCTGGTTCTCGGTTTTGGCGGATGCCGCGCTGCGACGCTCTCCTGAAACGCGGAGCGCCGTATTACGAGTACGTCGTACGTGCAGCAACAATCCAGCGCCCATTTAACGCCGTACGTTTACAGGACGTGCTGGCTTCTGAGACCAAATGGCTGCGCGATGACCTCGACCTTGTGATGGCGGGGGAAGCAGCAGGGGTTTAAAAGGAAGAAAAAGGCATTCATAGGCCAAACTCTGGCTAGTGGCACTAAACCAGGGGCACCGGCTAGGCGCGCAGCGCGCTAGCGATAATCGACCAGCGCTTCAGTGACATGCTGGGTGCAGGAACCACCAGCTGTTTCTGCGAGCCCTGCGCTGTGCCGACTCTCGCCTGCCTCGCCTGGCAGCCGCCTTTGCTTCTCAGTGCTGAAGATTCGTCCAAACATTGCTGCCCCTTTTCACAGCGCCAACGGTCGAGATACCGCGCACTAAAAAGACACTGAAAGACAGAGCAAAAGTGGGGTTAGTATCCCCCGTTTCCCCTTGCGGCCGCGCCAGCTCTGTCTCCAGATTCGCCAGCGCCAGAACTGCTCCAACGCCCTCCTGTCGCCGCCCCTCCTTCCCACTTTGTGGCAACCCTCCTTCCCGCTTGCCGCCAGAATCCTGTCTGTTCTTTCCTCCTTATACGAAGTCTCCTCTCCGTCTCCGTCCCCGTCTCCTTCCTCTTCCTCTCTCTCCTCGCCTTTTGCCTCCTTCCCCCTTTACCCTTTCGTCTCTGCCGCCGCGCCGTTCTCTGCTCAGAATCCCTGGCCGCGCCCCGGCCCTCTCTCGACCGCTCCTGCCCCAGCTTTGCCGCTCACCGCCCTCCCAGTACCGGTCGATCTTTCCTGCCAACATCGCAGCCCTCTCTTTCTCTTCTGGGCCTCCTCGCCCCTCCTTCCCGAGCCTTCTTTCGAGGCGTGGAACACATTCGTCCTCGTGTTTCGCTTCCAACCACCCCCCCTCCCGCTTTTCCCGCCACAGCCGCCCACCATGGCCGACTTTGCGCCCCGGTCGATGAAGCGGAAGAACGTCAAGGGCCTGGCCCTGACGCCCGCCGCGCCGAAGCCGCCGCCGACCGCCGAGACGGCCAACAACGACGAGTCTGCCCATCTCGAGATTGGCATCGAGTACAACCTCGACCTGCGCCCCGAAGACATTGAGTTTATCAAGGAGCTGGGCTCCGGCAACGGCGGCACCGTCAGCAAGGTCCGGCACATTCCGACAAACACAACGATTGCCCGCAAGGTAAGCTCAGCGTCCCCCCTCGATGTGTGCTGTGTTTGTGCTTGTACCGTCTCGTCTGACACCCGATCGCCAGGTCATCCATGTCGAAGCGAAGCGGGAAATGCGCAAGCGCATCGTCCGCGAGCTGCAGATTATGCGTGGCTGCCACTCCGAGTACATTGTGACCTTTTACGGCTCGTTCCTCAATGACAACAACGACGTGATTATGTGCATGGAGTACATGGACGTGGGGTAGGTTTTCCCGGGCTGGGGCCGAGGCCAGGCAGAGCCAAGGCAGCTAGCTGTTGGACGGAGGGGTGGGGGAAAAAAAGGAGAGAGGCGGCTGCTGACATGATCCTGTGGCACAGCTCTCTGGACCGCGTGTCGCGCGTCTTCGGCCCTATTCGTGTCGACGTTCTCGGCAAGATCGCCGAGGCCACCCTCGGCGGCCTGACCTACCTCTACGTGAAGCACCACATTATGCACCGCGACATCAAGCCGTCCAACATCCTGCTCAACTCCCGCGGCAACATCAAGCTGTGCGACTTTGGCGTGTCCGGCGAGCTCATCAACTCCATCGCCGACACCTTTGTTGGTACGTCGACGTACATGGCCCCCGAGCGCATCCAGGGCGAGCGCTACACTGTCAAGTCGGACGTGTGGTCTTTCGGCCTTTCCATCATGGAGCTGGCCATTGGCAAGTTCCCCTTTGCCGCCAGCGAGCAGCTGTCCGATGCCGAGAGCGCCCCGGCCGGCATCCTCGATCTCCTGCAACAAATTGTGCACGAGCCGGCACCACGCCTGCCCAAGAGCGACGCATTTCCTTCCATCCTCGAGGACATGATCCAAAAGTGTCTATACAAGAATCCCGACGAGCGGCCGACGCCGCAAGAACTGTTTGTGAGTGTTGAGATCGAGCGGGACAGCCGCCTCCTTTCTTCGTATGCTAATATATACAGGACCGCGATCCGTTCGTCCAGGCAGCCAAGAGAACACCGGTCGATCTGCGTGAGTGGGCGGTCGGCATGATGGAACGGGACAACCGCAAGTCCCACCTCGCGCCCCAGCTGTCGCCAGCCACGCAAGAGCTTTTGCGCGGAACCGACTCCCCGTCGACGTTCCACGGGGAGGACCGCACATTGCAGACGCCTACTTCAGGTGAGATCCCTATTGTAGGCGATATTTTGTCACCGCGTGACCAACATGGCATCAGCCTTCCGAGTCGGTCCCCCACGCGGCCAGCCGTGGGATCTGGGAGCGGCATCGGCAGTGCCGGTATCGGCAGCAGCAGCAGCAGTTCCGGATTCGGCAGCCTTGGCCGCGCAGGTGGACAGGCTGTACATCCGGGACTGGGTGCACGAGTAGCCACGTCCGAGTCCATCCCCCGCGTGCCTGTGTCCATCGCCACGAGTCACGGCAACGGACTCTCTGGCGGGCCGTCGAGCGCCGGTGCCAGCTCGACCACATTCTCCCTCCCTGTCCGCTTGGCACCACACCCGAGTGGTCCCCTCCCACCGCCACCGCCGCCGAAAAAAGAAACGCTCGAGGAGTTGAGACGCCGCCAGTTGCTCCAGCAGCAGCAGCAGCAGCAGCAGCAGTACGACCATACCCACTCCCACCAACAACACCAACAACACCAACAACACCATCAACCACATCAACATCAACAACAATCATACCAGCAACAATCTGCTTACCCTCCGTCGACGAGCGACACATACCCCATCGGATACCCAGCGAAATGAGCCAAGACAGATGAGCCCGCCGTGTATTTTCTCTCTTGCTTTCCCTTTCTTTTCATTTATGGGACGATATGACGGATCTGGAAATATGTATACAAGTGATATAGCGATGACGGTCGCCGACTCTCTTACTCCTGATTTCCTTTGTCAGATCTCCTGAATATATATTGCTCGCTTTTTTTTTCTTGGGATACTCTTACCCAGCCGCTTGTCATTTTACTTGCCGCGTTTTTGTATGTTTTAGACTGTCATATTGCCCGAGGCTTCTGTTTGTTGCAACGCGGGCATTCTTTCCCAGTTTCTTTTGCTGGGCCTTGTACAACCTTGTCAATCGGGTTTTCTATTCGCTACTTTCTCGTCGTGAGCTCGGCCAAGGCAACTTGTTTGTGCCTCCATTCAAGGTGACGGATGGATCGCCCTCCCGACAAAGCCCTTTTCCAGCACGTCAATCAGCTCGTCCAGCCTTGAGATGACCAGGTCTGTGTGCTCGTGTTCCGCCAGGTGTCTGTTGACGTCGTTGACGAGCAGGACCGTGGCGGCGCCCGCTTTTCGTCCGGCCGTCATGTCGTCGATGGAGTCGCCAACCATGATGAGGGCCGATGCATCGGCCTCCCGAACCGGCGGCGTGGTCTTTTCCGACGGCGCAGAAGCCGACCTCTCGGCTTCCTCCTCTTCCTTTTGCTCGGCAACGACCTCGGCGCGGTCGGCCGTGTCGTCGTCGGAGGAATCCGGAGCGGCGTCCTCTGGCCGAAGGAAGCCCCAACTTCGCGCAATGTGCAGGATGCCGGCGGGGTCGGGCTTGGGCGGGCGAAAGTCGCGCGTCACAATCGGCTCAAACACGTGGCCGTCGAGAAACTTGCCCAGGAGATGCAGCACGGGCTGCTCAAAGTTGCGCGTGCAGATGGCCTTGGGCACGCCGCGGGCGTCGAGGTAGTCCATCAGCGCGGCCAGGCCGGGCTGGGCTTCCTGGGAGGCCATGGCCGCACGCTCAATGTTGCGCACGCTCTCCATGGCCTCGTGCCGCTTCTCGGGCGTGGGCAGGGCGTAGATGTGGTCGAGGATGTCGGTGTCCTTGGAGATGCCGAGGGCGTCACGCATCTGGCCAAACATGTACGTCTGGGGGACGCTGTCGCAAGAATTAGTATTGGAGAGACGGCAGAGGCAGGCCAGGCAAAACAAAACCAAAACCAAAAAAAAACCCAAAAAAAACTTACCACAGCGTCCCGTCCACGTCAAAGACGACGCCGCGCAGAACCTTTGGGCTGTGGTCATGGCTGGGTGGTGCCGGCGGTATTGTGCTGTCTGCAGTGCGGCCGGCGAGCGGCGCAAACCGTTTCCGCAGCGGGTGTGCCGCACCGGAGGACACAGAGGCAGCCATGCCGGCAGTGGCGACAGAGGCGGCCGTGGACGACGCGGAGGCGAGGTGCTGCCCAGAGAGGAGCGCGGCGCGAAGGGCGCAAAAGCCCACAGCCAGCGGTCGAAGAGGCCGGGCAGCAGATGCGGGCAGTCTTTGAGCCGTGAGCATAGAACGGTACGGCCGTGCAATCGCCAGCGGTGCAAAGTCTGTTGCGAGGGGCGAGACGGATGCTTGTGTGTGTCGAGGGGTTCATGCTGATGGCGTCGAGCTGCGGGAATGGAACGGCAGCTCGCGCTATTATCAGAAACCGGCAGGGCGGGGTCGGCCACTGCCTATCTCGGCGGCAGCTTCAGGCGCTTTTACTAGGCAGCTTGGCGCCATCAGCTGTGTCAGGTGACGTAAAGCTGCATACGGCTGGACAAGGCTGGAGGGTGTCGGAGCGCGGGCCTGCGGAGCGCAGTGAGCTCGAGGTATTGGGGTATGGTCGTGATAGAGGAAGAGTCTACTTATATGGTGTCCTTTCGAGTGAAGCTCACTATCCCTACGAATACGCCCTTCGGGCGAACTGGTGATAACACTTGTCGCTGATTGGCCGGTGCTGCTTCGGCGCCGTCCCCACCACTTACACTTCTAGCGTGCTTAGCGTGCTATTTATCCGAGTCCAAAGCCTCGCGTCGCAGCTCAAGCAACTCAACTCTCCCTGTCCGTCGCCTGCACACGTCGACGACCATCGATGCCGGGCAATGGGCGACAACGCAACAAGCAGAGGAGGTCCAGCAAACGGCCAGTGGCTGCCGCGCCGGGCGGCCAAGCGAAGTGTACGTACGGTCCCAGCTGCATCGATCCTTCCCTGCTTTCCTTTCCCAGCTTCCCGTTTCTGCATCCGCAGCGAGATGCGATGTCCTTCACATCGAGACGGCTGTGCAACGCGGACTCGTCTCCCGCCGTGCGTGTCCCTGGCTAACGCGTCTCCGTCTCCAGAAACTGCGCAATGGCACCTTCATTGTGCCCTCGACTGGCGAACGCTCGCGCCGCCAGTTCACCCTCCGCAACGGCTCCGTGCCTTCGTCCTCCTCGCCACGCCCCGTCAACAGGGCCTCCTCCTCTTCGTCGAGCGACGGCGAGGACGGTCTGTCCTTCTTCTCGGCCCCCGGGTTTATTGCGCGCTTCGAGGCGGCCGGCCGCGCCACCAAGGACGGCCTGCACCGCTTCCGGCACTGGATGGACTCGCCCAAGGGCCGCGGCGTCATCAAGTGCACTGTGGCCTACACCATTGCGAGCCTGTGGACGTTCTGGCCGCCGCTCTCGGGCCTTCTGGGCCGTCTCGACGGCAAGCACCTGGTGGCCACCATCACCGTGTACTTCCACCCTGCCCGCACCGCCGGCTCCATGATCGAGGCCACGGCCATTGGCGTCGTGGCCATTGCGTATGCCGAAATCGTCTCGATCCTGTCCATGGCCACCTCGGTCCTGTTCGGCTCCGTCTTCGGCTGGGTCGCGCTGGCCCACATGCTCGTCCTCTTCTTCTACATTGGCTTTGCCTTTGGCTTCATTGGCTGGGTCAAGCAGCGGCTCAACAACCCGTCTGTCAATGTTGGCTGCACGCTGGCGTCGCTGGCCATTATCACGGTCGTGACCAAGGAGAACGCCACGTACACGAGCGTCTTCTCCAATGTCAAGGCCGCCCAGGTGCTCAAGACGCTCGCCTTTGGCGTCAGCACGACCGCCGCCGTCAGCCTGCTGCTGTGGCGCGTCTCGGCCCGCGCCCTGCTGCGCGAGTCGTTTACGCAGGCGTCGACGTCGCTCGGCGACATGCTGGCCATGATCACCCACGGCTTCCTGAGCGGCGCTGAGGACGAGCTGACCGTCTCGGCCGAGTACCGCACCGCCGCCGGCAACTGGACGGCCGCACACGCGCAGATGACAAAGAACCTGCAGGAGGCCAAGTACGAGCACTTTGCCGTCGGCCACGCCAGCCTCTACCAGTTCGAGAAGCTTGTCTACAAGTCCATGGAGACGCTGGCGCTGTCCATCGGCGGCCTGCGCAGCGCCGCCAACACGCAGTTTGAACTGCTGCGCGAATCCGCCGCCGCCGCTGCGGCCGCCGCGGCAGCGCCCGGCAACGCGCCTCCCACGCCGGGCATCCCCACGGCTTCCGCGCGCACAGCAGCAGGGCCGGCGGCGGCGTCGTTTGTCGACCAGTTTCTTGCCTCGCCCCTCTCTGCCTCCTTTTCGCCCTCCACGTCTCCCTCGCCCGCCATGGCCGCCGCCGCCGCCGCCGCCGCCGCCGGTTCCGCGGCGTCGTCGCCGTCGGCCCGGCCCCAGCTGCCCCGTGCCAGCTCGAGCTTTCAGCGCAGTGGCCGGCTGGCCGTGCTGTCGGCCATTGACGAGGCCTCGGACGAAAGCAGCGAGGACCGGACCGACGCGCCGCTGATCTCGCAGTACAGCGACAACGACACCGGCGGCCTCATGAACATGCCGCTGAGCGCGCAGCCCGTGGCCAACCACCTGCCCCTGGTCAGCCTGGGGGAGCACGCGCCGTCGCGCCGCGGCAGCCAGTCCCGCCGCGACAGCAGCACGCCGCTGCACACGCCGTCCGAGATCTTTGACATATTCATCGGCATGCTCGGCCCCTCGATGAAGTCGCTCGCCTTCACCCTCGCCACCGTGCTGCGGGACTCGCCGTTTGGCGGCCCGCCGTCGTACGAGATCCACGTCAACAACCACTACCGCCAGAGCTTGACAGACGCCCTGTCGCTGTTCAACACGGCTCGCGCCGAAGCCCTGGAAGAACTGTACAAGACGATTGAACTGGGGCGCCCGCGCTCCGAGAAGATCAAGGCCGACTTTGAAGAGGTCGCCGCCGCTTGCGGCCACTTTAGCTTCAGTCTGCAAGCGTTTGGCGAGGAGATGACAAAGTATCTCGACGTGCTTGACGACCTCAAGCTCGTCCGCGATCACAATCGCCGCAGCTGGCGCTGGCTGCTTTTCTGGAAGGCGCCCCAGCTGCGCTACCCGTCTCTTCTGCCGTTTGACGCCGCTGAGCCAGACCGCGTTGGCGACGGCGGCGACGGTGGCGACGGCGTGTGCGACAGCCTCACCAGCGGGGCTGCCAACGGCGCGGCGCCGGGCAGCACGCCGGCCGCAAACGTCCGCCCCATCCGCAAGTCGCAGATGCCCCGCGGCATCCCCGACGAGATGGTCAAGCAGAGAGACACGTTCAGCTGGCAGGCCGCGCCGCAGTCCAACAAGCTCGTCCGCCAGCTGGCCCAGCACCTGCTGCGCTTCTTCCGCGTTCTGATCCGCGACGACATCCGCTTCGGCATCAAGGTCGGCATCGGCGCCATGCTCTGGGCCAGCATGGCCTTCATCGCGCAGACGCGCGCCACGTACATCCACTGGCGCGGCGAGTGGGGGCTCTTGTCGTTTATGATTGTGTGCTCCATGACTGTGGGCGCCTCCAACACCACGGGCCTGGCACGGTTCCTGGCCACGCTTGCGGGATCGACGTGCGCCGTGATCAACTGGAACATCAGCCAAGGCCACGCCTTTCCCCTGCTGATTCTCGGCTGGGTCGTGGCCTTTTGCAGTTTCTTCGTCATGATCGACCGCGGCAAGGCGCCGCTGGGCCGCACGACGCTGCTGGCCTACAACGTCATCACGCTCTATGCCTACTCGCTGTCGCAGCGCGTCGACGACGATGACGACGACGAGGGCGGCGTGCACCCGTTCATCATGGAGATTGCCAAGCATCGGTTCCTGGCCGTCACGGCTGGCATCCTCTGGGGCCTGATTGTCTGCCGCGTCATCTGGCCCATCTCCGCGCGGCGCCGCTTCAAGGAGGGCGTCTCGGTGCTCTACCTGCAGATGGGCCTCATCTGGAAGCGCGGCCCGCTGGCCATTTTGCTGCGGAGCGACTGCACGCGGTCCTATCTCAAGTCGGGCGAGCAGGCCGCGCTGCAGCGGTATGCCGGCCGCCTCGAGACCCTGCGCCAGGGCGCCGCCTCCGAGTTTGAGCTGCGCGGCCCGTTCCCCTTTGCCGCTTGCGGCCGCATGATGGCTGCCACGAACCGCGCGCTCGACGGCTTCTACGCAATGAGTCTCCTGACGCAGCGCCGAGGCCGCCTGACCGAGGGCGAGCGCGCTCTCCTCTACTACACGGCCGCAGAGCGCGCCCGGCTCTGCGACCGCATCTGCCACGTGTTCCAGGTTCTCGCCAGCTCCTTTATGCTCGAGTACCCGCTGGCCGACGCGCTGCCCGACGTCACCCTGGTGCGCGACCGCCTTCTGGCCAAGATCTTCCAGTTCCGCAAAGAGCACGCCATCGCGTCCAAGATGCGCGCGCAGCAGCGCGGCCAGGCCGGCGCGACCGCATCGTCGTCGTCAGCCATTCTCGAGGAGGACGAAGACGAGCAAGACATTGCCCACGCCGCGTCGTCGGCGGCTGTCCCGCCGTCTGTGCTGCCGGCCGACGCCGCAGTCGTCAACGTCGAGGAGCGCGATTACGCGCTGCTGTATGCCTATGCCCTCGTGACAGGCCAGGTGGCAGAGGAGCTGCGGATCATTAAAGAGGAGATTGAAGGTCTCTTTGGCGTTCTGGATGAGGACGCGACGCTATTACAGTAGGGCAACAAAATTGTAAGCACTTTTTTATCTTTTTCTTTTCTATACTTATAATGGACGCTTTTGGGTAAATTTTCTGGGTTTTCAGACATGTTGCGGCAATTTAGTTTGAACTTTTTTGTGTTTTGTCTAGCCACTGCTTTTCATTTTTATTGCTGCCCACAGACGGGTCCTATTTAGAATAAAATTATTGCTAGCACATTGTTTCCCTGTTTTATTATCTTGGCCCGTTCCTTGCTGCACAATAAAAGTACTCATCTTCCATGCCCGTCAGATGGTGGTAACCATTTAGCCTTGGGACGGGTTTCTCGGCGGCCTCGTGCCTGTCACCAAGATATTTTAAAACGTCCTGTTAATAGGCCATTCTCCTTCCCCCCTCTACTTCTTCCCTGCTTTGTAATATCTAGGAGGGGAAGACACGAACAAACAACATGCGCAGAAGACCGAGGGCAAGAGGGGAATCCAACGCAAAAAGTTACACCAAATCGTTTTTTTTTTTAAAAAAAATTATTCCCGCGTATCATCGCCTATTATTCGTCATCTTTTCTATAGCCTCTTCAGCATTCCTTTCTTCAGGATTTCTATCCGCATGATCTACGCCACCATGGTCCTATGAAGCTTGGTGGATGCTGTGTAATCGCCATATTAAAAACTGGGCAGCACAAGACAGAAAAAAAAGACAGCAGCAAGACCACAAGCACGTTGCCCGCCAGCCTTCGCAACGACAAAAACCCCACACGAAACGATAAATACAAGGCTGTGATATCCAAATGGCTAGGCATCGGTTAGGGGCTTAGTACTGCCTTGACAGGAGAGCTGTTCAGGAGATTGATAAATTAAGGACTCCTTATCCCGATTGTCACGATGTCATTCAAAACAACGCGAGAAAGCAGAAAGCGTCGGGTGTCTCTTGGCCCCAGGTGCGCACTGACGTTCCGGTAACATCCCCCGGAAGAACAGTCGAGTCAAGGAGTGTTAGTGTTGTGTGACGGCCCGAGCCGTAAACCTTTCCCCGCTCCCGAACCACATTGCCCTCGTCTAGGTATCGACCACCCTTCAGCCGTTGGCTAAGCTGGTCTTGGAGAGCAGAGTCCAGGAAGTCACAGAAAATTCACCTTTTGATCCTCGGCACGGCATCGTTTCTGCCCGGCTTGGGTCTTTTCGTGTTTATATTGGCCCCAGCTGCGCCTCCTGGGGCCGTCCCCTGCCCGTGCCTTGCCAGCGTATGCCTGCCCCCTGTTTTGACAACGATGATTCGCCCATCGGCCTTTTCTTCCCTCCTTCCGTTTTCTTGATCCTCCGGCGTTCGTCTCGATGCATTCCTTCCGCCCATGTATATGTCTCGTCATTGTTCAGATTCTCACCTTATTTTCTTTTTGTCTTCTTCCTGAACGTGTGGCTGAATGCAAGCTTTATATAACAACAGTCAAGGAGCGGGTACCTGCGCCGTGCGTCGTGGCAGGCATCCATGCTGGACTTTGTTGGTCGGCTGTATGTTTGCCCCTTGGATACAAATGTCTCTCTTACGTCGACCAAGCTGGAATAGGACAAGCAAAATCTGCGATGCTTCCTCTGGCCCCAGACTAATAGGAACGAGGACGAGCCAAAAGAGACTTCTCTTGGGACAGCTGTATTCTTGGCGCTTTTTTAGACGTGGGCTTGAGACGAGATTACGCCGAATATGGCAATTCTGCGTCCTCGAAATCCCAAAGCGTTGCTCGTCCAGGGTATGTTTCTATTGGCCTTTAGTATTACCAAGCCTGAAAACTCCAAAAGGAATCCATGAGGTGCCAGTCAAAGTCCCCGAAACCCTTGTCTTAAACATGAGTCCTCAGCCCTTTCCCGGAGCTCGGGCCTTGTCCTGCTTTTGGTTGACAATTTACCCCGGACACTCCCTACGTGTGTCTTGTGATGGCAGAGATGTGGATTTAAGGAGAGAACTGACAGTCAGTCGTTTCTCTATTCAAATAGGAATATTCAGCACTGTCTGTACTATTGCCAAAGACACCATACTCTGATACCGTGCCTTGTTTTCTCTGTCTATTGCATTGCATAAATATGTAAACTACACTAGGCAAGACGATATCGGCTGACTCGAGAAGCAGAAACACCCCGGCAAGATTTTGAGAAAACGACGCTGTGCCATTGTTGCACACGGCCATGCATACAGATTGCATTTCGTCTCCCCCGAGCCTTGGAAAAGGACGCGCCCAACCTCCAGCACAACTGCTACGGCCTCGTTATGTGTCTTTCTGGGAAAAGAGTCTCAGGCTGGGCCTTGTTCATATAGAGAAAGCGAAAAGCCACGCATAAGTCAGGCATACAAAATGTTTCCACAGCCATTCACACGTATTTATTTCGTCGGTTGCGGCCTTTGCAGCGCCCATGCATCAAGGCCGGGGTGGACCGAAATAAACATCGTGGCGTCCACCCAAACGGCTCTTCTAGGAAGCAGGTTTCAGAAACCCCGGGGGTAAGCAAAGGTTCGCTGTGGTAAAAGCCCGATAAGCCTTGTTCTACAAAGCTTGGGTATGACAAGAATCGCGGGACAAAAAGTCTACAGCACAAAGAAAGCCAAAAAAAACCCATTCCTGCTTCCTGTTCGGCCGGCTGGTCGGTTGATCAGTTGGGTTGCCCGTAAGCACTTTTCTTGGTCTTTGCCTGGCCTTCCCCTGGCTTGCGGCGGGACCCAGCGCTCTAGGATCGTTGATTTGTGTCCGAGTGAGAGGTCTCAAAGACTGTCCGAACACTGTCTTCGTTTTATCCCGATTGTTGGTAAAGCCCTGGGCCAGCCCTGTTTTGACGTCTTTGGGCCAATACAACGCCTTGAACGGACTTCCGAGCCGAGGCTGAACACTCAACGACGGTGTGCTGTCTGAATATTGATTGCATTCTCTTGCCAGTATCGTTTCTTCTCCTCCACATACCTCCATGGCGACACAGCCGCCATTTTCGACTTGTCTGTCTTCTTTAGCGAAGAAGCCACTCTAGGCCGGCATGTCCATTTCAACAAAAGAGCCAATACAACTGAGCCATGGCCCATGCCACTGTTGGTCTCGTGAGTGTACGACGATAATACATCCTACTCTTTATCCTTTGATCCTGCTGCAAATCCAGCGCTCTGGCGGCCACAGATGCACAAGCCATTGCTGAATGCTCGCCTTTCCATGCCCTGGGGCCCTCATTACTCCGATTCGTCTTGTCCTCTTGCCATGCCCCTTTCTACGAGTATGTACTTGTCGCGGTGACACTGTATCTTTTCATAGCTACAGCTGTGGGAGCCAATGCGAGGAGCTGAGCCGGGCAGCCAAGCCCTGTTTGTATAACTCTTTCGTTCCCAAATTTTCACTGACTCTGCGTGCACCGTGTATCGTGTATCGAGGTTCTATTTATTCTGTTTTCGTGTTCTTGGCTCGACAAGGGGCATGGCATTGGACCATACAGGGTTTATGGCCGAAATGCTGGATGGCATGTAAGAAGAGAACAAGAAAATAAACTGAATCCATGAGCTGTTCGTGCATCAAGCATGCCCATCTGCTCCTGCAGCTTGCATATCAAAACCACACAGGCCACTCGGGTCCCCTGCTGACGCCTCCTTTCTGGCATCTTCCGAGAGCTGAAGGAGGGATGCGGCGTCTGCCTTTTTCGTTTCTCGCATCTCTGCCAATGTTGGATTGGTGACATGGGCCAACGCATCTGCATATGTGGCCAGGAGCTATCCCTGTTGCCTTTTCTCACTATTTTTTTCCTCCTCCGTCCATCAATGCCTTGTCCTTCCCACCGCTGAGACCTTGTTGCCTTGAGCGTCCCGGGCAGACCTTTCCATTCCCCGAATCCTCTGCTGCGTCTGTTTGTCTGTTGGTATCGTCTGTCGTTTTGTTTATAACATGGCCATTTCCCACCTCCACACCTTGCCTCGTCTCTTCCGTCCTCATCCTACTCCCGTTCCTTATTTCCTTTTCATTCTTCATCAGCACTCAACCTTCTTTTGGTTTTCTCTTCCTCCAATGGTTTGTTCTGTCTTCTATCGCTGACTGAACCAGCCTTGCTTTTCTTTCCTTTACCTTGACGAGCTCTTTATATTTCCTTCCGCCTCATACACTTCCCCTTTTTTGTTTTAATCGTATATTCTGTCACTCGCTATTTGCAAACGCAACTATCTTCAACATTGCCTGTCCACGAAATGACACGTCACTGTCTTCTCCCGGCCTTGGCCACTGTGCTTCTTGCCACACGTGCCCTTGCCGCAACAGTAAACATCAACTGGGATGTCACTTGGGTCAATGCTGCTCCTGACGGCTTTGAACGGCCGGTTATCGGCATCAACGGCGTGTGGCCGTGTCCCACGCTTGAAGCCAATGCGGGGGATACCGTGATGCTTACGCTCAACAACCTGCTTGGCAACGAGACAACCGGCCTGCACTTTCACGGCATCGACCAGGTGCAGACGACTTGGATGGACGGGCCGAGTGGTGTGACCCAGTGCCCTATTCCTCCTGGCTCGTCGATGACCTATACCTTTGTTGTAAGTCCACTGCTCCATGCTCTTTTGCGAGGCGGTTGCTAACATTCTCTAGGCCAATGCTCCTGGCACATACTGGTGTATGCTATTTTCCCATCTTATGTGCCCGGTTCCTCCGCTTTCCACAGAACCAGATATGCTGACTTTGCAGACCATTCCCACAACATGGGCCAGTACCCTGACGGTCTGCGCGGCCCCATGATTGTGCACGATCCGAATGATCCATATGCTGGGAAATACGACGAGGAGGTCATCCTGACTGTTTCGGACTGGTGGGTGAAATATAAAGTCCTTGTTGATATCTTGTACGGCAAAGAGCATGTCTAACGCGTTCAGGTATCACGACCAGTCCATTACACTCGTCCAGAACATGCTCGTGACCAACAACACGGAGTCCCTTCCCCCGTTTCCAGACGGCATCATTGTCAACGAGGGCCTCGGTGCCAATATCACGTTTGCTGTGGGCAAGACGTACCGCTTCAGGGTCATCAGCTTTGCCGCCTTCGCGTCGGTGATGCTGCACTTTGACTCGCACACAATGCAGGTGATCATGGCTGATGCCTCTTACGTGCAGCAGGCCCAGGCCTACCAGCTGCGAATTGCCCCGGCACAGCGCTACGACGTGCTGATCTCGGGCATCTCGCGTGACCACCGCAACTACCCATTCCTCATGTCGCTCGACATCAACCGTGACTACGCCAACGACCCGGCCCAGGCCGTTGTCTGGCCGCACAACGCCACGGGCTATCTGGTGATGAATCCCAACGGGTCGTTCCCGCAGGATGTTGTGGCAAAGTGGCAGCCACTTGATGATTTCAGCTTCAAGCCACTCGACGGCGCTGCTGCCCTAGGCCCCGTTGCGCAGACCATTACGCTCGACTTTGATTTCTGCACGGACGACAACGACCTGCCACGCGCCTGCTTCAACGGCCAGCCCTACATTGCGCAAAAGGTGCCAACGCTGTACTCGGTGGCCACCACGGGCGGGAACAACACGAACCCTACTGTGTACGGCGACGTGAATCCCTTTATCCTCGCCACGGGCTCGGTGGTGAATGTTGTTGTCAACAACCTGGACGCGGCCATCCACCCATTCCACATGCACGGCCACCAGTTCCAGGTCCTGGACCGGCCGGCCAGTAACACGGGCTCCTGGAGCGGCCACAACCGCACGTTCCCGGCCACCCCCATGCGCCGCGACACCATCTCGGTCAACCCCAACTCGTACGCCGTGCTGCGCATCCAGATCACCAACCCGGGTGTCTTTTTGTTCCACTGCCACATTGAATGGCACGTCGAGATGGGCCTGACAGCAACATTCATCCAGAGCCCTGAGCTGCTGCGCAATGTCTCGTTCCCGCAGGACCACATCGACAACTGCGTGAAGCAGGGCATCCCATACCGGGGCAATGCAGCCGGCAACACACAGGACGTGCTTAACACGGCAGGCTTCAACACAGTTCCGCCCGCGACGTACACTGGGTAAGTCCCGACAACGAGCACACAATTTTTTACGAGGAGAAGACTAACCATTTGACCAGTGCCCTCTACGCAGCTGCCACGGATGCTGCCCGGCTGCGTCCCCGCCGGATCAGACACCGGCTGTAGAGGCCATGGATGTGAGCCTGGTATCATCCATTCCTGTCGCCCTCCGAAATTTTCTATTCCCCGTTTCATTGTTCAATCTTTTTCAAAGGCTGTGTCTTGGGGCCAGCATCCTGAAATCGACCAAATGAGGCCCCACGATAAGGAAAGCCAGGCTACCGACTCTTTCCCCCAGAGAGGAAAAGAACTAAGGAGTTAAACCATGCTTTTTTTTCTTGGTTCTCATTTCTGTACAACTTACTTGACCAATTTAATATTCACCCGCGAGAGCCGTATTATTACAGAAAACCATGGCACGTGACATCGCCCATCGTTCCCTTTGGCGTCGCATGCCACGCAATTAGCAAGGACAGAACGAGCTTGCTCGTGGACAGATTAAATGCTTGTGAAGATGGATGGATTGTGGTATTTTGGAGGCGCATCAAAAAGCCTAGTGCAAGGAACCTTGCATCCAAAACAAACTCATTGTCCGGACCCCGGAGTAGAACTGCGGAGAACGAGCTCAAATCACCCTCGAAGCCGGTATCTACTTTGACGCAAACAGGCGCAGGGAACTGAGCAAAATAGAAAGGTCGCAGCTGTCATGGCTACTCTACCGCCGAGCGCACTGTATGCAACGTGGCATGCCGGCACTGCCAGCTGGCAAATCTACATGGATCATTGGAGAAGCAAAAACAGAGGGTAAAAACAAAAGGCCATCGACAGGTTGTGATACAAACAGACGGCGATTGTCTTTTACAGAGGTCTCCCACTCATGCCAAAAAGACGAAAATATGATTGGCTCTCCCTGTGGCAGAGGAGAATAACTAGCGAGGAACAGCCCGCCATCATCTGTTGTCTCGCCACACCTTGTCAAGCCCCGATAAGTACATTGCATGGTAGTTGCACAGTCGCTGCAGAGGCAAGCCCATCGAGCCAGCCATGTTCTCGGAAAAGCGCTGGAGATGTACGCAAAGTAGCCAACTGCGCAGAAAGAGCAAGAATCAGAAACGGAGAGCCAATCATTGCGTCAATACCAGGGAACAGGCATAGCGGCGGACGGCATGCAAATGTGAGGCTGCCTGAAACGGTTTCTGATTCTTTCAGATAAGGCAGCAACTTGGACAAGGTCCAGAATAGGTTGTCTCTGCGCTATCTTTTGTTTTTGTTCAATGTCTTACATTTTTCTCGTTTGGTGCTATTCAGGTTACATCCTCGAGGTTTCCAGAAGTCCAAGGTCCAGAAGAGTCACACGCTATTTCCATTCTTGGAAAAGGAGCCGCTGCATGTGCTGGATATTCTGCAAGCGCTGTCACACACGCCGAAGGAGACTTTGCTCGTGCATGGATCAGACCTGGTCTAGATTGGAGCCGTCTTATCGCGAGTTTGAGGCTGGACTTTGATTTTCCGTTACACTAAAGCCGCAAGTAGACAATTTTAACGAGAATAGCCACAGAGGTAGAGAGCAATGTGCACACATATAGTCAACAAATAAACACATTGCTAAAATAAGCACCGCCTCTGTTGACGAGCCGAATCTCGGACTGGCCCTGTGAAAATTAATAATACCGGCGAAAGCTCGGCCTGCACAGAGACACTAGACCTGCTTGTGTCCATTGCGAAAAAGAAGAAACTTTGGTATACGTGGTGAGAAAGTGAAGCAGGGAGATTCAACATACAACAAAAGGCCGGTCTTTTATGACCACAACCAGGCTGTTCATGTGGCAGCTGTTTGCCCCATGCATCATTCCTCTGATAATATCTGCTTTCATAGATTTTCAAACGAGACCAGACGTACGTGCTTTTGAAGCAGGCGCTCATGTGAAGCAGGCACTGTTTCTTGCAAAAGTCTCATTTTATGACTGGCAGAGGCTCGGTGGCTGTAGATACGAAATACAGCACAACGTCTTATACGGGTTGCCCATCCGGTGTACCTGTCTTACCTTTCTGTATGTCTACATTCTCTCGGGCCATACCTCCGATACAAAATCGTAAATACGGGAATGTGGCTGGGATCGAGCGTGTGCCCGACAGTGAAAAACACAATAAGAGCAAAAGTGCAAGCACTGCAGTATAAAAAAGACGGATTCAGACACTGCGGCCTCGTTTTCAGTATCTCAAATCAAGACCCGAAAACATGCAGCGCAAACTGCACAGTGACACATTGCCAACAGCACAGATCCCAGAGAAACAAGCATATGCATGTTGTAGACATCCAAACGGCCGTGCGCCTGTCTACATAGCCCCCACCCTTCCGAGGCTGGATAGAGGTGGACGGTAGCTGTTGTTCCTGTCGTGTTGGACGGAAAGTGGCCGGGGAGGTGTGTGAATGTAAACTCCTGTGCGCGCAACTGCGAATGCGCATATCCTGCTCGCCCCCCCCTCCCGCCCTTCCCGGGGTAACATCTGCACGTCTTATTTTCTGTCTTTCTGCCTGTCTCTGCGGTACCTTTGGACACTTGGATGTACGTCTTGCCGTCTTGCTGTGCACATGTATTGATACGTGTATGTATGAGCACGAAAGGGCGTGGGAGTGTAATGACCGGAGGTCCGATGGGTCAGTGTGGTGCAGGCAGCCTTCCTCTGTGCCTCTCAGCTTTTCACGGCGTTTCTGATGGTGGAGCACCTCGTATAGCAGCTTTTTTACAAATGCTGAGAATAGAAACGGTTCAAAATAGTAAAGGGGGGGGGGAGCGGACAATATCGCGTTATCATACATTTCATACATTACGGTCCCGGACGCAAGGAAGCTCAAGTCACAGAAACCGTCTGCGTGGGAGGGGGGACAGAGGTAGAGACCGAGGCGGAGCCGAGAGAATCTTGTTGCTGTCTTTTTGTTGCGCACGGCTGTGTTCCAGTTAAAGCTCGGCTTCCGGCAGGAGAATGTGAGACGATACTGCGGTCGAATGGATCCAGAGAGCCTCTTGGTAGGTATAAGACTGTAGGGTTGAGGCTCTCTCAATTCCCATGCTTCTGGCATGCTTCTGCCCGTCCAATCGAGTGGCGGCGCAATCCTCCACAAAGGTCACTATCACAGTCCCGACTGATACTATCCCGAGACAAGCAAGAGAACGCAGCAATATTTTTCGGTGATATGGGGCAGTTGATTTGTATTTCTACAGTCAAAAGCAGCTGGCCTTTTTAATCGACGTCACGTATCACTGCACCATGCACAATAGGAGTATGGTGTCCTCTGCGTGTTCAGGAGGAGCCCGGCAGCCCGTAATAGACACATGTGAAGATGCTGAGATAATCGAGTCGTAATATCCTGCTATGATGGCTTTACAAAATGCCGTGTCGTTTTTTCTGAGCTACCTTGCCTTCTCCCCTTCACATCTGGTCGTATTACTTAATCGTCCTCCTAGCCTAACGTCCAGATGTACTGCGTGCAACTTGGCGAACAGTGGAAATCGAGATAAGTGAGTATCATACATGTAGTTTCTTTAGATATATAACCCTACTTAGCAAAAGGCAACAGATATGTTACTGACTATGGCGACTGTCAAAAGTATTCAGCGAATATCACAAAGACGATGAGAGGTCAACAATGTAACCCGATTGGCTGGCCATGTCGTTCTTTCTCTATCCTTACCAATTGGGTTAGCGTATATTCTTTTTCGAGTAGGATAAATTGACGTCCGTCTTGACTGCTCTGTCCAATACTGCACCGCGATGTGTTCTTGGACTGCGTGCCTTGTCCCTTTGCAAGTCGTACGTTACAGTAGCTTTCTCATGCCTGCCACTCAGGTTCGCGTGTTCACTTTTTCCGTTTACCTGCCCGTCGCGCCTTCCGTGCCGCTACGACACGGACGAAGCGCAACGTCGTGGCTTCCTGGCTGTTACAAAATGCCCGTAGCTCCTTCTTCTTTGGTGCACTTGATGGCGTACATGATTACATAACCCTTTTTTTCTGTGTCTTCTTCTCTGAGCTTTCGTATACGCCCCTTTCATCAACCCACCAAACCGTCTCTATCAAACAACCGATGCACGACAGGCCGTCGTCTGTCCTCTACCGACGCCCATCGCAGGCGTCGATCCACGAGCCCTGCATTTCGTTTGAGGTGGGAACGTCGACTACTGAGCACAGCATGGCACGGCCACTGTTCTGTGATGCCGGCTAAACGGCGACCATGTATTGACCGAGAGGTAGGAGGCGACCAACACGAGGCACACAAGACAGACGAAAAAAGGAATACGAGCGGTGCAGTGGGAACAGCAGAAAGCAGCCAGCAAATGCACGGACTACACGTGCCGGCCGACTGTCTCATCTCTCGTCTTCCCTTTCCTATTTTCCTGAACCTTGCTGTTCGTGCATTCCTCTTCTGACAATATACGAAGTACCGCAGCGTCTTATTCCTGGCCGAACTTGCTTGGTAGGCATTTCTTGTGCCTAGATCGGAGCAGGCACCCGGACCAGAACTTAGCAGCACCCACCGGCCATGGAGAGAAAGACGGCAGCCCTTTGCAGTGCACAGATCCGCATTGCACGGATACGAGAAGGAACGAAGACAAAACGACACAAGCCACAACAAACTTCACAGGGATGTTCGCGACATGTAATCGGCCAGAGACGTTCAGCGTACAAGTGCAGAGCAAAAGGCGCGGATAGCCATGCCAGCTGAAAAAGAACAGAACTTGGGGGGAGAAAACAATTGCTTGGCATTCGTCACACCATCGACACTGCCGCTTTCTAGCAGTGAACGGCTTTTCTCACGGCCTTGAGCAACAGAACTTGCGTGACGAGGCAAGGTTGGCCGGAACGTGAGAGGAAGAAGACGGGGCAAAGATAGAAAAAAGTCACAAAGTCCCCACGGCGAAGTATGCGCACAAGTTCTGGGACAAGGGGGTGAGTGGCTAGCCCAGCTCACCGTCCTGTGCAGACGAGACAAGGGTGGGCAGAATCGGACACTGCAATAGTGCAGAGTCCATGCTCCTGGGATGCGGACTGGCTACGGAGTTCAACTGTCAGGTGCAGCGGTCTGATGAGCTACTGTGCGGCACGGCATATGCTGCTATGCTGGCCTCACGGCTACGAGCAGCAAGGAAATCTCCACACCGATGAGGCGCAAACCGGACCAGGGGCTGTCCTCGGATGGCGGACCCCCGGAAAGAGACAAACACGAGGATGACAGCAGCAGACAAAGAGAAAAGGACCGATTTAGGTCAGCACCGGCGAATCCGGCAGGCGGGAAGAGCCTTGTCGATTTGCGTGCACCTGCAGTCCTTCTATCTGACATGCAGCGTCCCCGGCGTCAAGGACGAGGCCCATGAGCTGCAAGGCAGCTTGCCGACGCTGGAAACGCACGTGTCAAAGAATCGCTGTCTGGGTAGGGCATTGGAAGAGACAGGAGCTGTGGGATATCACATATGTCGATAGAACGCGAAGACGACACAACTGACAAAGGAAGAATGCAGCGCGAGGGATGCAAAGCACTGCAAGCCATTCCGAAGCCAAGCTTTTCTGCATGAAGAGCACAGACGGTGCTCAAGGAAGATACTATGACATTTTCCCTTCATGCCTTTTGGGGGCGAGGAAGACAGCAACACAGGATACGGGTCTGGCTCATCATCGACAAGTAGGAAGGTGCCACCTTTGGCCACAGACCCTGCCCGACTCCGGCTGCTATTCTCGTCATCACAGCCTCCTGCCCACAGTGCACATCCACCCGAGTCCGCAGCTTCTACTGTTGTTCCATCACACAAAACAAAACGAACTCCCAAGGCTGACAGCTGCGCCCCTGTTTTCGCTGGCCATCACACCCCCATTGACTATCTTGCGTGCTTAGTCCTGTTTCGACACCTCTGGCTGCTCCCGTTATCGATGCACGTTTTGTATCATCGGTCGATGCGAGCTTGACATGCTTCCACGGGTTCTCGGGCTTGCATATGCATCGTGCTTGTTGATTACTCTGGCTGTCTGCTTTCTGTAATCTCTGCAACCTTGCTTACCTCTCCGAAAAGATGTCGTAAAAAAAAAGGCCCGCTGCTGTCAGCAAGGCCATCATGTCCGCCATGGGCGAGTGTGACGACGGGCACTTTCTTCTCGGCCGTGATGTATGCGGCTCCAATTATTCGACAATTTTCTGCCACTCATTTTCTGGACAATCGACCGAGAGTCCGGTGGCTGGAATACGAACCGTCAATTTACGGCACTGTCCATACCAGCCAGGCACAGCATGACACACATACCAGGATGAGCACTGGAAAAACGAGAAAAACAAGAAGAGCCACAGAAAAAAGGAACCGGGACAGGAACTCCAAGCTCCCTACGGGATGGCAGCGTCTGGTTTGTCGGCGGCTAAGTTGCAGTCGATGTATGCAGAGGCGGCTGCATCTATCTGGCTTCTCTTAGAAGCCATTGTCTCGCGCTGTGGAAGCTCATTTCGCTCTATATGGGGAACTCCGGTGCCCACACGGACACAAACGCCTCGCCCCCATCTAGCGCCGCGTGCCTGTTCCTCCTCGGTCTGTCGGTTTCCCCTGTTTTTTTGGGTTTCTTCCTCTGCTTTCTCTGCTTCCTTTCTGCCATTTTTTGTTCTTTCTTCCCACGTCAATCCGCATCTAAACCTGTCGAGCTTGCATGCGGAAACCCCTGCACTGGTCCCTCTTCTTTTGTTTTTATTATATTTTCCTATTCTGTACTTCTTCATGTGCCGTCTAGCTTTTGTATTCCGGCCCACAACGTTCCGTGCATCAAAGTCCCGCTGCATCGTCACGTATGAGCGTCAGCCAGCGCAGTTTTTTTTTTTTCTGTGTCTGCTCTGTTGTGTCAGTACTTGATTGCCTGTTTTCTTGTCTACGCGATGCTTGCAATGGCAAAAGACATCCGTCTATTTTCTTTCACCAACTGCCTGCCACGGTCTTTGTTGCTATGTAAACCTGGCTGTGTAATATGTCCTCCGTGCCGGCGCATGCAAAAGAAAGCGACGTGCTCCAGCGGTCCAAAACACAGCCCCCGCGGCCTCGTATGTCTTCCACTGATTGACTTGCTTTTTGTGTTCGCTGCGATCTCGGTCTCTTTCTCGGTCTCCTTTTATTTTTATTTTGCGCCTTACCTGGGCTGACCCAGATATGCTGGCGAGTGCTACAACACAGTCATAGATTCTGAGAGGGCCCCTTTAAGTGAAAGCTCTTCCCTCCCCTGGATTGTTTTCTACGCGAGGCTATTTGGCAACCCTCAGGCTGCATAATGACTGAAATAAAGCAACAGTGTGCCATACCACAGGCTGAGCAGGGAGGTAGCGTGAAAGAAAACAGACGGAAACGAGCTTCTGGTCTATGTTTGGGCGTGTCCTGTTCCATAGAGAGCCCGATCTCTCCGGCGAAATACACATTTGATTCTCAAGGGCCGGGTAGTGGCCGAAATCCGTTTTTGCGACTTCTTGTTTCTGGCAGTTGCTTTTGCCTTTATCTTGCGCACATATTATTTCTATGTTTGTTTTCTGGCCTCGCCTAATGCGGCAAGCATCTGGACATTGTTCGTGAGCTTCGGTCACCGAAAACCCACACGGTCCGGACTACGGTTTCTCACCGGCAATATGGGCCGATGGGGCGTGTGTTCTTTCAAGAGCATGTACTTGCTACATGCCAGCCAGCGTGTTGCAGACACCCCTCTCCTCTATGTCACCCTTGTCCTCCTCACTCTCTGTTCTGCAGCTCACTATGCGGGCAGCCAGCAAGGAACAATCCCAGATTCCGTGCATTCAAGATAGTTTCCGTATACACAGAGAGGGGTGGAGAGAGAGGAGGAGATGGGGGGGTGGGGGTATGGCTTCGATACGAGGACAGCACAGGCAAGGCGAGGTATTGCACATGCGGCCGATGTAAATTCAAAATACCAGCCAAGGTGCCAGGGCGCCTTAATGTCTGGCCGAGAGTATCTTGCGAGCGCAACTGGCCCACGGGCACACGAGAAGAGAAAAAAAAAGAATCAGAGGAATCCAATAAAAATAAAAAAGAGAGACAAAGAAAAAGGGCAATCCTTGTTGAGGCTGCCAGCAAGGTATTCGTGTGTGCTCGCAGGAGGACCATCCTAGTATCGCGTTGCTTGACGCTGAGTTGACTACATATATAAGACCGCGATCACGGCTCTCCGTTTCTCAAAATGACCTTGGCCATACCTTTGTTTTTATATTCCTCATTTCCTTTGCTATTTCTCTACGCTACCAGACCGTCTTTCATAGTTTTTTTTTTTTTTTTTTTTGCTTGCGCACGAGAAAGACACACTTGTGTGTTTGTTTACATTTGTTTCCCTCCTATCCATCCACGCTTCTTTTGTTCTTCTATACCTTTCTTATACCTTGCTTATCCCACGTCCACCACATTCGCCACGAATCGCCCAATAAAAAAGACGAGCGCATGTCGAAGTGTTAAAGATCTCCTCTACAATATGGCTGACCGGTTGGTATTTCTCCTTTTCGGAGACCAGTCCCTCGACACCTACGCCTTCCTCTCGGGCTTCTACCGGGAGAGCAACCAAGGAATTCTTGCCAAAGCCTTCCTCGATCAGGCTGGCGAGGCCCTGCTGCGTGAGATTGAGAGCCTCGGCCGACTGGAGCGCTCCAAGCTGCCCCTGTTCAAGACTCTACAACAGCTCAACGAGCGGTACCATGCCCAGGAACTCAAGCACCCGAGTCTTGACGGTGCTCTTCTGTGCGTGACGCAGCTGGCGCACTACATTGAGTAAGTCCTAGCGTGGATGTCAGCTGGAAATTGCCGCGACCGTAAATTAACAAGACAGCCACGCCGAGAAGAACTGGGAGGATGTAACCAGGCATGACCATACGTTTCTCGTCGGCCTCTGCTCGGGCCTCTTTGCTGCCGCTGCCATTGCCTCGACGGCTTCGGTGTCTGCACTGGTTCCCGTTGCAGTGCAGGCCGTTTTGATGGCCTTCCGCACCGGCCTGTACGTGTCATCTCTGGCAGACCGTCTCTGCTCGCCCGCGGAAAAGTCTGAGAGCTGGACGTACATTTTTCCCAACCAGAAGGAGGAGGGTGTCCGCCGGGCAGTCTCCGAGTACTGCTCTTCTAACGTATGTACTCGAACACGGCCCACTGTATCTTGCATGACAGCCCGAGGGGCGCCGCTAACAACCCAGGCCATCCCCCCGGCGAGCGCGGTCTACATCAGCGCCGTTTCGTCCAGCAGTGTGGCAGTCTCAGGCCCGCCGTCCTCGCTGAAGGCGTTTGCTGCCTCTGGCAAGCTAGGCCTGTCGACGCCGATTCCCGTGCACGGCCCCTACCACGCATCCCACCTGCATGCAGACGCAAACGTCAAGACGATTCTGCGCCTCGAGGACCCCGGCGTGGCTGACGCACTCTTGCAGACCAAGCCGCGGTCTGCCGTCATGTCGTGCGCTTCGGGCACTTGGCTCAGCGAGACGACCACCGAGGCCCTGTTTGAAGCGGCCGTGTACGAGATCCTCAACGAGCCGCTGCTTTTCAGCAGCGTCTTGGACGGCTGTCTCGATCTGGCGCGCGGCTACAGCGGCGACTGCGTTGTGATTCCGTTTGGCCCGACGCAGAACGCCAACACGCTTTCCAGCCTGCTGCGCGCCAAGACCGACCTCACGGTCACGCTGCGCCCGTCGCCTGACTTTACGTCGACGCTGAGTGCCATTTCATCGAAGCCAGCCAGTGTGGGTAACCATGGCGCCAGCCGGAGCAAGCTGGCCATTGTCGGCATGGCTGGTCGCTTCCCCGACGCAGCCAGCCACGAGAAGCTCTGGGAGCTGCTCGCCAAGGGCCTCGACGTGCACCGCGTCGTTCCTGCCGACCGCTTTCCGGCGGCGACGCACGTCGACCCGTCGGGCAAGGCCATCAACACCAGCCACACGCCGTACGGCTGCTGGATCGAGAACCCGGGCTTCTTTGACCCCCGCTTCTTCAACATGTCGCCGCGCGAGGCGCTGCAGACAGACCCCATGCAGCGCATGGCCATCACCACGGCCTTTGAGGCGCTGGAGATGGCGGGCTACGTGCCCAACCGCACGCCGTCGACGCGGCTCGACCGCATCGGGACGTTTTACGGGCAGACGTCGGACGACTGGCGCGAGATCAATGCGGCGCAGGAGGTGGACACATACTTTATTACGGGCGGGGTGCGGGCCTTCGGGCCGGGCCGCATCAACTACCACTTTGGGTTTAGCGGCCCCAGTCTCAACATTGACACGGCGTGTTCGTCGAGCGCGGCGGCCATGAACGTGGCGTGCACGGCGCTGTGGGCGCGCGACTGCGACACGGCGATTGTGGGCGGCCTCTCGTGCATGACCAACTCGGACATCTTTGCGGGCCTGAGCCGCGGCCAGTTCCTGTCCAAAAAGGGCCCGTGCGCGACGTTTGACGACGGCGCCGACGGCTACTGCCGCGGCGACGGGTGCGCGTCCGTGGTTGTCAAGCGCCTGGAGGATGCCGAGGCCGACGGCGACAACATCCTGGCCGTGGTGCTCGGCACGGCGACAAACCACTCGGCCGATGCCATCTCGATCACGCACCCGCACGGCCCCACGCAGTCGATCCTGTCGTCGGCGATCCTGGACGAGGCCGGCGTGGACCCGCTCGACGTGGACTACGTCGAGATGCACGGCACAGGCACGCAGGCGGGCGACGGCACCGAGATGCTGTCGGTGACCAACGTGTTTGCGCCGGCCGACCGCAAGCGGCCGGCGGACCGGCCGCTCTATCTGGGCGCGGTCAAGGCCAACGTGGGCCACGGCGAGGCGGCCTCGGGCGTCACGGCGCTGGTCAAGGTGCTGCTGATGCTGCAGAAGAACATGATTCCGCCGCACGTGGGCATCAAGCAGGCGATCAACAAGGGCTTCCCCAAGGACCTGTCGGACCGCAACGTCAACATTGCCTTCCACATGACGCCCTTCCGGCGCGCGGACGGCAAGCCGCGCCGCGTGTTCATCAACAACTTTAGCGCGGCCGGCGGCAACACCGGGCTGCTTCTCGAGGATGCGCCGCGCCGCGCGGCGGCCGTGCCGGACCCGCGCAGCACGCACGTGATCACGGTGACGGGCAAGTCCAAGTCGGCCATGCTCCACAACGCCGAGCGCCTCGTGTCCTGGATGGAGGCGCACCCCGACACGCGCGTGGCGGACGTTGCCTACACGACGACGGCGCGGCGCATCCAGCACCACTGGCGCATGAGCGTGGCGGCGGCGGACCTGGCCGAGGCCAAGCGCGCGCTGCAGGAGCGCCTCCAGGGCAGCTTTGTGCCGGTGCCGCCGCAGCAGCCCAAGGTGGCGTTCCTGTTTACGGGCCAGGGCTCGCAGTATGCCGGCCTGGGCAAGGAGCTGTATGCCCACGCGGCCGTGTTTCGAAGCAGCATCGACGAGTTTGACCAGCTTGCCAAGATCCACGGGTTCCCCTCGTTCGTGCCGCTCGTCGACGGCAGCGCGCCCGACGTGGCCCAGCTGAGCCCCGTGGTGGTGCAGCTCGGCCTGGTGTGCGTCGAGATGGCGCTGGCGCGGCTCTGGATCGCGTGGGGCGTTCAGCCGGCGGCCGTGCTGGGCCACAGCCTGGGCGAGTACGCGGCGCTTCACGTCGCCGGCGTGCTGTCGGCCAGCGACGCCATCTACCTGGTCGGGGCGCGCGCGCGCCTGCTCGTGGACAAGTGCACGGCCGGGACGCACGCGATGCTGGCGGTGCAGGGCGCGGTCTCTGCGGTGACGGACGCTCTGGGCGCCGGCGGCGCGGCGTCGACGACCAACGTGGCGTGCATCAACGGCCCGCGCGAGACGGTGCTCAGCGGCGCGGCGGCAGAGATGTCTGCGGTGGCGCAGCAGCTGGGCGCGGCCGGCTTCAAGTGCACGCAGCTGCAGGTGCCGTTTGCCTTCCACTCGGCGCAGGTGGACCCCATCCTGGACGAGTTTGAGCGGCTGGCGCGGGCCGTCCCGTTCCGCGCGCCCGCGGTGCCCATCATCTCGCCGCTGCTCGGCGCGCTGGTCCCGGCGGACGGCAGCACGCCGGGGGTCAGCGCGGCCTATCTGCGCAGCCACGCGCGCGAGGCCGTCAACGTGCTAGGCGGGCTCGTGTCGGCGCAGCAGGCGGGCGCGGTCGACGAGCAGACGGTGTGGCTCGAGGTGGGCCCGCACCCGGTCTGCGCCAACATGGTCAAGGCGGCGTTTGGGGCCACGACGATTTCCGTGCCCACGCTGCGGCGGGGCGAGGCCGCGTACAAGACGCTCGCGGCCAGCCTGTGCACGCTGCACGCGGCCGGCCTCCACGTCGACTGGAACGCGATGCACGCCGACTTTGCGGCGTCGACGCGCCTGCTGGACCTGCCTGCGTACGCCTTTGACAACAAGAACTACTGGCTGCAGTACGAGGGCGACTGGTCGCTGATCAAGAACCGCTTTGCCAAGATGCTGCCGGCGGCGGGCGCGGCGGCCGCCGGCACGCCCGCCGCGCCGGCGCTGTCCACCACGAGCGTGCAAAAGGTGGTGCGCGAGGAGGTCACGGGCAGCACGGTGCGGTTGGACACGGAGTCGGACCTGTGCCGCGCGGACCTGCGCCTGGCGCTCGAGGGCCACCTGGTCAACAACACGCCGCTGTGCCCGTCGACGCTGTACGCGGACATGGCCATGACGATTGGCGACTACGCGTACCGGCTGGCCCGGCCGGCCACGCGCGCGGACGACCCGGTGCACATGAACGTGGCAGACGTCGAGGTGGGCAAGACGCTCATCTTTGACGACAGCGCGGGCAGCCAGATGCTGCGCGTGTCGGCCACGGCGCACGTGGACAAGGGCTACGCGGAGCTCGCCTTCCACACGGGCGAGGGCCGCGCCAAGACGGAGCACGCCACGTGCAAGGTCTACTACGGCGACGCCGCGCAGTGGGCCGGCGAGTTTGAGCGCGTCAACTACCTGATCCGCGCGCGCATCGACGCGCTGCAGGCCGGCGAGGCACAGGGCACGGCGTCCCGGATCGGCCGCGGCATCGCGTACAAGCTGTTCACGGCGCTGGTGGACTACGCGCCGCGCTACCGCGGCATGGAGGAGGTGATCCTCGACAGCGGCGCCTGCGAGGCCACGGCCACGGTCCGCTTCCAGACGGCGGACGCGGACGGCCGCTTCTTCTTCAACCCCTACTGGATCGACAGCCTGTGCCACATCTCGGGCTTCATCGTCAACGCCACTGACGCGGTCGACTCGCGCGAGCAGGTGTACATCTCGCACGGCTGGGGCTCGCTGCGCTTTGTCGAGAAGCCCGACGCGCGCCGCACGTACCGCAGCTACATCCGCATGCAGCCCGTCAAGGGCACCAAGATGTTTGCCGGCGACGCCTACGTCTTTGACGGCGACCGCATCATTGGCGTCTGCGGCGACGTGCGCTTTGCCGCCATCCCGCGCAAGATTCTCAATCTCGTGCTGCCTCCGCGCGGCGCGGCTGCGTCTGCGCCGGCCCCGGCTGCCTCGCCGGCGCCCCCCGCCGCCAAGGCCAAGAGCGCAAAGGTCGTGACGCATGCCAACATTGGCAAGGTCAACCAGAAGCTCACCTCGGTCGTCGCGCAGGTGCTTGCAATCCTCGCCAAGGAGATTGGCGTGGCCGGCGATGAGCTGGCGGACAACGTGGCCTTTGGCGACCTGGGCGTCGACTCGCTCATGTCGCTGACGGTCAGCGGCCGCATCCGCGAGGAGCTGGACGTCGACCTGCACTCTAACGCGTTTGTGGACCACCCGACCATTGGTGCGTTCAAGGCGTACCTGGCGCGGTTCGAGACGGGCCGCGGGGGCGGCCCGGCCGCGTCCATGGAGGACTCGGGCATCTCGAGCTCCGACTCGGAGACGGACGGCATCAAGTCTGACTCCGAGGTCACCACGCCCATGGAGGAGGAGGAGAGCGAGAGCGGGTCCGTCAAGGACGGCGGCGGCGACGGCTGCGCGCCGGCCGGCGACGCGTCCGCCCTCCGGCAGGCCGTGCGCAGCACCATTGCCGGCGAGATGCAGATCGACGTCGACGAGGTCGTCGCCGCCGCCGACCTGGCCAGCCTGGGCATGGACTCGCTCATGGGCCTGCAGATCCTGGGCACGCTGCGCGAGAAGACGGGCCTCGCCATCCCCTCGGACCTGTTTGTGTCCAACCCGTCGCTCAAGGACGTCGAGCGCGCTCTGGGCATCGAGGCTCGTCCGGTGCCGCCCAAACCTGCGGCGGCCCGGCCGGCCAAGGCGCCTGCGGCACCACAGCGCGACGCCGAAATCCGCCTGGAGCCCGCAGACCCCGTCGAGAAGCTGCCGCCGCCCGCCACCATCGTGGACCACTACCCGCACCGCAAGGCCACCTCGGTGCTGCTGCAGGGCAGCCACCGCACGGCCACGCACAACCTCTTCATGGTGCCCGACGGCTCGGGCAGCGCCACGTCGTACACGGAGCTCTCCGAGATGGGCGCGGACTGGGCCGTCTGGGGCCTGTTCTCGCCCTTTCTCAAGACGCCCGAGGAGTACAACTGCGGCGTCTACGGCATGGCCGCCAAGTTCATTGCCGAGATCAAGCGCCGCCAGCCCGCCGGGCCCTACAGCCTCGCGGGCTGGTCGGCCGGCGGCGTCATTGCCTACGAGATTGCCAACCAGCTGACCAAGGCCGGCGAGGCCGTCAACCACCTCGTGCTCATCGACGCGCCGTGCCCCGTCACCATCGAGCCCCTGCCCAAGGGCCTGCACGCGTGGTTTGCGTCCATTGGCCTGCTGGGCGACGGCGACGCCGACAAGGTGCCCGCCTGGCTGCTGCCGCACTTTGCCGCCTCCGTCACCGCCCTGTCCAACTACACGGCCGAGCCCATCCCGCCCGCCAAGTGCCCCCGGGCCACCGTCATCTGGTGCGAGGACGGCGTCTGCAAGCTGCCCACCGACCCGCGGCCCCAGCCCTACCCCGAGGGCCACGCCCTCTTTTTGCTCGACAACCGCACCGACTTTGGCCCCAACCGCTGGGACGAGTACCTGGACGCGGCCAAGATGACCATCCGCCACATGCCCGGCAACCACTTTTCCATGGTGCACGGCGACTTGGTAAGCCACCCGCCACAGCACATGTTTGTCCCTGTCCAGGACGATACTGACAACAGCAGGCAAAGCAGCTGGGTGCGCTGATGCGCGAGGGCCTCCACGCGTAGGATGCCAATGGGTGGAACCGTTCCGTTGAGTTCGTGCTTGTTATTAAGCTGTATTTTTTTTGCTTTTTCATTTCTGGCAAGGTACACTGAAGAGTTTTGTGTCTTTGTCTTTTTTATCGAGGTCCGGCGTTTGCTCTCCTTTTATGTTGTTTGCTACTTCTGCTTGTTTCTTTTCTTTTCATTTGATTTTCTTCCCTCTTGCCTTTGTTATTTATGTTTTTTGTTGATTATTTGACTTCCTTGCCAGATAGAGCCTCAAGATTGACACATAGCTCAACAATCGTTATATAAAACAACACGAGGCACAGGCCGTTTTGTGATGCAGCCTTTGCCCTCGAGCAACAGACCGCCGTTCTCATTATTTTCTGGTGATTCGTGCATAAAATAAAGGCAGATGGTGCGCTGTGCAACAGCTCTGCCGGTCTGGCCCTGGGCGGCAGAATGTCCAGTGTGCGTGGCAGAATAAAAGATGGTGCAAGGGCTGGCGTTGTCTTGTTTTCCAACGCGCATGAGACAAAAAGGCAACCGATTTGAACTGTACGCAAGAAAAACGGTTTCAACCCAAGAGGTTGTGCGAGGCTCATGACCAATCGAGCCATTTTCGTCGTTTTTCCTCCTCTTCCTCCAAATCAGTGTCACGTTGGGCACGACGGCAGGTCCCCGAAACAACCCAGATCCCTGTACACTGTTATCGTGTCAACACATGTAAGCATCCGCAACATCGGCAGGCAACGATACACTGCTCTGCAGCCTTGGTACGCGTTGCCGTGTCTGCAAATGGCAGTTATAGAGGCTTGTATTCCCGTCTAAATCATTCAGATATAGCAAAAATAATAGTAGCGAGTTTTTTTTTTTAAAAAAAAAACGCCTACAGAGATAGTTTTGCTGTGTTGTTTATATTTACCTTTAACAAGCTCGCATCCCTTGTCACCACCCCTCCTCTGCCTCCGTAAGTAATCCCGCCACGTTCAGTTCCATCTCGGTTGTCTTGTTGCCAGTCTCTGCATTGTACAAGGCCCGTCACGGCGTCTCTCTTCGTCGCCCCATGTTCCGCGGTTCTGCGCCATTCTGGAGGCCTGGTTCTGCAGTGCCCAGCACACTCGCGTCCAGAGCACGCAACACAGCACCGGCTAGATCGGATAGCCAATAGACATGTCTCTAGGACAATAAAAGACAGGTGAAAGAAGCATGTGGAAAATCGAATTTTTATCGGTCTTCGCCAAACCACCCGGTCACGTCCAGAAGACATCAATGAAAATGGCACAGGTTTAATGGACAAAGTGCAGGCGTTGGTTATGGTCTTACTTTGTTTTCTTTATAAAGGCATATTTAATACTTTTTCCATCTCAAATCTCGTAGTATTATTGTACTCAAACATTTCCCTGTAAACGAACCAAAAGTCACGCCGATGCCTATACGTTTTCGTGTCAACGCCATCGTCTGCCGACATTATCTGCCAACAGTGTCTGCAACTTCCCGCTGCCCCGACTCACAAATTCTGGGGAAAGTCCGACAAGAGAAAAGACGGCATGGACGTGCAAAACTGCGCCGTAGACGTGCTTAGTAAATAATTCCCTAAAGCGGAAACACAACAGTCGGCCAATCACGGCGACGCCCGGCATGGCGAGTTCTCTGACCTCTCCTACCCGTTGGATTCAACACAGGGTACCCTTACCAGCGTTTCCCGACAGAGGCCTTCCATACACGCTCGTTGAATCTCTGTTCTCGAGTTGCGTCGCCCTACTTTGATAAAAAGACGCGTAATACATATCTACACACCCGCACCCGATTTGCCGTACCGCAAGACGAGAAAAAAAAAGGTTGTCATTGCATATTCCGTGCTATGTGACCTCCGTGCTCTGCACCTGGTCCTGGCTTTTGGTTCTTTGCTGGCCAGTGCGAATACAGACCCGAGAAGACACAAGAAGCTGTGCCATGTGACCGGTCATGCGTAGAGAAAAAAAGTCGACTTTGCACGGCATTGCCCGTTGTGCGTTGCTCGTGCTGGCTGCTGGCGCGTTCTCTGCCGCCACAAAACGCACAGCAGCTGCATCCACTCCTCACCGAGCTTCACCTCCATGATGCTCGAGAGTGCCAGAAATATTTCGATTTTTGGACTTTATTCTATCATTTTCCTGCATCCAATTTCATAAGCCTTGTATTTTCTCATCAAGGACTGGTGCTTAAAGTGCGGTACCACAAACTCATGGTGGCCATTTCCTCTTCTGGCACGTACTGATAAAGTGAGCCCAGAGACAACGGCAAGAGAACTGTTTCAAGCCAAGGAGGGTAGGAAAAGCACGGAGGGAAGGAGGGGGTAGTACACACTCCAAAGAAACAAGACAACAGTTGGCCAATCCTTCGCCCCGACACTGACCAAAAACAGCATTGGAAGGAGGAGGGCGATGGCCAGCTCGGAGAATTTACGTCTTGTGAAGTTGGGCCTCGTCACGCTATGGACCGTGTTTGGATTTGTCTCGCCCTGTCTCTCTGTGATTCCCGTGTAGCTGCTGTAATGGTGGGCTCACGCCTCCTAATCGTCAGCAACAGTCACGGAAGAAGAGGGAGGAGAACAGCTGGTCCACCAATAAAACGAGAAAGCATCTAAAACGTAGTCTTGCCATGGTTGCACAGACGATGATCTGCGGTGCTGTACCATGAAGCGTGCATGCAGCTCTTCAAAGTATACACAGTTGTCTCTTTTTCCACAAGAGTGTGGATTTTTTAGCCGTGGTCAATATTGCGGGAACAAAAAGAAACAAAAGCACAACCCTTCTACGGTATCCCGTTTGGGACAGGCGTGCTGCAGCAAGACACAGACGGCATCGAGAGACTCCTGTGACAGGCAATCCTTGATAGAGGCTGCATAATGTGCGTTCACAACTTGAACGCAGTGTCTGAAACACACATGTTGCCGCTCGTAGGCGGGCGCTCTCCTGCTGAAAGACGCAAAATCTGCGCAAAACACAACAACAGGATGTACGCCTTTTGTACGCGTTGAGAATCAAAAAAAAAAATGCAATAGCTGAATAAACAAGAGCAGCGTACAAGACCGCCGCGTCTTGTTTGCTGTTTAAGGTTTGAGGTGTCTCCTTTTAACGCTTTACCTTGCACTTATACGACAGGTAGCAGCTTCAAAATACCATACAGCAATGGAGTTTTTGAACACTGTCTTATAGTAGTATGAATTTCAAAACCAGAATAAAAGACAAATGGCTCGCCAAAGGGACACGCAAAGGGCGGCGGGCCTGCCGGCCCACGGGCATTTGAGCACAGCCGTAGCCGCCACAGCAGCCCGTGGACACGCTGCCTTCACACCCTCTTTCAAAGCTCTGGAATGATGGGGCCACCTCGGTTCTGGAAAACCTCTTTTTTTCCCGCAATCTCTACCGTATTTGTTCTGTCACGAGAAGGAGACGGCCGACGTGGCGTGGCCATCCCCCCATGACGACGGGTCCGCATCAGGTTTTCACAGAGCCTGTCTGTCTTTCCATGTTCCAGTCAATTCTAGTTTACGTGTCTCCATGTTCCGAAGTCTATTTTAGCTTACTTGCCAGTTTTGTAAGTCTTTCGCTTGCTGCCTCTTCCCGTCTCCATTTCACCGGCTCATCGTGAACACGGGGAAACCTTACCTTGGTCCTCTTTGTACCCTATCGCTCCCCGCGATCTCGTCACTTGATGCTAGAGGGGAATGGGCAGCTTCCGTTCTTTTGCTATGCCTTGGCATTGTGTTTGATATATCCCGTTTGTATTTAGTTGCGGCATATCCCACCCGCTCACAGCGCGTAACCCAGCTGAAGGCTTTTCTTGAACAATTTCTTGTTTTGTCTCCGAATCTCGCTGTTCGATTATTGCACCATCCTCTGCTCTCTTTTCCTTTTCCACCTTATATATATCTATCCCCGCTTGACGCCGTTTCTCGTCGACCACCGTCTCTCACTACATTGCAACCAAACTTTCGTCAGTGCAACGGAACATGATATTGCGGGCACTCAAGAAACAGATTTGTCTTGATTTATTTCTTATATACTTTTTGCCTCTGTACTCCGTCTTCCACCGCCTATCGAGCGTCCTGCCCCTTGTCTTTTCCATCTCCTTACTCCCGGTCCATCGTTCTATCATGGTTCGCATCCTATAAGACTTTGTGAACTGGAGCCCTCCACTTCCGGCTGCTGGCGAATAGAACCGCCTCTTTCGCTATCATCTGCTCTTTGATTATTGGCATACAGCCTCTCCGCACACTCGTTTCGTCTGTAGGCACTCTTCGCCATGTCGTCTGCCTCATCCAAACATCGCCAGCCTCGGCTGAGGGCCTCTTGCGACGGCTGCTTCCTCGCCAAAGTCAAATGCTCAAAGGCTCGCCCGATATGCTCACGTTGCCTGGCTTGTGGCATTGAATGCCGCTATTCACCGTCCAGCCGCGCTGGAAAGCCCAAGTCGGACAGCTCCAGCAGCCACGGCCACAACCATAGTCAGCACACAAATCACAGCACTGCCGGCGCCAACATCCATCACCGCCACCGCAGTTCTCCGGTCCAAGACGACATGTCTACGGCGGCCTCTGGACTGTCGCCCATGCCAGACGACAAAACAGGTCTTCTATATGCTCCTGCTCTGTCTGGCTTGGCCGGACCTCAAGGCCTCTTCCGGCTCGATACTGGCTGGCAAGCGCCGTCCAGCATGGATGCCCTGTCCGGAAGCACCATCTATCGCAATCATGCCTTATCTTCAGAGCTTTCTCTCCAGGCCTTGGACGAGAGCACGGCTGAAATGGTTGTTGGCGCAGCCGGTGGCAATCTGTATCCGGCCGGCGCAATCCCGTTGAGCACCCCGCCGACAGGCCTGTGCGTATCACAGTTCTCGGAAGCGCCGTTTGGCAGTATGCCGATTCTCCCTGCCGCCGCCCAAGGACACATTGCTATTGGCACGGCTGCTCCATCAGACAACATCTCTTGGATTGACCGTTCCACCATGGACGTGTATCCATACGCACATGTTTCGCAAGCCCTGCCCCATAGTCAGCATCACCAACACCAGCAACAGCAAATGCCGAGTCCCGGAAGCATCGCATCATCTTCCACCATCAACTATTTTCCGAGCCCTTCTGCAACACCCAGTCTTCGGCAGAGTCCAGGCACCGGCCAGAAAGCGGCACCTCTTTCCGGCAGCAGCAGCAACAGTGCCACTCTCTACTGCCAAAGTCACCAAGGCCCCAGAAACAGCGGGCTTTCACACGACGCTTCCTGTGTCTGCTTCACAGCATGTCTCCATGCGCTCCAGGCTCTCCACAATGCATCAACGCCTGCGGCTCCCTCTTTTGACGTTGTCCTCAGCCTCAACCGCAATGCCGTCGAGGGCTGTGCGGCCATGCTGTCTTGTTCGCGGTGCATGAGCCGCTCCGGAACACACACTGCTGCCATGCTTATTGCTACACTCTTGGGCAAGATCACGGCGTTCTATAAGAGCGTGTCACAGTCGTATTTTCGTGGAGACGCCGGAATCATAGCCCTGGGGGAGCAAAATGTGCAGAGAGATGGAACCAACTCACGGCTCGAGTCAGGGCAACAGATGAGCGCTGCTGCAATGCTCTCTGGTCCGCCCATCGTGCCTGGAGCCCCTCTATCGTCTATCGAAGCTTCCAGCAGCAGTGGCAGCGTTGCCGGCCTCGGTGTGAGCCTCGGTGCCTACCATCTTCAGGGAGAAGATGGCAGGTGGCTTGAGCTTGAAATTCTCCACTGTGAGCTGAAAAAACTCGAGGAAGTTTATGCATGCTTTCGCGAGGTGTGTGGTGATTTTTTTTTCGAGGACGTTGCAGTGTCCAAAGCAATGATTAGCTACCTTGGCCAGATGCTGGGGACGGCATTGGACTTGATCAATCACCGCAGGAGGGGGATGTTGTTTGCCTAGGCGATGTAAATGTGTGTCTTCCCCGTGCCTCATTTAGTCACTGTTAATGTTTGTTTGATGATTATGATATAAACGTCGTTATCTTTTGATTTCTCTCCTTTTCAATTATCACTGATGTCTCTCTAGTCGATGGTTACTTAAGGCCGGGCTACAGGGTGTCTATTTCTTCCGGCACACAGTATTCCGCAAGCGTTACTACACTTTTGCATCAAATAAAATAAACATGGATAATTCATGCTAAAGGCTGCTCAGATTCTCTTTGATATCCATGACCTTGAGTCTTGATAATACCTCCAGGTCCCTTTGTCAGGAAACATAGATTGTATATTTTTTTTTCAAGTTCTCTACTTTACCATTTTTGTCGAAAGTGCCATGCCCTTTTCCATATAGCTAATCTTGGCCATTTGAAGCTACACCAAAGTTGAGCCCAAATTTGCGGAGACGATTCGTGCTTCTCGCCTACACCGCAGAGCCTCCAGACAGCTTGATTACCTGGCCTAGTAATTGTCAGTCTGTTGCTATGGCACAAAAAAAATACGAGAAAAGCTGAACTCACCGTTGATCCATTCGCCCTCGGGGCTGACGAGCAGAGCCACGGCCTTGCCAATATCAGCCGGCGTGCCCACGCGCTTCAGCGGGCAGGCCTTGGCAATGCCAGCATCGATAATGTCCTGAGACATGCCCTTGTATCCACCCGGAACGTAGTGCCACGAGTTTTCATCGTACATGTCCGTCTTGACACCGCCAGGTGCAATAGCATTGACAGTCACGCCCTTCTCGCCGCAGTCGACGGAGAAAGCGCGCGTGAAGCCCTCAACAGCGGCCTTGGAGCCGGCATAAAGGGCATGGTTGGGAATGCCCGACAGAGAAGCAGCCACAGAAGACGTGAGGATGATGCTGCCGCCGGGGCGACAGTGCTTGAGGCCCTGCTGAGCGACGAAGAACTGCCCGCGGCAGTTGAGGTTGAAGACCTTGTCAAAGAGCTCCTGGGTGACATCGAGCTCTGGGGACCAGACCTCCATGCCCGAGTTGGAGACAACAATGTCGATGCCGCCAAAGTACTCGACAGCGCGATCAAACAGAGACACGACCTCAGCCGGCTTGCTGATGTCAGCCTGCAGAGCGACGGCTTGGGTGCCGAGGCCCACAAGTTCAGCAACAACAGCCTCGGCAGCTGCGGCGCTGCTGCCGTAATTGACGACGACACTGGCACCACGACGTCCGAGCTCAGTAGCAATGCCACGGCCAATGCCGCGACCGGCACCGGTGACGATGGCAACCTTGCCGGCAAATGGGCGGGCGGCGTCGGCAACGGCTTCTGACATCTTGAATGTGGGTGGAGGGAGTCCTGGAAAAAGGAGTAACTAGGGCGGATCTGGTTTTTTGGTTGCTTTTATGTCAAATTAAAAGTCTGTTAACTGCGGAGAGATGACGACACTACAGGTTAAGAAAAGATACAGATCTTGTTCTGTGCGCACAGCGTCTCCTTTAAAGAGCACGAAGAGATAGCAAAGAGACGGAGATGGCAGCACCAAGTAACGGGCCTGGAAACTTCCCCAACTGTTGTTTCAATGTTTTTGAAGTCCGAGAGGAACGTCCGTTCCAAAGACTGTTGTCCAGTTGGGGAAGTAAGTTGGGGATCAAGTTTCGTACGGGTCCGTTGATTTTCTCCGTTTTTGACCAGGGATACCGAGAGAGGTATGCACATCAGGCCCGGTGCTCGGGAGAAGAGCGATCGCAGACAATGTCTTCCAAGGAACCAGCCCCGTAGGAATAGCTACACTATTAGGTGCCAGCACCAAATTTGTGCTTGGAGATTTTGCATTGAGAGTTCGTTAGGCGCTGCTACAGTGCAAGTGTCAGTTATAGTGAACTGATGGTAGGAGATTGTGTCGGCGTAGGTGCTGTGCGAGAAGACGAACGCTACAGAACAACAGGCCAACGCAAAGAGAATTTCCTATTCTTGTCAATCCTACAAGCTTTAATCAGTCCAATTAGGGATCATTAACGATTGTGATCGCTGCTATATGTATTCCATGGGCTATTTCCTATGCCACTCTAAAGACACCGAAACTAGAATCTGCATAGCCTCAAGCCTTTCTACCTACTGGACATACATGCAGAAAAGGAGTCAAACACACACCGAGACAAGACGACAGTGACACAGAAGAACTTGGTTGGAGGAGTCCTGATGTGTGTGCGGACTCGCACGTCAACTACCGAGCATCCTTGTGCATTGTCTTTTGCCACGTTCATTTTCTCCTACCTGTGTTTCTTGGTTTCCCCAACGGATGTCCGTCTGTTCGGGACAGAAGCAGTGGAACCTAAAGATGATACACTCCATTTTGCGCCTTTTCAACCTTAGACCCGTAGGCAAATTTTTGAGGGACTGGTTTTTGGGATTCGGCATTCTGCCTGCTTGCTATCAGTGCATTTAGAGTTGCGATTGCCCAGCTCGCACGTAAATGGGTGGAGCAATATGATTGGTCAGACTTACAAGGAACTACCCGACGCTAAATTCTATCTGGACATACATCAATGACTACATAATACGAAAACGTTACGAAATAAAAGAGGTATAAAAAATAACGGCTTTTTGCATTGATGCTGAGATTCTTAGACAAACTGACATAACAACGAACTGGCATAACAACGGCAGTGGAACTGGCCCGGGAAGCCCCACAGAACCTATAGACGACACATTTTCCTTTGTATCGGGTCTCTAACAGATCCATTCCTCCGATGAAGTGTGTTATTCTTTTCCTTGCAGCAGTGAGTTGTAGGTGCTTGACATGATGTCGGCATATATGTAGATAATGTATTGTATATATGGCTTTTGAAAGAATATCCAGATATAACTAAGGCATGTATCTAATATTATACGATGCTTTAAGCTCAACTGGTATTGAAGGGAACATGCGAGAATGAGTACAATCTTAAAACGTTGTTGGATAGCGTTTTGTAAAGTACTGGAAGAGGATTTATAAAAGAGAACGAGAGCAAGAATTAGTACCCAAGAGAATATTCCGAGGAGAATATATATAAATATCAAAACCAAGAAGTACACATCGAAAAAAACTCGTCATTTCTAAGGTACAGTAAAACAAACAGTGACAAGAGTATTACAAAGTTAAAGAGTATAAAAATCACAAGACAACTTCGCTGCCCCAGTTGCTGGCTAGAGATAACAGCTTGCGACGGATGCCATCGCTGATGCGGGTGCTCACAGCCTCACTGATTCGGCTGACACCGTAGGCCAGGATCTCGGAGGGCGAGTCAAGGGTAAAGTGGCTGCCGTCAGTATTGGTCAACACGGCCGTCACACCGTCTCCGCCCCATAGATAGGCAATGATGGCCTTGTCCTCCGGGGTGACCTGATCAATGGCAACCAATGAGGCTGTATTGGGGGATGCGTGGCCAACAGCTGCCCTGTCGACGATGCTGACACTGCTATGACTTCGTGGATCAAGTTCTGGCGACAAGGACATGGGGGTTGCATTGACGGACGAGCCATTCGTGGCAGGCGGAGCTCCGACATGGATAGCAGCAGATGCAGTCCCTACGGAATAAATGGCCTCTTGCTGCGCCTGTTGCTCTGCATTTTTGCTGGCGTGGCACACGCTGTCGGTCCACAGAATGAGAACAGCGCGGTACAGGGCAGCGCTCCACCAGCTTGGGCGACGGTCGGCAGGCATCTGGCGTAGGATGCGAAGGACCTGGCCGCAGTGGAAGACGGCCTCCTCTCGCAGAAAGATACAGCGACTGTGGCAGGCGGCTGAATCCGTGGCACCAGAGACACAGTCACGCCGGGCAAGACGCTCAATCTCGGGGAAGTTGGTGACGGCGTTGAGCGAGACGAGATGGTACAGGATCAAGTTGCAGTGCGTGACGGCGCAGCCCGAGTTGGCCTTGCAGTAGGCCATGGAGAGCTCGTACCAGTGCTGCAGCTGGGCCTGGACCTCTTCGAGACGCTGCATCGTGGAGGCCTTGGTGACTGTGCGGTTTGTTGTACGGCGGACTGGCGGCACTTGGGGCAGACAGGACAGCATCTGGCGCAGATGGCACAGCAGGCCTTGGAGCGGGTGTAGGAGCAAGCGCAGCTGCTGGGGCGAGAGCACCATCTTTCGGCGGGCCAGGTTGTCGTGCAAAAAGTCCCTGAACAGCTCGCAAAGCGAGGGCGTCTGTGACGCGCCGCTGTTGGGGTCCTGTGCAAGTACCGCCCAGAGGTCTGCCGTAGGGGCCAGCCACAGGGCTTCCGAGCTGGGCAGGGGGCATTGAAGATCACTGATGGATAGGACGGGCGCCGTGTCGTGGAATAGGCTCAGCTCTTGGTCAACCATGACCCAGTTATAGACGAGCCTGGATATGTTAGATTTCGCCGGCCAAGTTGAAGATATGAAAAAGAAAAAAAATTCACCTGTTTTGTGATTCCCGGTGAAGCCATGAGCGCCACTGGAGCTCTGTGCTTGTTGGACTGCCCAGGCCGGGTACCATGGATGGCTGTGGCTCGAGCATGCCGGCGTGCTTCAGCATCTGAGCAAGTTAGAACAGTTATCAGAGGAATATACTGAAAAGGGACCGCAGCTCACCGAAAGATACATGCTGCGCTGGCCCATGGCAATGTCCATCTGCCACTTGTCGCCACTCCAGGCGCCTAAAAGGGTAAACAGCAAGGCACAACGAAGTGCTGTCGGATCGGCAGACAGCTCCACGTTCTTCTCAATAATGTCAAACAGCGAGATACGGCACGTCTCCGACAGGCCGGCAGACAAGTAGCGTGCCTCAGCCATGGGCACCGTTGCCGCGCCCTGGGCAATCATCAACAGCACCAGAAGTGTGGAAGCCTGGCTGTTGTCGAGCATCTCGTTGGGGTCGACAATGCCACCGAGAATGAGGGGGTAGTAGATGGCCAGACTGTGCACGTAGCTCTTGAGGAAATACTCAAGGATGCGTGAGGGCGGCAGCACGATAAAGTTAAAGTCTGCTGCACCGGGACTTGCGGCCGGTCTGTTCTTTGGATGCATCATAATGCCCGAGCGGTGGATGTCCAGGGCTTTGTGCAAAAAGCTCTGCGTGATGGCGAGCATTTTGTCACGGGACCGCGACGTCAACGCCACAACTTGCGGTGCGTCTGTAGCGTCGGGCGGGCGGCTGTCCAGGAACTGCTCGAGCGCTGCCCACGTTCCGTCTTGCTTTGACTTGTGCTCCAGGCACTCCAGGTGCACAATTGCAGTGCGAGGGCAGGCGCCCGAGTATATGGGCGGTGTGCAGCGGGCCAGAGGCCACGCGGCTTCAGAAGCAACCACAACCTCAAACTCGGGGATGGCGCCCTCCGGGCATGGCGCCATGGCCGCCATATCAAAAACAAATGGCTGATTCCGCTGTTGCTGCTGCTGGTGCTTGGGCACGCTGCTGGTACCGACGCCCATGCCACCGCCGCTCAGCTCGTTCATGGTGTTGCTGCCAACACTGGCGCTGGTGCTGTTCTTGCGCCCATCATACTCGATGCCGCTGCCCGAGGAGAGAACGCTGGTGTCGCGCGTGTGGACCGACCCTTGTGATGAAGAGACAGTCATGGGCTCGGAGCCCGACGAGTTTTCACTCAGTTCTGTGGCTGCCGTAAACGGAGGAAGCAGCCCAGCGGTCGCTGCAACGGCCAGGCCCTTTGGCCGGCCGAGCTGCACAGGGCTCGCGTACATGTCCATTTCCATAGGGAAGTCGGCCCAGATGAGGTCCTGGTAGCTCGGCTCGGGGCCCATAAACTCGCTGCCACCGCCGAAGCCCATAAACTCGTCGAAGCCGTCCACGCCGTGGACATGGTGGGGAGAAGAAAAGTCACCGGGGCTCATATGACTGTGCATCTGCCGAGGTGACTTTTCCGGCTGTGTAAAGGGATTTCCAGCTCCTGGATGCTCTCCATGAAGGTTTGGATACTGGCCAGTGTGGTGCTGTTGCTGCTGCTGCTGCTGCTGCTGTTGTTGCTGGTGGTGATGTCCATGATGGCGGTGGTGCAGATGAGAGGGTGCCAGGCCTGCACCGGGATCGGAGAGGCACATGTCGAGGCCTGTGGCACCTCCCACGGCCACTTGCTCGAAGCCCAACGGCGGCTCCATGGGCGCATCCATCTTCATTCCGGCGCCTGCGGTGACAACGGAAGCATGGTACTGCTGCTGGTGATGCTCAAGGTCCATAAATGTCGCCGCCAGAGGGTGCTGTTCCGGCTGCGCAGACGAAGTCACCATCTGCGTCGTGAACGCCGCGGCGGCGTTTGCCTGGGCTGCGCGCACAGCGGCTTTGGAAGAGCGGCGGGCAAAGCGGGCTGCGCAGGGAAGGTTTTTCTCTGCACACCGCGAGCAGGGAACGCGCTTGTCACAGCCCGTTTTGGCGTTGGCGCAGTTCTGGCAGGCGATGGGCGTCCGGCCGGCCACTGTCGGGACACCTCCAGGCAGAGGCTCCATGGGGTCTCTGGCCTCGTGGTAAGTGGAATGATGCCGCTGCAGCAAGTCCCTAGAAAGAAAAGTCAGCAAGAGCCCGCGGGAATGGCATTCTCAGAAGAGCAGACATGCTTACCTTCTGGCAAAGGACAACTGGCAGGCACTGCATCTGTGAGGCTTCACATTTGTGTCTATTTACAGCAGAATCAGCTTGCGAACAGTGTCAAAATCACGGATGTCTCGGACTGCACTTACGGCTGGGAATGTGCCTCTCGAGATGCTCCTTGCGGGTGAAGCTTTTGCCGCAGTACGCGCAGAAAACCATGGCAGGTGCCTTGCCTGTCGTCGAGCTCGGCAGCCGTGATTTGGTCTGTGAAGCCAGCTTGACTGCTTGGTAGGCTGCCGTGGGATGCTGGTGTCTGTTTGCTGTTGCCTTTTGACCGGCGCCCTGTCGATGCTATGCGCCGATGCTTTGGACGCTGCTTTGTTTGGATGCGTATTGGACTCTGTTTAACTGACGGCAGTGGTATCAACTAGAGAACACCCACAGAAATAAAGAGGAGCCGTGATAAAAATGAGTACGAAAAGGGGATAGGATGTGGACATTGAAGAGGTCAGGAAAAGGTCTGTAGAAGAACACGGGGAGACAAAAGGTTGATTGCAAGAAGATGAAGGAGGTAGAATGTGGACAGGGGAAGAAAAATATCAAGACATAGCAAGGAGTGTCAAGCTTATGTCTTGAAAGGACAGACAGGGAAGGCTTCTCCAGGGTCAGGCAGAGAAAGTCTGAAAGCGCTTGAGCCCGTCCCGACAGATAGTGTATACATATAAAAGGCGGCTTGCATTTTTCACATAGCTGTTAGCAATACTATATACCAAGAAGAACAACTAGGAATAATAATAGAACCAGGAAGGTGAGAAGGCTAGACGACCAGGTAGCGGAGAGTGAGGGAAGTACAAGAGCACTGCACAAATACCAGCCTCTACTACGGTAACAGTGGCTACACATACCTACAGCAACACCCCCCCTCGTACATATAGCCCATTGTCTGGCCAAAAGGCCATTGGCTCAGAGAAATGGAGTATGTGTATAAATACTTTGGCAAGACTGATGATGGTCAGGTCTGGCGTAAGTCCTGGCGTAATATTGGGGGTACTGAAAGCGGTGGGAGTACGCGGTCTATTAGTGAGGCCGTCAGCTTAGTGCATTGGCTATGTTTTGTGCAAGACAATACAGGCATGGAAGATTAAAGTGAAGATTAAAAGCAAGTGGGATAAAAACAAATACTGAGAGAAGGGCCAAGACAGGAAAAGACAAAAGATACAACTCACAACTCAACCGACAGGCACAGGGCGAGAAAAGAGAGAGAGAAAGACAACAGGCAGCGGTAGGGGTAGACAGTCGGCCAAGGCAGCGGCTGTATCCAAGACATGGCATAGGAGAAATCTCGCTGGCTGGGTTGTTGTCCATCCACAGCCGCGATTGGCTTTAAATTCCGTGCAAGTACATGTGCATGGAGACACAACAGACCTGGGCTCTCTGGTCGGGCCAACCCTTTTCCCATTTATCTGGATATTGAACATGGAAATAATGGAAGCGGTAAGCGGTAGGGCATGGCAGAGGGGAAAGCAGGATCGGCGTGCAAGTCTCTTTCTGACCCCAAAGATAGCTCTGCTGTAAAACACAAGACTTGCGAGGAATTGCGCGGTAGATGGCGTACTTGCCTGAGAATGGAAACCAGAACACGGAGTAACAAAAGAGGAAAGTTAGAGAAAAGAAAGTCTATAAGGAAGCGTCCTGAAAGGAAGCGAGAAGTAGGCGGAGCTGCATCTGCAATCGTCCGATGCCCAAAGGCTGTGCGATGAAAAACGATTGGTAGTCCACCTTGTGTTTTTTCCCAGTCTTTATTTTCTCTAGCCCAATACGGCATCTGCGAGGTAGAGAGCCGGAAACTCCAAGACGTCTAAAAGCCGCGCAGGATCCTGAAAAGATTTTAACATCCCTCTGTAGACAATATGCTGTGCCAGGCCGTTCATGGCCGTTGACGCCCAGGCAACCTAGCGGCGAGGCTTGGGGAAATAAAAGGAATAAAAATCATACAACTCGGAAGACCAAACGAAAAAGACCATAGAATCAAGACCTAAAAATATATAATTCAAAACGTCACGAAAAGAAGAGTAAACAAAGAGATAACGGGGTGGAATACGTCGGAAAAAGGAGAAAATTAAAGAGAACATGATAAAGTCCTGGCAACGGAGGAAAAGATGTACAGCTGTCTTTTGCTTAACTGTATGCGAGATATAAGCCATGCAGGGCATTCAGGTCGATCAGGATGCAGTCGACGCTGGTGGCTGTGTTCCGTTTTGTCAACCACGGGCGCTCTTGGCGTGCAACTACTGTTTTTGTATACGAGGCCACGGGAGAGGCCAGGCTCGGAGCAGAGACGGGCGAGTCGGGGGGTGCAGATGTCCGTCGAAATAAAAGTATGGCCCAAGGACCAACAATGGGCAAAGAGAGAGAAGGAAGCCGAGCCCGGAAAATAACAGCACAGCAACAAATGTAGACAGCAGGATATGGAAAGCGAGAGCAGATCAAATAGACCTCGTAAGCCGCCAGCAACGGCGGAAGATATCACTTGGCAGCTCACTTATCGTACACATGAGGCGAGTCCGGTCATTGCTTACTAGTGGCTGGCCAGTCCTCATTCTTGCAAAACGACACATGCTTTTCCCGAAAGGGCTGCTGGCCATCTTGTTTTCCCTATTCGTCCTACTCCAAGGTCCAGACAACATGGACAGACGGCAACGGAACCACTCGAGCCAGCGGCTATGAAGTCAGGGCCTGCTTCAGTGCGGGAGGTACGAGACGAGACGCCTTTGGGCCATTAGGGCAAGCAGCGGCAAAGCTGGAAGTAGGTGGCCTTCATCTGACTGCTCGAGACTGGAACTGCACGACATGCAGATGAGACCAGAGGGAAGACCTGGGCGGCGAGGCAAAGAATGAAGGACGGACAAGATACGCCCACGCTTACCACTTTCTCTTATTGGCCACGGGGTGCTCTAGCTAGGGCAAAATAACAAAAGAAAAAGAGACTGGAACTAAGTTGACGCAAGTTTCGGTATAACACGAGACAGGTACCCGGCCGCTTGTCTTTCCCAAGCAGAGGCTGCCAGCCAAGACAAGGAGCACCACCCATCCCGCCCTGGCAGCTTCTTTCTTCCCGCCGGTGCGATGCACACCCTCCTATGTGTATGTGCGTCGTTCCTTCCAGTACATCCCACACCCTCCTTCCATCTCCTGAGCTTACACGCCTCTAGCCGCTGCATCGTCCCGCTCCGCCTTGGCAACAGCTTTCTCCGTCACTCCTTCCCTCGGATACGCCATGCCCTCTGCACAAGCATCCTTCCATGGCAAAAGTAGAGCTTCTGCCAAGATGGATGGCTGCCCAAATAAACCTTAATAGGCGATTTAGCGGCCGCGTGCCCGCTAACACGACGCCTTCCGCCTTCTCGTATTTTAGGGTTACCTTTTTTATGGCGACGTTGTGCCTGGTGCCTGCGCCCGCAACCGCACCTCCTCCCTAGCTGTTCCAAAAGATCCATTCTGCTCACTGCCGCTGACACGTACCCACTCACGTTCCTTCTCGTTCTTCTTCCACTCAATTCTGCTCTTTGACGTCGTTTGCCCCTCCACGGCCAGGTATGCTGAGCTGCTTCCTGTTGCCTTCCTCCTGCCCACTTCGTATTTTATATCCTTTCATCCAAAATATGCATGCGATGCACCCAATACGCCTGCTATTGCGCGATAAGAGCATGTGTGTTATCCATTCTATTAAGACGCGCTCCATAAGTAACGATGACAAGACCCGATATACCACCAAGTAAGAAAACAACCAGCTATACGCATAGTACACCAGTTTCTTTTTGGAACGCATTATTTACCATCGCAAGGCCGGCTCCATGTTGGTACTCGCTCTTTGTGCCTTGAAGTACGCCATGAAGAATAAAGAACCGAGGACGATCAAGACACAGCCCGATGAGACAAAGCACAAGAATACTCGCCAGTCACAACGCAAGGGTGCAGGTACACTGGGTACACAGGCGGCATATGCACAAGCATGCCAGCAAGTCGTATTTGGTCGCCGACTTGACGGCACCGGCCAGTTGGCACGGAATAAGAAAATATATAGAAAGGCACTAGTATTTATGAAGGGGTGCCCATAGCGGAGTTTTTTTTTTCATTTTTTTTCATAAGTTTTTAGAATAGAACAAAGTAATACGAGCGCCTGCAATTGAAGCTCATAGGGCGTACAGAAAATTACATTGACCAACGGGGTGGGAAGCAGTTCTTGTATTCTGGCATATTACCAACAAGCACATCCGAGTACGCGATTGCGTCACAGGACATGCTTCCTATGTACAAAGCAGTTAAGGACGCGAAAGCGACAAATATTGAACGATATGGATTGCTATCCGCGTCAGAGAGCGGACGAAAAATCTATCCATCATACAGAAGCTTACCCGTAGGATCAATGTCAGAAATACCCGGCGACATCATGGCGCTTGGCCATTACAATACTTTCCATCTTCGGCTCTTTTTGATGGTTTTTTATTTGTTTTTTATTTGTTTTGGTCGGGGTCATGGTCGTGACCGCTGCTACTTCGGCTACCACCAATATCTCCCTCCCTACAAACTTTCTTTGTTGTCGGATATTCTGTTCTGCAAATTTGTAGAATATGGAACTCGTTTTGCGTAGCCACACAAAATATTTATATCACTGTGTAAGGGCGGGGAGGAGCCCAGCACGTGCTGCATCTTACTTTTTTTTTTGTGCCCAAAATAAGCATGTCTCGAATACGTTGAATAAAATGTACTCCAAGCGACGCAGTAACAAGGCCTCCAGACGTACATGCCACAAAACACCTGCTAAAGTAAGATAAAACCTGATCAGAAACAGTGTAAAGAACTGACCGGGGGAAACAAAGAAACGCAAAGGCTTCAAGTGTGTGGACACATTGAGGGAAAGATACCACAGTGTACCGTACGTATATCCTGCAGGTCATGCTTTGTGTGATGCGCTCTGAACGGCGATTCTTCCTTCTGTAACGAAAAGCGACAACCAACTGGAACGCAAAGTCCCAAAACAGACGTCGTCTGATGACGGGACCTTGCGTGACTTCGGAAAGTGTCAAAGGAGAAGCAGGAAATTTTCAACGTAATTGAAAAGAAACAAAGACAGGAAACACCAATTTTCAATCTCCAGTCCCTCCGCTCAGAACAGGCCTCGACTTCTCGATCAGATACAAGATGCGGATGACTATGACTTCGCCGTCTTTAAAACTGGTATCCGTTGTCTTACTGATATCTTTGCGATCTTAGCCTGTGTCTCAGATTTATCCGAATGATGATACGTCGTTCATCCAAGTGGAAGCCATGCCTCGGCGGACAGTCCTCATCAAAGTGCCATAGCCTTTTTGGGTCTCGTCGAATCGGGCCTGCTTTCGTACATAGGGGTTTGGCGTCAGCTGGAAAGGGCACAGCAAGCCACAAAAGAAAAACACCGGTGCATGGAGAATCAAAGGAAACGAAAAGAAACACGAAAACACACATCCGGTGGCCTCGGGACCGAAGGCATGCAGCAAGGTGCAAAAGCTGTGGCAAGCGGGCGGATAACAGTAACGGCCCGAGTCCAAAGGGTATGTCGTAAAGGAACGAAAGCTAAAATACGAGTAAAGCTGCGCGCAAAAGGCGCAACGCACTGCAGTCGTGTGTGTCTTACTTCCTCTGCAGGTCACCTCTACCTCCAAACCTTTAGAGAGAGGTACAGAAGTAAGACGCTCATGAATATTCTTCATCACCAAAATAAATAAATTAATAAATAAATAAAATAGCCAACTGGCTAATAGCGAACGTGCCACGGGAAGCTGTCTCAGCCTTGGGAGGGATCCCTTGTATTTCCAAGCACTGAATCCTACTGTATGGCATCTAACTACTTTTAGGGAATCATGAAAAGGAGAAAGAAATAGAAGACCCTGCCAAGAAGTAGCTGGCAAATATAACTTGTAGGAAACTTTCAAAACGAGCCATCACTTCAGGACAAACGACTCCAGTTTCGCCTTGCCGCCTGATAGATCCCAAGCCAGCCACTCCTTATTGCAGCTCGCTGAAAATATTGAACGACGCCCTTGTTGAAAAGCCCTCATTATTTGTCAGATCCAGCTTGTGCCTTCTATCGCTTCGCACGTGGCACGCTCACATGCTGCCCTGCAATGTTGTTAATGCCCACGTCGTGAAACATAGCACCTATACGGCGAAGTCACAGAATAAACAGCATGGTACAAAATGTGATACCTGACGTGCACGGGCAGTACATGAAAAAGAAAGAGAGAAAGAAGAAAGAGTAGGGACAGGAGGCGCCTCGTATTGTCTCCGCGTGCCGGGAGATCTCGTAAAGAACCCGATAAACAGCTCAGCCGATGAGAATAGAGGGCGATATGACAGCCAAACAGCTTGCTGGCAAAAGATGTCTGCCTGAGGAATCGAATTTTTTCGTTGCCTAAAATGTCTTCATGGTATCGAACGCTGCGCCACGACAATGGGATTTCGAGATGCCAAATTCAAAAGAAGGATGAGGAAACTTGGAGGCTTTCGTCTTCCCGTACTTATCATCTTTCTCTCGGCCTCTCGCGGCCTGGGAATGTAAAATTATGATACCACCTATTGGCTTCGGGGATTTGTGTTTCCCAATGCCTCAACCGTTTATTGTCGACTGTTACTGTTCCTGGACTGCACTTGCTAGTTTCGTGCATGTAGAACAGACGTTCCAAATTATGATCATTCGCAAAGGAAAATGAGCTGTACATCTTCTTCGCCCCAGCTTACAGATAGCTAATTTTCCAAGGACCCGTGCGCCACAAAGTCTGAAAGAAATGTAGAAAATGGCTGCAAAAACAAGGCGCACAAAACAGCAACAGAACCAAAACCCCTCACCAGTGAAGTGATTGCACAAGCGTGCAGACAAGGATATGGCGGTCTGGCAAGTTTGACAACACCTTTTTTTCTCATCCTTGTCCTTTCCTGCCTCTACAGAACAAGCCGTGAGTCTCACGTACACGCAGACGAGTAAGTAGTGGAGTGTGCAAGAGTGTGGTCGCACGGCGTGTTTCCCTAGTCTTCTTTTACGACTCAGCCGTACATAAGAAGGAAAATAGAATCTATCCCTGTCTTTACTGTGTCCCGTGAGAGTTCGTATTGGTCCATGGCCAACAATACATCGTGCTACAAAGGGCTCGGGAGCGAGTAAGAGAGAAAACAATCTTCCCGAAAGGCAAAGCCCTTTCCGTAAGAGTCGAATAATGACAGAGTATCTAATCTTAAGTGTCCACTTCTTCTTTTATCCATTATTATATGCTTTCAGTCCTTTGTTTCTCAAGAGAACTTGCCTTCAGTGTCAAAGACGGAAAGGATTGTGCCCTCCACAAAACCCGGAAGAGGAAGCACCCGAACTGAGGTAGTGGCCAAAGACATTCAAAAAAGGACTGAGATTTCAAAGCCTATACAAGAAGGCAGGTCAACAGCGCCTCAACTAATACTAATCTATAAAAAGGATGTCTCCATGGAAGTAAAGGCATGCGAGACACAATCTGCAATTGTATTTGTGTGACTAGCCCAATGTGAATCTGTCTTTATTACCAGCTACACCATTCACCCAAGTGTTGAGGCAGACCTTCGCCTCTCGTCTAGCCTGCAACGCCGGCGATGGGCGCTAGAAACCTTATAGGCACACATGAATAAAATGGGCAGGACAGGGTAGATTATGTCAGATAGTCCCTGGCTCCTAGGAACCAATGGAAGACTGCCGGAACCGTACAGACTTGATACCACTTTCACGAGAAAACACCACATCTGACCGAGACGTGCAGAACATCGTTCTCTTGTGGCGCCGTGGCGCTATGGATACTGGCCGTCTCGGTGCCTTACCTTCTTTTCGTGGCGTTTTTGCATCATGATCCACAAGCCTCGCGTTTTGCTTGTTGTGCTCTCGACGAAAATTGCATGTCTCATTGTGAGCTTTAACATTTACATTAACTCAGATCCACTGACTATGGCCCAGTTCTAGACATAGACAGCATCGTTGCGTTTCCATATCTATGTATGGCAGATACTCTGCAGCGTTATCACCTCGATGTGGAGCTCGCCATTCCGTATTTCAACTCTTGTGTACCCAGGCTGCATCGTTGGCCGGTTTGCGGTGGTTGTTGCTGCCTACATTGTTCAAACCTCTCGGCGCGCAAATCTTCTATCCGGACTTTTCTAAACCGGCTCTAAAGTCCCATTGCATATGTCAATTTGCCGGGAGAGTGCCGCGGTCAGTCATTATTGGTTCGGTACCAAGCCGAGACTGGCATCCAGCACTTGTTCTGGATCCAGACGTTGGTCGTGTCTAGAACAACGTACATGATTCTGTGTATTGCAGGGGGGGTTCCGGAGGCCATGTTTATCAATCCAAGTTAAAGACAGCTGAAGCGAACGGTCCAGGGCATGTTCGTTCATTGCATGTTGGACAGGAGCGGGTGTTGTCAGATGGCGGTCCAGAGCAAACCTCGTAATCTGACGGGCTCTAAATAATTTCTATATATATGGAGAAAATTCGTCTGTCATTGTTTCCTTTACAGAAAAAAAAGAGCGTGAGCTACTTCGTCAGAATTTGTGTTTCTATAGCGGACTTATCAAACAAAAAAGCAATAACAGATGGACCCCTATCTCGTACTTAAAGAAGGGTTGTCTCGAAGAATGTGCTTAGAACCGTGTTCCTTACGTGGTGGTATCGTGCCGTATTTTCTCTCTGGCCACGAACAGGCTAGAGGGAAGAAAGACAATATAGCAGGTCACAAACCCAAGTGATAGGGAGCATTGTCTCTAAGCATAGTCCAGGCTTACATCGAAATGAAACTCTGGCGACCAACGGATTGTGTATAATGTTTTGCATCGTTGGCAGTTGCTGATATTTTAGTTTCTCAGACACACCCAACCGCAGCAAGGATAATGCACTCCTTTTTAAACGCACCCCGCCACCAGCCGACAGCCGACGGCCGGCAAACTGAAACCAACCGCCCACACACACAAGTTCATGGATGGATTCTTGAAAGAAAGCTTATGTGACTTTCATTTCAGTTTTGGATATTGTTGTTTTATAAATTTGAACGGCATTCGAATGCTCTGATATGGCCATCCTATGGCATATATGGAAGGGATAGTTTGCATACAAATGGTATGTCAACTTACACGAAACTCGTCACTTTGGTCGGCTGAGTCTGTCTATGTGAATAGAAAAAGGAGATACAGATAAAGCTTCTCCCGTAAGCTCTAATTTATGTCTGGCTCACTGTATGTTAAAATTAAAAAAATGTTATAAATGGAGCCTGCTCAAGCATTTCCACGCTACAGGCGAGGCTCTACATTTCTTTTTCTGCAGTTACCCGTCATTGTCGATGACAGAAACATACGGATAAGCAACAAGCTTTCAACGGCAGAGGGTGTACTCGCAACAATACAAAAAGGCTTGTCGAAGGTAAGAGAGAAAGTACAATGAAGGCTTCTTACTCCCGTACACAGCGTTACAATTTTTCTTGAGGGCTATTTAAAAATCAACTATCTATTTGTTTGTGATTTCTAAAGGCTTTCCATTTGGTTTGCGGGCTCAAGGGCCACATACAATCTCTGTCTAAGACTAAAATCCGAACCGAGAAAACAATTCTTCCCAATGGGCCATTTTCCGTTGAAATCCCAATTAGTATCAACACCCTTTACAGGCGAGAAGTCTTCAGCAGCTGAATAGAATTAACTAAAAACAAGACCATAACATCTCCTACCAAAAAGGCTTCACAGAATCAAACAAGGTCAGAGACATCTCCCTAAAGTACAAAAAAGCCATGCTGAAAAAGACGGCCAAGCTAACAATGCCCGAAATGTGAGAAACACGCATCTCACTTCAAGTTCAAGCTCAGTAGTGGTGCAATTAAGACAGAGGTTTTTGCTTATATTGTAGTCGACTTGCCTTGAATATTTTCATTATTCATGGGAATTTTTGGTCTAACCTATCAATCAAAGCTCCAAGTATCTAAGTGACAGCCCACCCATGAATCCAAACATCAATGGGTGAGAGCGCAAACAGCAGAAAAAACCAAGTATGGACCTCGAAGTCTAGTGGGAGGAGACAGACAGACATAAAGCCTTTTTATTGTTCCACTATTAAACCCTCTTCAAATCGGGGCACAAAATTTTCCCCGTAGTCAAGTTTTGTTTCGCCACGTTGTTTTCTCGTCCGGAAGGGTCTGAAGGAGAGTATAAGATAGAATGCCAAAATATGTTGCAGAGTCGTTCTGGAGGCTCGCTGGTAAAGAGCAAGAGAAATTTTTTTTAATGACACTTCAGAATAACTTCGAGGCCAACTGACACGCTGGTCAACTTTGTGTCCGTTATTTGCTATTCTAGCAGTTTCCAGATATCGTGGCCAGCGCTGGGTGTGCAGCCTTTGACTATTGTTCCCGCTGTTTGGTTCATCGGTGCCCTGGCACTGTCCGCCAAGGCTCTTTTTATTTCCTATATTTGTGATCTGTCACCGTCCGCCTTGCGCTCGCTTCTTCTCATGGCTACTCCTCAGGCATGTGTTGCAGAGGTAGCTCCATCAATTGCGTGGCCGACCGTCGCTGGGATCATGCCGTTTTGAATTTCTAGCCCACGGCCGTTAAGAATGGTGTGATTGCGCCGTGCCTGGATTTTTATTTGCACCGGCCGATCCCCGACAAGACGTGACAGACTGTAGCTATTTCAAGGGAAACGGATGCCGCGAAAGGCACACAGGGCACAGCCGGGTTTAAAGCGTGATCCGTATGCTTCTGTAGTGACTGTCCCCTGCCTAAATAGCTACCGGGGCGGCAGAGGTTTCGCAAAACCGAGCATCAAGGGCTGCCCCAGCGGCGGGCGTCTCCCAAAGAAAACAAGCCACACAAGCTTAGCCGTCACGACCGGTTCACCGTTGGGAGGTCGTATGCGGGGTGCATACTTGCCTCTGTTGCAGGGATCCAGGGACGAGGCCTCGAAGCGATGACATCTCGAGATCGCACAGACGTAGCGAGCATATAGTCGACGAGATACGACAGTATAGGAGATTTGGTGTCGGGCGTTGGGACGGGAACGAAGACTAATAGTGGCCCAGTGAAGAACATAGAAGCGAAACACGGCCGCACGCGACCGGCTCGGAAGAGGGGAGATGTTCCTAATGGGAAAAAAATTACGTGGGCGTATACAGCTTGCTGGTTTGGAGCATCGTCTGAAAGACAGGGCGCTTGTTATCTCAATCCAAGATATGCGGACGCTCGCTGGCATCGGCCTTGTCCTCTTCTTCGAGACGCTCGATAAGCTTGCCTCTCAAGAAGTCACTGAGTCCAAGGCTACAGCATGTCAGTGATTGTCGAGACATAAAATGGGTAGAGAAGGCCGCCGAAAGACAAGACATGATCTGTGACCTACATTCCCTCGTTCGTGAGAATGCGGTAGCTGCCCGACGGCTGGAAGTTGTCAAGCAGCGCGCCGGCACTGTCGACCTCGACGCTGCCGAAAATGTCCTCGGGCGACGCAATTCGGCCAAAGTCGGGAGGATTGCGCAGGTCGCTAAGATGCACCCAGCCGCCGACGCCGCCGCCGCCGGAACCGCCCTGCTGCACCGACCCGCGGGAGGCGCTGGAGCCGCTGTGGCTTGCGCTGGCATTGCTGAAGATTGTGCCGCCCGGCGCGGCAAAGGCAACGGCCTGGGCCTTGAGGCCGTCGTCTTGGGACGCATATTTGCTCAGCACCTCGTTGAGAATGGTCATGAAGCGGTCGTTGGGCAGAAACGAGCGCGGCGTGGGCGGCAGCTCGGTGGTGGTGCCGATGGCCGTAGCAGCCGACGGCTCAGCACGGTCCAGATAGCTGAGGAGGTACGAGGGCGGCAGGGTCGCCAGCCGGTATGCTTTCTAGTGCAGTGTCAGATAGGCATCACCGGAGGACTCGCGTCGTTGTTGCTTGTCATCTCGGCTTACAATGTGAGGGTTTATCGCCAAGACGCTGTGCATGCGGCGGAACAGACGGCCAATTGACACCGGCTGCCGCTGTCGTAGTAGTTTGAGCGCTAACATTCTCATACAATTCGTGTCGAGCTCAAGGACGTCGCGTCTGTGAGAGCCGTTGACCGATGAAAGATGAAATGTCGTCATGAAAATCGGCACAAAAGGTTAGCGTCTTCTGATTGGTGGGTCCATAGAGCGGTGAGCTCCACTGCAACGCGAGATTCTGCCTGCCAAAAACGCGTGTCTTGACGCGTCCCGCCAAAATACAATTAAAGTGGCAGGCGTAGAGCTCGCCAAGGAAGGACCACCGTCGAGCACCATCGGGAAGGTGCACACCACCACATTTCGACCTCATTTTGGGGTTTTGGGCACCAAGCATTGTGGTCAGCGTCATTCGAGCTGTGAACACCGCCATTCACGCACGTCGCCATTCACACGGGCACTGGTTCACGGGCATCCACGACGACGCCCAGCATGACGTCGGACGCCGTGTCGTCGGAGGCGGCTGCCACGAAACTGAGCCCACGCAAACAGCGCCAGACAAAACCGCTCGCCGACTCGATTTTCGGCTCACGAGGCGGCGGCGACAATGTGGCGAGCACGCCGTCTGCGGCGGCAGCGCTGCTCTCGTCGCAGGCGCCGTTCTCGTCATCACCTGCGTTTGCCACACCGCTCCATCCGATTCGACCCTTTGTGCCCGGCGAGGCTCGCTCGGCCGCCGCGACAGCTTTGGCTACAACTGCCCCGACAGCAAGCAAGCCGGCTATCCTCCCAATCATCCTTCCGCCAGCAACTCTGCGCCCTCTTGCGTTTCGGACGTTCACCAAGAAGCACAGCCTGACGCTCAAGTCGTCGGCATTGGAGGAGCTGGCCTCGTTCATCGGACGACATTGCGGCTCGGGCTGGCGCGAAGAAGGCCTGGCTGAGCGTGTTCTGGAAGAAACTGCCAAGAGCTGGAAGAATCGCAACTGCGGGTTCATTGTGGACGGCGCGAGCAAGGAGCTCAAGGAGATTCTCAAGACGCTCGAGGGAAACATGAGCGGCGGCCGCGTCGTCGTCGGTGGCACGGGAAGCGGTGGTGCGGGCAGTGCTCTGGGCAGTGCGGGGGCTGCTCATGACGGCGCCAGCGGCGGTGCTGCAGCGCGGCTTCGGAGAGGCGGTAACAACGGCCTCCTGCGCGGTGGCCTGGACCGACAGAATAGCTTGCTGCTGGACTCTACCCGCGAGTCGGACATTGTCAACACACGGCTGGGACTCCGGCCGTCTGTGTCCTCTCTGGGCGCTGGAAACAGCGCGGGGATGCCCCTATTGACGAGGGAGGACAGCCAGGCCAGCATCGGCATGAGTGGGCTCGGCATGGACGACGAAGAGGAGGAGGCCGGAGACGACGACGAGCTTCTCGACCCGCGGCGGTGGCTCAAGGTCGTCGGGGCCTATGACCAGCCGCGCATGGTCTACAATGTGACAAAGAAACACTTTGAAAGGTGAGCATGCGTTGAGCAGCCATTGTTTGTGTTTCCAGAACGCTATTAACGGCGGCCCAGAGAAACATCGAAACCGTCTCTCCTACCCAGCACAGCGCACAAAACCGCGTTCTTTCGCAACCGCTTCAACGTCATCCACCAGCGGCTTCTCCGCAACGAGATGTTTCAGAGCTCCGCGGTTGCCGAGGCCCGTGCTGTGTCCACGCTGCAGCGGGGCACCATAGCGGGCGCAACACACCGGATCACGCCCGTGGCTAACCTCCTCGGCCGTCACGGCAGCCATCACATGCTGCTGGGCATGCTTGTTGTGCTTCCCACCGGCAACCTGTCCATCTGCGACCTGACCGCGTCCATTGCGCTGGATGTGTCCAACGCCGTCGCCATTCCCGACGACTCGGCCTGGTTCGCGCCGGGCATGATTGTGCTCGTGGACGGCGTTTACGAGGAGGAAGAGGAGGCGGCGGGCCGCGGCCTTAATGGCGCCACGGGCGTGGGCGGCACGATCGGAGGCCGTTTCCAGGCATTCTTCATTGGCCAGCCACCCAGCGAGACCCGGCGAGCAGCTCTTGGAATCAACGGCCCCGAGGGCGGCAGCGCTGCGGGCGTAGGCGAACACACGATTGGCGGCGGGTTTGGCTGGATCGACTTTTTGGGCGTCGGCAGCCACCGGGCGGTCGGGGCGCGCATGCGCAAGCTGGAACAGCGGTTTTTGTTGAGGCAGACGCAGCAGCATCGCAAGCAGCGGCTCCGGCTCCGCCAACAGCAGAAACAGCAGCGTCAGCAGCTCCTGGCGGATTCGCAAGACGGCGCGAACGAGAACGAGCCAGAGTCATCACAGGCCGACTACAACGAGACCCAGGCCGAGGACGAAGACGACAGCGAGGCGCCCCCGCCGGGACGCCAGCGCGTCGTGCTTCTCGGCGAGATCAATCTTGACCAGCCGCGCACGCTGCAGGCGCTGCGGAAGGTGCTGGGCCTCTATGCCGCGGAGCCCGAGGGATCGACGCCCCTGGCCTTTGTGCTGACGGGAAACTTTGTGGAGCACGCCGTCATGGCGCGCGGCGGCAGCGGCGGGAGCATCGAGTACAAGGAGTATTTCGATGTCCTGTCGTCTGCGCTCGCCGACTACCCGACGCTGCTCCAGTCGTCAACGTTTGTTTTTGTGCCCGGCGACAACGACGGCTGGGCGTCCGCCTTTGGTAGCGGTGCTGCCGTGCCTCTGCCGCGGAAGCCCGTACCCGAGTTGTTCACGTCGCGCGTGCGGCGCGCGTTTGTGTCAGCCAACGCCGAAGTGGCCCATGCCGGCAGCAACCGTGTCAACGGCGAGGCTGTGTGGACGACAAACCCGAGCCGGCTGTCGCTCTTTGGCCCCAATCACGAGATTGTCGTTTTCCGCGACGACATGCAAAGTCGGCTGCGGCGCACGGCTGTCCGTCTGAAGCCAGCCGCACCGGTACGAGAGACGGCCGCGATCGCCGAGCCTGCTGCACAAGCCGCAGACGACGCACAAGACGGTATGGACGTCGATGGCTCAGCGAGTGTGGCGGCTGGTGCTCAGACGAGAGCAAACACAGACAATGCTGAAAAGGCGCCGGGCGCCAAGACGGCCGGTCTTCCCTACGACGTTCAGACGGCCCGCAAGCTCGTCAAGACCATTCTGGACCAGGGCTTCCTCGCACCGTTTAAGCAGTCGCTGCGACCTGTACACTGGGACTTTGCGGGCGCGCTGCACCTGTACCCGCTGCCCACGGCGCTCGTGCTCGTGGACACCACGGCGCCGCCGTTTTGCGTGACCTACGAGGGCTGCCATGTCATGAACCCAGGCAGCCTGCTGGTGGCTGGGCGGCGCGGCGCGGCACGCTGGATCGAGTACGAGGTGGGACGGCTGGGCAAGCTGCGAGAGTGCACGTTTTGACCAAAGGCGTGAGTGTAGAGGGAACCGACGGGATGCCGTATGATGTGACGACAATGGCCTGTATTGCATAGCATGGGCTCTGGTATGAGGAGACATCATGGTGAATGGGAGGGACGCAGCTTCTGCACGTGCTTTTTTATAATGACATGAGTTCCAGGACACCTCTCGGTATTCTCGTAAACCAAAGGCCATGTTCACGCCCGGCGTTGCCAGCATTTGACAGGCAGCAAAAGAACAACAAATACGAGTAAATAGAGAGGAGCCAAAATCAAAAAGAAACACTGCCACACAGAAACCAGAGAACCTTCCAGCTTCCCAAGGCCACGCCTCCGCTTCCGAGTCTACCGGGGCTGCGTCCTTCTTCGTGTGAGATCGCGATGTCCCGTGACGTGCAGCAACGTAAGCAGCGTTGCTATTGGCTGCAGCTTGGCCGGCAGCTCAGCCCCCTCCTTCCTTCCAACTGCGCATCAGCCGTAGCCCCTTCCGGTGCTGCTCGCCCCGCCTAAAACCGCCGGAATCCCGGCGCTAGCAAGCCCTAAACGGTGGCGGAGGACCCTGAGACGAAGCCCCTAACAAAGCCTACCAAAACGGCCTGCTAGACGCCAAAACACGCTGTAAGACAGCGGCCCTGCGAGTACATGCCCTAAGCGTCTTGCCCCGCCGCCAGCCTTCCCGTTTCTTCGTCGCAACGGCGCGCGGCGACGTGTTGTCCGCCCTGTCACCCGCTGCTGCCTTTTCCGACTGCCGCTCCCAGCATCACCAAAAGCGTCCTTGTTTCTCGACGCCTGGACGCTTTGGCGGTTCTTCTCCCATCTTCAGACGCAGCCTTTCTGCTCTCGCACACCTCCTCACCCCCCGTCCCCGTGTCTTCCGGCCACGTTTCGCCAGCTCTTGGCAGCGGAGAGCACCGGCGGCCGGACACCCCGAACAGAAGACGTCAAGACCTCCTCTGCTTCCGGACGGCCTCGGTGATGGACCTGTGCTAAGCCGAGCCTTGCTGTTTTGTGTCCTCCCGCACCGGCTGTCCCCTTCTTCCCTCTTCCCTTCCCCAGCTCTTTTCTTCGGGCTCTGCAGTCTTTGTGACGGGAGCCCCAGCTCCTGTCCCGCGCTGTCGCCATGGCCGGTATCGAGCAGCTCGAGATTCACAGCAAGGTAGGACACAGGCCAGAACGCGCCCTCTGCGAAGCAGCGCCGCTAACAACGCAGTCTTACATTGTCCGATGGGTGAGGGTTGACGAGGGCCACACCATCTCGTGGAGTGTCCAGCCGCACAAGAAGTCCATGTACGTCTTCTCTGCCTTGCTTTCGTCGAGCTTCTGAAAACGCACCGCGGGCTAACGCTTTGCAGAAACTTTGGCATCGTCAAGCACCCCGGCACCGGCGGAACGAACCTCACGACCTTCCAGTCAGAGATCGAGGACAGCCAGGGCGATGGAGCAGCCGACGCCAAGCCGGGCCTCTTCAACAAAAAGGACGCCGGCACGGCGCCCGAGCAGCTGCGCAAAAAGGGCTTCAAGCTCGTCGACTGGCACGGCAAATGCGACGCCGACAAGGTCTCTATGGGAACCTACGACGTCCAGGCTGGCGACGGCGGCATGTTCGGCCTCGTCTTTGACAACACCTTTTCTCGGCAGACGTCCAAGAACGCCACGTTTGTCCTCTTGACCTACCCCGTTGGCGGACCGCCCCAGGGCGCGCGCAACCTCCCAAACCTCCAGGCTGGCCCGGCGGCCAGCGCCAGCCGCTCGAGCCTCGGCAAGAACAACAGCCCCCGGCTCGGGGCCCTCCCGACGCCCTCCATCGACAGCCTGAACAGCCATCCCGCGACCAACGGCGCTGCGGCCGGTGTCGGCGGCGTCGGCACGGCCGGAGCAGCCGCGGCCCCAGGCCCGGGCGGAGAGGCCAGCAGCAGGCGGCTCAGCGTCAGCGGCGGCGGCAGCAGCCACCTGCGGCCGGGGACGTCGGCCGCTTCGTCCGGCACGGCCGCCTCGTCCAACCACCACGTCGGCACGCTTCTCAAGCGCCGTCGCAAAAAGGGCCAGGGCTACGCGCGCCGGTTCTTTTCGCTCGACTATGCGACTTGCACGCTGTCCTACTACCACAACCGCAGCTCGTCGGCCCTGCGCGGCGCCATCCCGCTCAGCCTGGCAGCGATTGCCGCCGACGAGCGGCGACGCGAGATCACCATCGACTCGGGCGCCGAGGTATGGCATCTCAAGGCCTCCAACGACAAGGCGTTTACCGAATGGGCGCGGGCGCTGGAAAAGTCTAGCCGGATCGCACGCGGGCTGGAAAAGGTGCAGGGTCTGTCGGCAGCGTCGTCTCTGTCCGCCCAGAGCATGCTGGGCGTGCGAGGCGGCGACGCGCCGGCCCCCGCTGCGTCCAGAGCCATGTACCAGGAAGAGACGCGCGAGTGGCAGCAGGTCGAGGCGCTGGTCAGCCGTGTCGTGGGCACCCGCGATGCGCTGCGGCGGCTCGTCAAAGACATGGCTGCGGCCGGCCACCAGCCTCCGCACCCTGCACAAAAGGCCCATTTCCTCTCGCCAAACACGCCGCCTGTATCCGAGGAGCCCGACGACTCTCTCGCCTCGCAGCAGTCCACGTCTGCCGGGGCGGAACGGCGGCCGTTTTGGCGGAGACGGTCGTCTGCCTCCCCGCTCGCGCCGCAAAACTTCCGGCCGTCCGTCGCATCCTCCCTGGCCATTCCGGCGCCGGCGACGGCCTCGTCGCTTTCTGCAGGCGGCAGCGCTGGCGCCGCAAAGCACGCCGCCCACAGCCACCACGAGGGCCGCAGCATGGAGGACCACTGCGAAGCGCTGCTGGGCGACCTGGACTCTGTCGTGGCCGAGTTCACCAAGCTGCTCGCCAACAGCAAACAGCGCCGCACAACATCGGCCGTCGCGGCCAATATCGCCGCGCCGCGCAACAGCTACGACTCTGCGTCCACGGACGAGTTTTTTGACGCCGCCGAGGGCGCCGTGGTAGACCGGCCGCAGGTCGTGCGCATAGACAACCACAGCGAGGCCGAGGACACGCCCGGCTCGGAGATGGACGAGGAGGCCCCGTCCGCGCACGGCGACGGCGACGAGTCGTCCGTCTCGTCCGTCGAGGACGAGGAAGACTACGTCGGCGTGGACGTGGGCGAAGGCAGCGGCAGCGGCAGCGACGGCAAGAACCTCTTCCCGCCCAAGCCCAAGTCGCTGGCGCCGCTTCCCCTGACCGAGGCCGTGCAGCGCCGCAAAACGATCCCGCCCTCCACGATCCTGCCCCCCAGCCTCATTGCCTTTGTGCGCAAGAACGTCGGCAAGGACCTCTCGACCATCTCCATGCCCGTGTCCGCCAACGAGCCGACGTCGCTCCTGCAGCGCATCGCCGAGCAGATGGAGTACGCGCAGCTGCTCAACGACGCCGCCGCCAAGGCGCGTCCCGAGGAGCGTCTGCTCTACGTGGCCGCGTTTGCCGTGTCCCAGTTCTCGGGCAGCCGCGCGAAAGAGCGCGCCGTGCGCAAGCCCTTCAACCCGCTGCTGGGCGAGACGTTTGAGCTACTGCGCACCGAGCGCGAGCTGCCCGGCGGCGGCATGCGCGTGCTCGTCGAAAAGGTGAGCCACCGCCCCGTGCGCATCGCCATCCAGGCCGACGCGCCCGCGTGGTCGTTTGCGCAGGCGGCCGCGCCGTCGCAAAAGTTCTGGGGCAAGAGCGCCGAGATCATCACCGAGGGCCGCGTGCGCGTGGTCCTGCGGCTGCCCGGCGGCGCCGAGGAGCACTATTCGTGGGCGCTGGCGACCGTCTTCTTGCGCAACGTCGTCATGGGCGAAAAGTACGTCGAGCCCGTCGGCACCATGGCCGTCGTCAACGACACGACGGGCGCGCGCGCTGCCGTCGAGTTCCGCAGCAAGGGCATGTTTGGCGGCCGCAGCGAGGACGTCCAGATCGAGACGTACGACGCGGCCGGCGCGCACACGGGCCTGGCCCTGACGGGCACGTGGACCAGCAGCCTCCGGCTGGTCGACCCGCGCAACAAGGCCGGCGGGCCGGAGATCTGGCGCGTGGGCCCTCTCGTCGAGGACGCCGCGCACGTCTATGGCCTGACGCAGTTTGCCGCCGGGCTCAACGAGATCACGGCGCTGGAAAGGGGCAAGCTGGCCCCCACAGACTGCCGGCTGCGGCCCGACCAGCGCCTCGCCGAGGAGGGCAATCTGGACGCCGCCGAGGAGTGGAAGACAAAGCTCGAGGAGGCCCAGCGGACGCGCCGGCGCCAGCTCGAGGAGCGGGGCGAGGTGCACAAGCCGCGGTGGTTTGTAAAGGCGGCCACGGGCCCGGATGGCGACGAGGTATGGCGGCTCAAGGGCGGGAAAGACGGCTACTGGGAAGAGCGGGCCAAGGGCACGTGGTCAGGCATTGAGGACATTTTCTCAGGCGAGGTACACGAGGAGTAAAGAGAGAGGGCTTTTTGCAATCATGCTTTTGTTTCTTGGGGCGTCCGGGAAGGGGAAACCACAATACCTGGACGGGGCTTTCCATATTTAGCTTTTTGTTGTCTTTTATTTCCATCTATTGCCTTGCCAGTTCCTTTTCCAGCTGTCTTTTTTTAGGGGCAACCGTAGACATGTATCATGGGTGATTTCTCGCCCTTTGTGTATGTCCGTAACATCATTACAGGTGTCTGGCGCCGTCTGGCAGAGGTAAAAAAGATACAAACTGCTTTCCGAATAAAATGGTCACGTAATATGAAAGTCACTGTAGTGTCTGATGACTAAGCAGGCGGTAACCAATTGCGGAGCCCTTCTAACAGTTTTGGACCAACGAACTGAATGCAACGCCAACCTGACAACAACAATCACCAAGACGGCGGCACCATATTGCAAACCACAGAGGCAAATGACAAACGTGCGTGTGCGCTGTGTCTGCGCATATCAGTGCACTGGCTTTCGATAAACTTGACTGCGCACGGCGTCTTGCCGCCTCTCAACACTACGCGCACCGGCTCATCTCATCGCGTCTCTCACCACGACGTGCATCAGGGCAGGGGTCCTCCCTGTTCGGCAAGAAAGCCGAGAAACGGCGCTCTTCTGTGCCTTGACACAGACAGCGGGCGTCGAGAATCGTATGCAAATACTCTCTGGGGGGGCTGTCGAGGGCTCCTCCCGAGCTGCGTCCTCTGCGTTCAGCCCTTCACACACCATTGCATTCCCACCATGGCATCAAAGCCGACGGCGAAGGCGGGCTCTGGCCGTTCCCTAAAATCAGCCGCTCTTGGTGGAACTACCATGGCAAAGACGGGATCGTCGTCTTCGGCGTCTGGCGTCAAATCCAGGGCAGCGTCCTCCTCGGTCTCTGCGACGGTGCAGGCAACAAGCAATGGCAACGGCCACAACCTGCAGACCTACCGCGAGATCCTCATTGCCCGCTCGGACGGCGTTGGCTACACAACGCAGCAGCTCAACGACGCGAGCCGCAGCGCGCAGACCATTGGCGACGCCCTCGACGACAATCACGACTTTGTACGCTCGTGGATCGTCAAGCTCGGCAAGGCCCTCAAGTACAACCTTGGCAGCACGACGGCGGGCACCGACCCCAGCAACTACATTGTGCGTCTTCCCAAGGGCTATTCGCTGCACGTGAGGCCGGGAAAGACCAAAGACCGCGACGGGCCGTTTGTGTTTGGTCACCCGCTGGGCCCGCTGGCCGCGTTCCGGAGCCCAGCAGAGCTAGCGCTGCATGTGCTGTGGCTTCTAAGCGACTCCAAGGACCGGGAAGACTGCTCGTGTCGGCTGTGTGTGCGGATGGTGAGCGAGGCTGCTCCTCCGGCGGCGGCGGCGGTGGCGGCGGTGGCGGCGTCGGCTCCTCCGGCCAAGGCGTCTCCCCGTCCACCCACCGTGACGCCCGTGCCTGTTCCTGTCATTCCCGCAGCAGCACCTGCCGTCACGCCAGCTCCGGCGACGCAGAGCAATATTGATACCCCAGCTGCCGCAGCTGCTCCCGCCGTTTCCGCTACGTCAGCGGCTCCTGCTATTGCCGCGACCACGGCCACGCCCGTGCCTCTTCCCGCCGTCGCCCACGTGCCTGCTTCAACCGGCATCTCTCTTCCGCCGGGCGGCAGCTCGGAGCTCTTCCGGCCGTGGGAGCTCGTCTGGTACCAGCATTTTACGCAGCCCGGGCGCGGTGCTTGGCGCCTGGGTATTGTGCTGCAGATCTTCCCGGCCGCCGACGGCGTCGTGCCAGCACCCTCTGCGATGCCGGGGCCTCTCGGGACCGTCCGCGTGGCGCCTCTCGGCATCACCGATTTTCACCCCCCCGAGGTCAGCCTCGACACGAGCGCGCTGCGGCCGTTCCTGTCGTTTAGCGTACCCGGCATGCGCGACGGTTTCCAGAACTTGGCCTACGACCAGATCGACTGGGTCTACCTGGCACGGGAGGCCCAGCAGCGGCAGCAACAGCAGCTGCCGCCCCAGCCGGGCCGGTACGACACGGCCATCTTGGCCTTGGAAGCGTCCAAGTCGGCTGCCAACCAGATCAACGCCTGCTTCTCCGTGTTCAATCCAATGCCGAAGGCCTCGGCCGCACAGTGCATGTACGGCGGTGTGTTTCTGGGCGCCGAGCTGATTCTCACGGGCGACGCCGTCCGCGTGGACGTCAAGACGGGGATGCAGGAGGGCGCGACCGTCGAGATTATGCGCATCAGCTTGATCATGACCGACAACGGCAACCTCCGCTTTTTTGGCGACGTCTACCGCCTCGCTGTGGCCAGTCCCGGACAGCCACCGCCGCCAAGCGCAGTTCCGAAGGGCCAGGTCTTTGCCGAGGAGCTGGCCGAGCGCAACCACAACCACGGCCACGGCCACGGCCACGGCCAGGCGCCGGCCGCCGGCGTGCCCACGTGGTACTGGCAGCTGCAGGAGAGCAACGGCAGCCGCAACGAGAGCGAGGTGCACGGCCGCTTCTACGCGTCGACGCGCCTGGCGGCGAATCTGCAGAACAGCGGGTTCCTGCAGCAGGTGGCCCAGCGGCTGCCGACCGGCCCACTGGCCGGCGACGATTCTAGCATAATGGCGTCTGCCCTGAACCGTCGGCAGCAGGTGAACGGCTTCCTGTACCAGGGCCAGCGGGCCAACCGCGCCGCGACCATTGGGCAGGCCATGAGCGTGCGGCTGCCGCCGGTGCATGGCGTGCAGGAGGAATACTAGGGCGGCAGTCGCTCGTATGCGTTCGCGTCCTGGCTCGACACGCAACGTCTGACATTTTGGGGTCATTTTTGGTATCTTGTGGCGTTGTCTGGCTCGCCAGTGTTTACGAGTAGGTTGTGGGAATGCTGTGCACGCACGATGAGGAGGCCGCAGGGTTTTCCCGTGGCACACAGCAAGACGTGTTTTCTCGTCTCGCCCCGATATTACAGGGGAAGTTCTGCTGAAAGCCCCTTTGTTGCTCGGATTGCAAACCGAGTCGAACGTGGCTGGCATTTGATTGGATTTTTTTTTCGTATGTGTGGTGATTGGCTGGGCGCCTTGTGTTTCAAAATGATCCCCGTCACCGCCATTTTGGGCCCTTTTTGCTGTCCCGACGTCGTTCCAGGGTGATACTTTGTCGTGTCTCTTTACAAAAGAGTTGTTCCTTCGTGTCCGGTTTCCTTTGATAGCATGTTCAGACCGAAGCCTCCTCCGACTGGACAACGACTGGCGGTGTCCAAGAAAGGAATGTCCAGACAATACCAGACTTGACATGCTTTGGCTCTGGATGCAGTGCCAAACCAGATATCTACTGTCTTGCACAATGTATCACATATCTCGAATACTAAGGATGTTAATTTGTCTGTAAAAAGTCAGGCCCACGCAGCAGCATCCTCTTCGCAGACGGTGGTGCAAATCAAACTAGCCATGAAGCATTGGCCGTCTGGAAGCAAAAAGGAGGAGGCGCGCTGCGTGGAAAAAGACAAGTCACAAGTACGAGTGGTGTGTCAAGGCATCGATTGAATAGACTGAATGCTTCGCTACCGGATTAAAAGGAAACCCCCAACATGCTCAATATATCAAATCCAGTTCTCCGCTTTTTGAACAGCTCTAAGCGCAGAGAAAGAACAAAAGATCATTCAGCATCTCTTTCCCTGGCCCAGGGGCAGGCCAGGCAGAGCGCACTTCTTCAGCATCTCTCCCAGCTGGAGCCCCCCTCTAGAAAAACCAGCAATCTCGTCAGGCCATGCTGCAGTTTTTGCGGTCGTGGGAATGGCGTGAAATATGCATGTAGACTTAAAGCGAAACGACGGAAGCAAAGCGGATATAGGACGCTAGGAAAAGAAAAGAAAAGATGGCGGTGGTCGTGAGCGCGTGAGTCGAGACAAGGCAAGCAAGATTTTTTTCCAAATCAGCCCACTTTCAGCTGCAACAGTCGGGCTTCTATCGTCTTTAATATCTCTGGGTCGGGCTCGGGTTCGACGCGCTGCGGTTTCAGACGGGGGCAGTCGGGACAACGGGGATGTGCGCATTCGCTGCACTCGGCCCCCTCCGCTGCTTCGACAGGATACCGTGTCTTGCACTCGTGGCACGTGTATCGCGGGATGGAGCGTGCGCCGAACTCGTCGCCGGGGTAGCCGTACGGGTATTTGTCCTTTTTGGGTCTGTTGTCTGTCAGCATCCAACCGTTGCTCCTGCATGTGTTGCATGAGAAGCTGTGCAGGTACATACGGGTCTCTCGGGCAGTCTGTGCACCGTGCGTGGCTGCATCCCGGGCACGCCTTGTTGCCCGACAAAAAGAGCCTGTTGCATTGGCAGCAGTTGCGGCGAAGGCGCTGCCGGGGCTTCTTGTAGACGAGGTCCTGGCCGCCAGTCTTGGACGGCTTCGTGAGCGTGATTGGTCTGTTCGACAGGTCCCAGTCGGGGACAAGAGGCGCATTCTCTTTCTGCTGCTGGAGGAGGATTGCGCGGCGCGAGCGGGCGGCCTGCTTCTCGGCCTCGGCCCGCTTCGGAGGGTAGCGTGTGCACTTCTTGCACCGGACATGCTTGCAGTTGGCGCACTCCTTGGCGGCGCCAAAGTCGGTGTCGCACTGGTGGCAAATGCGGTGGACGCGCATGCGGATGGGCTTGTTGACGCGCAGCGCCTCGCCCTCGATCGAGTGCCACTCGCTGGGCTTGATCTCGAGGCCGAAGCGCTCGCCCAGCCGCCGGGCACGCTCCTCGTGCAGCTGCATGCGCGGCACCTTTGTGGCATCGGGGTGATGCACGTCGGGCGCCTTGCCCTTGTTGCCGGGCGCGGCGTCGGGTGCCGCAGCGGCGGCCGGCTCAGAGACAGCAGCAGCAGCCACGGCGCTGGCAGAGTTAGCACGTGTTTCGAACAGCCGGGGGTAGTGAGGGGGACATACGCAGGCTTTGCGACGGACGGACCGGGCTTGCTCGGGCCAGAGACGGACATGCGCTTCTCGGCCTTCTTTATGATCGTCTTCATCCGCGTCAGGACGCGGCTGCTGACGCCAATTTTCTTTTCTTTGGGGGCCGAAGGGCCACCCTGTGCCGGGGAGCTCATGGCGGGCAACGGTGGTGCGATGTGTAGGGTGATTCTGTAGGCACTTTGGAGGGGATTCAGATGCCAGCTGCGATGCAGTGCGGTGCCTCGAACATGCCGGAAGTCCAGGCGCAAAAAGCGTATTATTGAAAGACCCAGATGCAGTGTTTCCCGAGGAAACCCTAGGAGTACGGCGAATAAGCTGTCGCCAACGTCTTGGATAAATGCGTCCCAGGAGCCGAGGGGTGTGAAGAAGAGAGACCGCAGACGACGGCTCCGGTTACCGGGTTCGAGAAAAGCGAGAAAAAAAGCGGATGGGTGGTATATACAAGGACAAGACACAATCGAAGGCGGCGAGAAGCAGTCGAGCGTCGTTGCGAGGACGGGACAGTGGTACAGCGCACTCTATCCAACGCAGCGTGTTTTGTGCTCGGGCACGGGAGTCGGGTTCTGGCTCCAACGTGCGGACGGGGCGAAGGATCCTGGACAAATGCCGATCGAGCAACGCTGTCCTCTCCGGTCCATCCAACGGGCGACGGCTGTGTATGTGCCAACGTCCCCGGCCAACAGTCTCCTCGAGGCCAGCAGCGGACGGGTGAGCGGCCGGCGGTGAGTGCGAATTGGGCTAGCGAGGCGGCCCGACGACAGCTGAAAGGCCGGCTGAGCTGGCCCTGAGTCGGAGTCGGAGTCGTCGAGACCTGAGTAACAGAGCCGGGCGCTGCTTGTCGCCAGTCGTTGCACGGGATGTGTGAGGAGAGACGGTGAGCGCGGCGGGAGAATAGGGAAGAAAAAGCAGAGGCAAAGGGGACAGCGTACGATATTATTACTCGTACAAGGTAAAGAGGAGAAGAGGCGGCAGAGAATGCGGGAAGTTAGTCTGAGCAGGCGTTGTGGGCCGGGGGGAAGGAACAGCGGAGAAGGGGGGCGTGGGTGGAGCGCGAGCCAGACAACCGGGTATTCGTACGAACAAAGGAGCGATGGGATGTTTTCAGCGGCCAGACAGGGCAGAAGCTCCAGCAAAATGCGCTGGGAGGAAGGCGTGGAACGACGCTGCACAAGCTTTGCGACGGTACGAGCTCCGTAAGAAAAGAGGGGCTCCCAAGAATGCAACGAGGAAGGAACGGCGTGGGAAAAGCACGAAGCGTCCACTAGTCCGGATGAGGTAATACGTGCGTCCCAGTAAGAAGAGCAGTGCTCCGATGCTTTTTATCGTACTCGCACAGAAGGCACGACCGACCATACTCTGTACATACGAGTACTTCGTGCTGGACAGTGGGGGCACACGTTGCTGCGATGGACGCCTACAAAGTGCAATGCGAGTGTACGACGCATCTTACCAGTATTATTACCCGTACTGGATGACAGCACGCTCGGTGGCATTTGCAAACATGTCCCGCCTTCTTTTTCTACGACGTGTTCTGGTCAGAATATTAAGATACTTCGTACTAACCAGATTGCAGGTATTTCCGTTCGACATCGAAATGAGAAACAGCGACCCGACAAGTCGACTCGGCACCATGCTAGCGTGCAAAGCTCCTGCTTGTGGGCGGTTTGGTACGCGCTGCAGAAGAGCTAGCTTGATGAGGAAAGTGCAAGCCTTTTTGTCGTTCTTTTGGTTCCATATTTTTTTTCTCGTTCTCGGGATGGGACCAGCAGAAAGCAAGAACACGGACAAGACAACGACGACAGAGGCGGCAGTTTATTTCGGGCCTGAAAGAGTCGCAAAAAAAGTTCTTCAAAGACGCCAAAAACAAGCGGCTAATGGATCGCGACACGGTCGCGCTTTATTGTATGTTTGGCAGAGGTTTTAGAGTCTACTCGTAGAGTGCTGTAGTCGTAAATTGTGCTAATGGCATTAGACCTACGCGTAGTTTAGAACTCTGGACTATGTATATATGTAAACTGTTTTCACGTCTTACGATGGGCGAGGAAGCATTCAAAATGCTCTACTAGAGAGATGGGAAAAGAACACAGCAAGGGCCGGATAGTAAAAAAAGAGCAAATGATGATCGGGTTCTTTTCGGGCGTGGTAGCGAAGAAACACACGCTCGCCACCCGACACTGCCGATAGACGTATATGTACATAATACCGAGTATCGTCGTGCCAAACTAGGCGTCAACGTTTTTACACTGCCATAGTATTACGACGTACGATGCAGACGTGTGCTGGAAGGGGACACGATAATGTAGGAGTGAGAAATAGAGGGTGGGGCTGATAACCCGGCCCAGCAATCGTTGCCGTGCCCCAGAAAAGAAACCACCCGTTCCTCGCCCACAGCGGCGGGAGAGACAGCGCGCGGAGCAGAAAGCGTCTCCTTCCCTGTGTTCCAGACAGTTCAGGCTCCACTTGGCAGGCATACGAGAAGCGGCAGGAGACCCAGAACAACAAGGACCCCTCCTGCTTCGCTTCCCACGGAATCAAAAAGAGGGGCCCTGGGCTCGGGGTCGTGCTTGCCCCCTTTTCTAACAGTCTTCCTTGTTAGTGCCCGTGGCTTTTCACCAAAGCGGGCGCCAACCCTTCTGAGAACCATTGCGCGCCGCCATTGCAACCTCCCTGCGAGCGTCTATGTAGGATACATTACATACTGAGTAATTCGATATTGCATCTGGCGCAGGTTGGCTGTGTTTTACAGGCAGTTTATAACTGCCAACTATCGCGATGGACGGCGTACGCGTTGCAGTGATAGATGCTCCGTATATATACTCGTACTTTTCGTTAGGCACGATACCACTTGAAGAACGACGCAAGGAAAGACTGGACAGGCCGAGCCTTTTGACGGCCTGTTGAGAGCGGCCACATACGCACCAACGACCAGGCGGTCGCCCAACAACCTCAACGGCTGCCATGACGGAAAGCTGCACGCAGCAACGTCCGTCAAAGTCTTCGTACGAGTACGACATGAAATCCGTACGAGTATATATGTCTGTATATATATGTACGGAGTACATACGATAGCACAGGGCGACAGCACCGATAGCCCAACCGGAAAGATACCAAGAGCGACATGGCATTCTCCGTTCTTCCTTACGCACTTGTTACCGAACAAATGCAAGTTCACCGGACGTTCTCCCTGTTCTGGCGTCGCGTTGTCACGCTGCCAGGGGTGGAGGCGGAGCCTGTGTGCAAAAGGAGGGAAGCAAAGGGCGATCACGACCAGGGTTCAGCAGCCCGCACGGCCAGTGGCCGCAGACGGTCCGCGCCACCTCGTCGCGCTGGTGCAGTGAAAGGCACTGAGACATTCGGGGGCACTGTGGCAGCGGGCCCGTCGGGAGGTGCTGCATGCGAGCACAGCCAGCCAGCCGAGCTCTGAATGTACTCATAGTCATATGTACATACATATATATGTGTACATAGTACTCGTACGAGTAAAATACTACTCGTATCTTACGTATTCCTCGTTTCACCGTTGGCCAATGCCAAAATGACAGGTCGACTTTGGACCACGCGTTGCGGACATATGGCCCCCAAAAACGTTGCAGAATGCACAGCGAAAGGACGAGGGACAGCACGAAGGACAAGGAACAGAGACGAGAAACGAAACAGACAGCACGAGAATGCGAATGAAACGCTGGCGTGCTCAAATGGCCGCTGGTATGAACTGCCCCAACACACGTACAAATACGTATGTTTTTATGATAAACTCTCCGCCGAGATACTTGGCTGTTGTTAATTGCCTCTACTCGTACGAGTACATATATTGGCTTTGAGGCGTTATTTTCTGCATCGTATCTTTACAGGTAAGATACATTAAAGCACATGCGGCAACGATGGTATGAGCAGCAATATTCCACCCAGGCTGCGACGCACTGCCAAACCATAATGGCACCTTTATGTACAGTTGCTCAGTCTGCCGCCTCGCGCCAGGCCTGGAAGACCGACACGAAAGGAAAACAAGGCGACGGAAAACGAGAAACGTGGACAAATGAAAGCCGGCATACGACGTGAAACAAATGCGTCAGACCATCAGAAAAACTCGGTTAACATAGGCAGAAAACACACCTGTTCACTGTTTACTATTCGCAAGCTCAGTGGAAAATAGATCTATCAAGCAGAGTGCAGTGTATTTCTGTATATGTATACATCTCATATATGATACATGAAAACATGTATGTATATGTATATGTATGTACTTGTATCGTATCGTACGAGTACTGATTATCCAAAGCACATGTGTCTGTGCCACCCTTGTGTTCGACGGACTAGCGCTGCTAGGATCGACCTCCCAGGAAGGATGCCGAGGATGAGGTGAATCTCCCGTTGAACCAGCCTCCTGTGCACAACTTGATCTATGCGCAAATACGACTCTGTACAGAGTCTAAAGAGAACAGCGCCTGGTACAAGTATCCAGGCCGCATTTTACAGTGAAGTAGTACATCAACACAACATAAAACAAGATATATATATACAAAGCACAGATGGGTTAAAACAAGTCTGTACGACACTACCCAGGTTTCTCAAAATGCCTCCTTTGAGGTTTCTCGAGCTGTGGTCTCATCGGCGCTATTTTTAAAGAACACGTGGAAATAAACGGGCAGGCCTAGAAACCACTCGTCTCCTGTCTGGCTGGTATCACAAGCTTAATGAGATTCATGTTTTGAGGCTCAGAAAAGCCACAGAGTACAGATACAAAGTAATGTGAAGTGTTATCTTACATTCGAAAACAGGCCACGTTTGTGTACATATATAAGTAAAGTATCGTAGGGTATGTACTTGTATGTATGTAATGCAGTTATAGTGTACTCGTACTCGTATTTCAAAACACACTGTGACTGTCGATGTGATCTTATGGAACTTGTCCCCATCGTATGTAGGTTATCCTCTTTCGTTACAAGAAACAGATACAGACAGGTGGCGAGCGTGCCTCTATTGGCCATCCCACCCCCGCGGTCTGTTTCGCCACGCGACCGTGCTTCCCCAGATCTTCGCACACGAAATGTCCAAAATTCTATAAACAGACAACACCACCTGACGTCTTTTTGGTCAGGTGGTGATGAGCCCATGAGCCTATGCGGAAAGCGGACTCGGTCTTTCCGTCCGGCCTTGTTTCCACATAATACGTGTATGGCTCAACACGTTATTCAAGCTCGTGCATTTTGTGCGTGTTCCCGACAAAGAACATGACACGACGTGAGGAAACACTCGCCTTAAAGGCCGGTACGCTTAACAAACATGCTGAAAGCATTATACAAGAAGGGCAGCAAGGGCCTCCAACTGTAGCTGCAGTTTTTGCCTTACGAGAAAAAAAACGACTGTCGTAGCATTTCTGTGGTAGTCTCACACGGACACAGGCCTCCTTACCTCGTACGAGTACAGAGCACAACGCACCGCATGCACTGTCAGGCTTGTTTCGGCTGTGCTGCGTTTCCGTCCAGCAACTGTCCAATGAATTTTCAGACCAGCGTAAACCAGATATGAAAGGGCTACACCGGAACGATGGCTTCTGACCGCGGCTGTACCATATGGAGCCATGTTTCTACTTTGTACGAGTAATGCTTTTTTTCTTGCAGCCCAATGCTTTCCCAGCAAAGTGGGTAGGATTTTTGGTTTGGAGTGTCTTGTAAGTACAAGTGTATTTGGTAATTGTACTCACATACTTGTACATACATGTAGGATACATGTGTGCAAACGTACATATGTTGAGCTCAATGAAGTGTACCTACAGATACCACTTTGCGCCATGATGCCACCTCCTATCTCCGACTGAAAGCGCCGCTTGCTTGTTCATTCAGTATTAAAATGTTTGCAAGACATAACTCCTTATTCACCCAAAGGTACTGCAGGCGACTGTAGCGTTGTACTTTCGGGGCTTCCAACGTGCGTTGTGGAACAGGCAAAGCAGCTTGTATACAGAAGAGAAAACCAAGGAAACCAAGGAAGGCGCTGTTTTCCTTGGCCAGCGCGATTGTGCAGACAGACCTACTTGAACCATGTAAAAACAAGGAGACGCAGTTTTTTTAAAAAAAAAAAAAAAATCATTTCTCACACATCAAGGTCGAGCCTCAGGATATACCTAAGCCGCGTTGTCTTCTTTCAAATGTCTTTCATTGATTTTTTTCAATCCGATGACATAGCTTCTTATCAAAAGCCCCTTTATTCTTGAACGTCACTTCTTTTTTGGAACCCCTTTGAAACCTTTAAAACGGGAGGCGAGTACGTCGTACGAGTATATCCTTAAGGGAAGAAGGCTAGCCCCTTTCTTAAATACATCTGCAATTGGGCGAGTTCGAAAATGGCAAGAAGACCCGCGCGGGTCGAGCTGGCTCGTTAAAGACAACAAATCAAGAAAGATCCTGCGCTGCATGATTCAGAGAAAAGACTGCAGTATCAGACGGGTGCGTCAAATGAGACCAGGGACGAAGAAAGAAAAAAGTGGTGCAATACACTGACGAGCGAATTACAAAGTAAACCTGCCGTCTGAGCATGCACACGTTGTTAGCTCCCGCGCGGATACCGGGTACGTCATCCGGAGACGGGATTCAAGAGAACGAAAGACAAAGGGAGGGATCCAATCTGAGTACGGCATAAGAGTACATATATAGCTGCCGATTCGGAGTAGTTGGCATGCCGGAATCCATCGACGCGGCCAACCTGACGAACACGAGAACAGGAAAGAGACCCAGGACTGGGTGAGCTACAGCATGATGCATACGTGCCCAAAGAGGGTCTATCAAGATTGGCGGAGGACTACGTCGTTTGGTACAGTGCTGGTGAGAAACGCCTTTCAGTCAGTACACGTAAAAGAAAAAAAAACCGAGGAGACCAGAGATTCCAGCCGCCCATCATTGAAGAATAAGACCAACAGGAAGAGACAAAGCAGGCGAATGGTGGGATGCTCTTGGGTCGAGGCGAAGACGCTGACTGCTGCCTAATCACAACGGAAGACGACGACGGACGACGGGCGACGCAAGATAAAGAAATGACGTAGCAATGATGGACAAGAAAAAGGGACCTGGCCAGACCCCGACGGCCGGCGTCCACATTTTTTCAAAATGAATATCCTCAATTTACTGAATATATTTACATGAGGTGTGTGAATTTTCTTCTTACGCCTGTCCGCTTGTTCTCTGCTTGGTCCCATTTTCCTCTTTCGTGGATCTACGACGTACCTTTTTCTGTTTGACGAGTATTCCTGTCGTTACTTCGTACGATACGGAGTACACCGCATTACTTAAATATTGACAGAGGTGGCTTTGCTCTTGCTAATATTATTAGTGCGCCGGCTAACGCGGACGGGCGCGACGGGAAAGTGGGCCTAGGGTCTTTAGCGGCATCCTGAAGCGGCAAGCCGCCGTGTCCCGGCTTATGGGCAGAGTACGAGTGTGACCACTGTTAAGGCCGCTGAGGCTTTACAAGTACATAGACAAGGGAAGCAGAACGTCTTGTCGACAGTTGCCTGAAACGTCTTGGGAATAGACCGTGCTTCAATCGGCCGATGTGTGGTCTTTTGGTGACCAGTGATGAACAAAGAGAGGCAGAAATAAGAAAAGTATGGGTTTGGGCTCTTTGATTTGCACGCACGAGTTTGATGCTCAAGCACAATACGTACGACTACTCGTAGGTCCCCGCCGTGTTAACACTTTGCTAGCACGACGGGTGGGGAGAAGAGCAGGAGGATGCTGGTTGACCCTAAACGGGTCGGTTGGCATACGATATTGAAGAGGCCCGCTGTGAGAAGATAAATATTTTCGTTATGGTCAGTGTTGTTGCAGTCATTCTTTGCAGTCATCTCAGGGGGCTGTCTCGCCGATAAAAGAGTTGTCTAATGTCAAACGACAAAAAGATTCCTCCATTCTTGACGAGCAATGCAAGCCAGCAGCCCCTAAGAAACAATCCGCCTTTGGAACTTGACCCCCCTTTTCCTCGTCCTTGCGCCCGATGTTGTCTTTGCGTCTCCCATATTGTTCCCAACCGGCCGTGTTAAACTCCACACCCAGGGGTTTGTGCAGGATCTCTGATAACTAGTTAGTAAAAACAGCGTCACTCAAGCCGGCCGCGAGTTCTGAACGGCCTGTTGCAGTTTCTTACATACAGGGGTAACGGTGCAGTCGTTGTGCCTAGCGGTGGAAAAAGACTTGAGAGAAAAAAAGTAAGATATATTGCTCCAGAGCGCAGCGGCCTCCTGAGAATGTAGCCAAATATATCTTGTGTGATACCAAGACGAGGAAACGTCCCGAAGCCAAAACGCCGGATAGGAAGAGGAGACAAAGGAAAATCGTGCACAAACAAGGCCAAGAAAGACAATGGCAACACCCAAACATCAATCCAAGTGTGGAGAGGCCTCGCAGGTGCATGAGCGAGGAGGCCGAACCCATGTCTCTGCGGCCACGCGGACGTCCTGAGAAGAGGGCGAGATGGTAGGAGACAAGGACAAAAAAAGAAGAGCAAAAAGGACGAAAACACATCAAACAAGCATCAAAGACATAACCCAAGCAGTATACCAATACAGGTCCATCTAACCCAAACAAAAGAAAATATGCAACCGGTTCTATATTTTTCGCCGCCGTTCTGCTCGTCGTTTAATGGAGCCGGTTGGAAGCACAGCACACTCAATCCTCCCACTCTTCGTCGAGCTGGTCGATCAGGCGGTTCTCGTCGTCGCGGTTGCGCCCGCTGGGCGAGGTGGATAGCGCCCGGTAGCCTTGCCGCTGGGGCAAGTACCGCGTGCATGTCGAGGCCAAGATGATAGCAAAGTCCTATACGCCGGAAAGAAGCGGCGACATAGAAACACAGAGATTAGTCGTGGCGTCCGTACTGTTGGGGCGAATGGGAGGACGGCTTGGGGCCCCAGTACAGGTCGCCGGCATCCGAGCCGGGCAACATGTCCTCTTCCTCTTCAAACGAGGCGGGCCCCGCACCGCTGCCGCTCCCAAATCGGCGTCCGCAGAGGATACGCACCCTGACGAAGCTCCAGATTCCCAGCCACAGAGTGTGGTTCGGCAGCTGCCGCCAGCCGCGGGCATGGGCGACGGTGCGGTTGTAGACGACGCCGCCAATCATGTAGACAAGCAGGGCGACGCCCAGGATAATGGCAAAGACGCCGCCGGGGCCGACGCTGCCGGGCTTGTGCGGCTCGGCGCCGGCACATGCGTGCGGCGAGCGGATCTTGAAAAAGTAGGCACAGTGGTCGGGGGTGCCGACAAAGGAGACATGGGCGGTGGTCTCGAGAGGGTCGCGGTCGCACAAAAAGGCAAAGGTGGCCGACTTGCGGCGAACGGCGGCAAGCGACGAGGCCTGCGCTGAGAACACGGGCTCGTCGCCGCTGTCCCGCTTTGCATAGTCTTGCATTTTTCCGGGACTGAGGTCAGGACACGGCGAGCCCCCCGTGTACTGGAGGACCAGCTCGCGACCGCGGGATACGAGAACGCTCGATTCTTGTCTGCAACGGAGGCTATCAGCACGCTGGGAACGTAAAAAAGACAGAACAGGAGAGAAGAAAAAGACGCCAAGGAAGAAACCCACCCCAAGGAAAACACCTCGCTGTTGAGCTCATAGTAGGCGCTGACGTTGGCCCACAGGTCCCGGTCGAGGCCCTGGACGTTCTTGACGGGCTTGACGACGGCCGCGCAGATGTTGAGCGTGAAGTTGGCGCCGTAGTCGTGGCCGCGCGCCGTGTAGTCGGTCAGCTGGACGCCGGCCTTGGGCTTCTTGCCGCCCTCGACAGGGGGCAGCACAATGTCGTGCCGCAGGTCGTAGAATGCGCCACTCGTCGAGGACGCCGTGCACGGCATGGTCGTCGTGGTCTTGGAGGGTGCGGCGGACGATCCGGCGTCCGCAGCAGCGGCAGCAGCAGCAGGCGCTGCCGCGGCCTGGACAGAGGGCAGCAAAGCCATCGCGGCAATTGCCGAGAGTATTAATGGCGAGCGAGGGAGCTGCATTGTGTGAAGGGGAGGGGTGGAGGGGCAGTGTGATCACGGAGCGTGACGCAGGGAGGCCCAAGCTGGACGGAAGGCGCTTCCACGCTTGTTGTCGACCCGGTTGTTCTCGTCGAGGAGGAGAAGAGAGGAAGAAGTCGAGAAATGGATATGCAAAGAAGGGAGGCTGATGACGCGTCAGCTGCCGGGATACGAGCGGTTCGTTTGAGCGCCAATGCCCGGTCAGCGATGCACGGTCCTGACGTGCGCAGAGAGAGGCGAGCACGGCGATAAGTGAGTCGATGGACGTGGATTGCGCGTGGCTGCAAGCCGCTGCAGGTTGGGAGCCTGGATAAAATAGAGGAGGCGAAAAGCCGAAGCGAGGGCTCGAGAGGGTCGACGGCTCTGCAGGGTCGCAGCGCGTGGGATAAAGATGCTCGGAAAATAACTGCAACGGGAGAAGCGACAAAAGGCAACACAGAGGCGCCGGGAGGAGCGGGCACGGTCGTGCTGGCAGGGTTGGCGATGCAGGTTGAAAAGCGTCAAGATGGCGATGGTTGAAACCACGAAATAGGAGAGGGAAGGCGCGACGTCGGGAGAACACCCAATTACGGGGCGCTAGTGGAGCCCTTGTGGGCCGAGGGCTGGCGCAGGATGACATAATATTGGATTATATAAGCCAAAGGCGGTCTCGCTGGGCGCAGCCAGACGAGAAGGGGGGGACTCTGGGAACGGAGGACGCGTCCTCGCCGTCCCCTACAGACGCTTCCCCTTGGTCACGGTTGCCGGCCCGTTGAGGCCAATGCCGAGCAGGAACGCCGTCCGCATCGCGGCGCCGAGATAGACAAACGGCACGTTACCCCAGTCCATGGCATTCCACTGGTCCACGCGCCAGTACACATCGCTTCCCAGCGGCCGCAGCGAGTAGAGGTGGCCGAGGTCTGCCACCAGCAGGCCAAAGAGGAGCGTCTTCCACACGCGCCGGTCGGCCGTGGTGCGCAGCACGAGCGCCTCGTTGAGCGTAAAGAGCAGGTAGAGGTTGGCGAGCTGCGACAGCACGACGGACGTGCCCACGGGCACCTTGTCGGCGGCAGACGCTGCGTGGGTCATGGAGAGGTAGTCATGTTGCCGAAAGTGCGCGAAGAAGGCGCCCACAAGGGCCGAGACAGGCTCGATAAAGAGGAAGAAGAGGCGGTAGGCGGCGGGGAGGTGAATCGAGGCCGTCACCGGCGTTGGCTTCTTTGCGCCAGACATGTTGAGACGAGGGGCGCCGGGGGTGTGAGCAAAGAGTGAAAGAGTGAGACGAGGACAAGTTGGTTGGATGAGACGTTGAAAAAATCCGTCTGGGGTTAGACGGAACAGAACGTCGTGCTAAAAGTGTTCTGAGCGGGTCAAATCCATGCAACAACCAGGGTTTGTTAATGTTACGAGTAGAAGTATGTCGTACATTGCGAGTATAAAATCTGTTTCTGTGCTGAACCCTTTCATGAAGAGGTCAACTATGTCTGACGGCCCGCAAATAGGAGATGGAAGAAGCGATGGTGTCGGCAAAAGCATTCAAGGAACATGAAAACTTTGTTAGAATAAATAAAATGTATTTGTTTTTTAAAAGAAAATCACCATCATTTTGTTCGGGCATTCGCGAGAAAAAACGGAAGGAAACAGTAAACAGAACATCAGGTAGTATGATATACGATGATATACGTAGTGACAAGAAAGAACTATAAACCAAAACGGACACCTTTAACTGACTCGTCCATTCATTTTTTTGTCCTTTTCATATCGTGGCTGTGTCATAGGCGGCTCCTCGAGCCAGCCAACCTGCCGGGTATCATGAACGCATAACGTCCCCATTCGTGAATTCGTATTCGTTGCCCGCGAGGACGACCATCAGACACGCCGTCGCTGCGACCGCACGACGTACTCGTCGCGGTGGCGGTACCGGTCGTGCCGGCAGCGTGTCACTGCCAGGTGGTCCCAGGGGTAGAGGACGGGCCGCAGCGTCTCCCAGCGCGTGCCGTAGCCCAGGGCCCGCGGGTCGCCTTCTTTAAACGGGTACGGGTTGCCGGCCGTCTCGGACCAGAGCGCTTTCGTTTTCGGAGCGCTGCCCTCGCTGCCGTCGTCGCCGCGCCGCACAATCACCATAAAGTCGTCGCCCCGGATGCGGCTGTCGTGCACGTCCTCGAGCGTCTCCATGGGCCACACGGCCTGGCCGCCGCGGACGCCGTAGACCGACACCGTGCTTCGCGGCGTGTCGCCTTCGTAGAACCCCTCGTCGATCACAGCGTCAATGCTGACGTTCCAGCCGGGCGCAGACGCAGACGCAGGCGCTGGCGGCGCGGTCTTGGCTGTGTCGCCGGCAGGGATGAGGCCGTCACGCTCGGTCAGCAGGCGGCGCCACCGCGGCAGCCGGTATTCCTTGCGGGCGGCGTAGGACGCAAACAAGCTGCCGAGCTGGTGGCGGCGCTGCTGCTGCGGCAGAAGAAGCAGGGACTCTCCCTCTTGCTGGTCTTGTTCCTCCTCGAGGAAACGACCGACGGCCGCATCCCGCTCGGCCTCAGCAAACACGTCGTCGTACAGCTCCGCGTCTGCGTGCCAGAAGCCCATGTTGACCATCATGGCGTCGAGCGAGCTGGGCCGGCGCCTGTCGGCTGCCAGCATGGCCGTGTCGTGGTGCACATAGCACAGCTCTTTCCAGCCACTGCCGGCGTGCAGCAGCTCAGCCAGAATCTCGTGCGGCGCGGCCAGGCTCACAGGCGGCGGCGGGTTGCTGGTCACGCTCAAGTTGTACATGTCGACGCTGGGGTGGTTGTGGCAGCGCGTGGATCTGTGGACGCGGCAGGGCAGCGCCGGCAGAATGGTCAGGCGGTCGAGGCAGAGGCCCGGCAGCAGGCGCATAAGGCCGCCGAGGAGCAGGAACCTCTGGCGGAACTGCAGCGCAGAAGACGGCGCTGCGCCGGCCGGCGAAGACGCAGGTGCTGGCACTCGCTGGTGCACGAACAGGCCGCCCTCCCGAACACGGACTTGCCGGATCAGACTGCGCTGCGCCGGCGACGAAAACACGCCCCCCAAGACATCCAGCATTGTTGCCGTGTCCTCAAAGTTGAAAAGCACCTGGCCGATCCACGCATTGTCGCTCACGAGCTCACGCGTGATCTGGCGGCAGACCGAGAACAGGGCCATGGAGTGGCGGGCCGGCTTGATGCGTGTGACGACGCGGTGCGGTGCTTGGCTGGCCTGGCTGTCGATGCTGCTGGTGTGGCTGTGGCCCGGCTCGGAAGAGAGCGTGCGCATCGACGACGACGACGACGATGACGAGCCCGGGCATGTGTCTGACAGCGGCGGTGCGCACGTCACGCGGTATCCCATGGTGAGCCGGGTGGAGTAGAAGACATGGGCGTATATCTCATCGCGTATTTCCCGGGGCAGCGCGAGAAACCGGCTTGTCTGCGGTTGCCCAGGACCAGCGGGTGGTGCTGTTGCTGACGTTGTGGGTTGATGCGCCGGGCGTGCCGGTTGCAGGGCGGGCGCATGGCAACAGCTCGGTCGGCCGTCGTCCGTTGCAGCGGGACTGTGGCTGCGGTTCATGCTATTGGCGAGAGATGCGCTGCCACAGAGATCAACGTCCGACGTGCTGTGCAGCAGCTCAAAGTGCCGTATGCTCTTGATGGCTCGCAGCACGGGCTGGGAGAGTTTCCGGGCCACGCTGGTCGGCCGCGCGCTGCTCTCGATGGAGTAGGAGCCGTTTTGTGTGGAAGCGGCATAGCATGTGCTCCCGGGATGCCGGCTGCTGTCTGTCGTGCTCTGCCGGCCATCAAGCAGGCCGTCTTTCTCGACGAGCTGATGTCTTTGTGGCTTCTTCCACCGTGAGAACATCAGGCGAGCAGATAATTTCCTGTCCGGTTAGCCAGCCTTTCTTTCACACATTGGTTTGTCCTAAAAAAGAAAACGAATACATCAAGGATCTCGCAAACGACTCACCGCTTGCCGTCGTCGCCGAGGCCAAAAAGCGACCAGCACGCCGCACCATGGCTGGAGCTGCAGAAGGTCATTGTGCTGCGAGAGAAAGGGAAAGCTGAGCGCGAAGTTGCAATCACCTGGGTCCTGACGAAGCTGTGAAAGCGGGATTGGGCTTTTCGTTCAGAGGAGCGGCCCTCACGAGAGTAATATAGATGTCCCTGTGTGGTCTCTCCCTTGGGTTATGGATCTAGCGCAAGCCGTGCTTGTCGTTTGCAGCTCATGCCCTGCGTCGTTTGTTTTGTTTGCCCGACACTCGGAAAGGCGGTCTTGCCGTCCTCCCTCGCTGTTTTGTGTTTACTTTGGGTTGCTCACCGCTTTCGTGCTGAGTGAGGATCGCGTGGTAGCCAAGCAAGGGGAAAATGCAATGCACGATGAGGAGAGTGTCATGTCAGAGGCCACCGACCAGAGGCCACCGAGACAAGGGAAGCGATAAGGCAGACGCCCATGAAAAAGAAAGCAGAGACGGCCGGTCCAGGCCAAGAAGAGAGACAGCAGATGGAGACAAATTAAACCTCTGAACATCCTCAAAAAGGGAGGGGAGGTACCAGTGAAATCTCCCTGTGGTCTTATGAGAGGCACGTTGAAAGTACAGCGTTCTCCATATGCAATCTTGTCGTTCTGTGATGTGTCGACAGGCTGTACTGTGTCTTTTTTCGTTTGTATCTTTGTCACTTGATTCTCTGCGACTGGAGGCTGTGTGGAGGCAAGCTCAACGAGACAAGAACGTCCTAGCTTCTAGATTTTCTTTGGGACCTGCCCCGTTACCCCTGTCGTTGATACTCTGCCCAAGTAGTATTTTTGTTCCTCTTTACTCCGTACATGTACTTGCCTTGTTTTTTCTCTCATTCGGTCTGTTCCTCACTGACCTTGTATTTCGATCACCGGCTTCTGGCACCCATGTCAGAATCACCGCTTGTCATTCATCCCTCGCAGCACAAGTAGAGCCAGATGGCGTGATGCCTACGAGTACACCTTGCATGAAGGGGCCACGCTCATGGTCGTGCATATCAACGCAGAAGAGAAGGCGGGCCCTGCGCTGCCCAACAACAGGTGGGGTGGATGGCAGCAGAAACGGAGACAGGCAAACGGCACGAAAAGAGACAGATGCGCTCAGTGCAAAATGTACGGCACGTATCCAGTCTCAGATGCAGATGGCGTGTGGAGCAAGGCTGCAAGGGGGGCAGACTCATGAACCGCGGAAGATCAGCGAAATGGAAAACATGTGTCACTTGAAATTGTGAGTTGTTGACATCAGAAAATATGGCTTGTTTTTGTGTGAGCAGAGGAAACCTAAAAAAAGAGAAAAAACAAGAGAGCGTTGGCTGGGAATGAGATAGCGAAGCAGGTAAAGCAGCAGAAAAATGATAGAACGCATGGGCAGAATAGAAGGAGGCGGGAACCTTGGGCGATCGGGCAGGGGTCGCAGCGAGGGGTTGAGTGGTATTTCTGGTGGCGGCGAAGAGAATGTGATAAACGTCAGCGAATGTCAAGAAGAAATAGACGGCAAGAAAAAAATGATACCAAAAGATCCTGGCTTTTCTTCAAGAAAGAAACCAGCGTTGCACTCAATTAGTCCCGTGCGTTTTTGTTCAAGGACCAGCCCTTTCTTTTCTTCTTCTTTTCTTCGGTCGTATCGCGTAAGATACGTTGCAGTGCCCCCCTGGCTATGTGCACAAACGGCCATCGCATCTGCTTCTGACTTGTTGCTTTCCCTCACGCGACACTTTAACAGCTCGTGGCGATCCTCTTTCTTTTTGCCCTCTCCTAGCAGCCCTTACTTTGAATTTTCGTCTTCTGAGCGCCTTTCTGCCTTTCCGTCTTTTTAGCCCATATTAACCAACCCCTGTTGATTAACAAGCTGGGGAGGCAAACGACAGGGGTGCGGTCGGACGTTTGCGTTGTGTTGTAGACATCGGTGCCAAAGCGCCGCACACCTTAAGACGGCCGAATAAGACAGAACCGGCGGGCTTCGTAATGCTCGGTTTCCATGCCTGGCTCGCCCTGTCTCCTTCGTCTTCCCTTTTGCCCCTCTCTTATCTTGTCCTCTTTTGTTGTCTTGGTTGCTGTGATACAGCCTGGGCAATAAAAGACCTCCACACGAGGCTGTGGGAAATATGCTGCTGCCGGTCAAATCAAAGTAAGACAAAATACAAAAACACGCCAACCTTGTGAGACAAGTTCTTGTACATATATATGTAAGAATGAATAACTCCAAGAGCAGAAAAGATGTGAGACATGCCGGCCATACGAGCCGCCAGAGACTTTATTAGTAGAAGCTTTATTAGTATTCAGCTCCACGCTGTCTAGGAGGGCTTCGGGCCCGGCCAGAGCCTGCAGATGGGGAGAAGGGTGTAGCCCAAATAAAGTATGATGACAGCGCGGCCCGCGACAAGACGGGGACAGCGCAGCAAGGCGGACATAGGATATGGGACCGCTACATTTTTTCTTTTGTCAGGGCTGGCCCTGCGTACGTTATGCATGTTCCTCACATCGATGCCTGTGCTTCCAACAAACGGGCTGGCGTGCTGCACGGCCGCCGAACTGGCCCAAACCGTCGAGTCGCCTGGTTGTCGTCCTCGTACATAGAACAGCTCCCGTTGAGCCCTGGTAACAGAGAAAACAAAACGAAGCAAAATGGACGCCTTGGCACAGACCGCTGCCTTGCTACCACACTGACTTGAGTTTGTCAAACTGTTGCCCCTTCTTTTCCGTATTGCACATCTTATTCATCCTCTCATTCTGGAAGCCATTTATATTGCATGTCGTGTCTGTTCGCTGGCAGAGAAGGGTCCATAAGAAGCGGTAGACCAACAAGGTAGGTCTGTGATGGAAGAACAAGGAGGCCGTGGAAAGAGAAAGGCGACGTTTGGAGAGAGGGATCCAGTTGAGGAAGGGCATGGCCAACGGCCTCGACGCCTTTCTCCCCATTCTCCCCATTCTCCCAATTCTCCCCATCCCCTCCTGTCTTTTCACACTTTTCACACCTTACGCACTTTTCACTTTTTTCTTCTCCTGGGTTGGACAGACATTGCAGCCTCAAGCGCATTGTTTCACGCCAACGCACGATGCATCGACTCTGCACGAGCAGTGCGGAAATTCCTTTCGTCACAGTGTTCTGGCTCTATCCTTGCAATGCCGTTTTGCCTTCTTATGTACTCGTACACCGATGTCCTTCCAGCTCCTCCTTTTGCTCTCCTATTTTTGGTCAGTTGCGCAGACACTTTCTCGCGGCTGACCCAGCTGCTCCTTCCCTTACTACTGCTGTTTGACTGCAAGGCCGTGGCAGACGCTGATTGGCCCAGCTTTTGTCGGCGCAGCACCGTCCCTTCGCTCCTTCCGTATACATACTCGTACTCGTACGTACATACGCAGCGATGCATCGCACGGCGTGGCCGACTTGCTTACTGGCCTGCAGCACTTCGTTCCTGCCGTCTCTCCCCGGGCGGCCGAAGAAAGGGATGGGCATCGTAAAGTTCGCCTCCCGCGTCAGTGACGGCAGAAAGAGTTTTCTGGTTTTCTAGCGCTCCTCTAAACACCACCATTGCAAATAGAGCCTTGCTGGGAAGGCGCGACGCTGTATTAAAAGTATTGTTGGGCAGTCTGGACTCGCTAGTTGTCGCAACTCCCTATTTTAGTGCGAAAACCCTTCCACAGCCCAATGGGAAGGGAAGGGACAAAGGGCCAAGGGCGAGTTGCATCTTTCCGATTCAGGGGACCTTTCAGCCTGGCCCCTAATAACGCCGAGCGCGAAACGCACAAGACCGCCCTATTTGCACTGTTCTTGCCTCGCCAACCTTCACCGGCTTTTCTTCTTTTCTTCTTTTCTTCGGCATCGCGAACGCTGCGTGTGCGCGACCCTCCTCTCGCTTCCGTCTTTCCCTCTCTTCTGCCGCGTCTTTTGCGTCTCTTTGCGTCTCTGCATTTCTCGCGTGCGCCGTGCAGCCCGCAACGACCGTTGGCCAGTGCCCTGCGCCAGTCACGACCCCTGGCAATTTCTCCCCAAATCCAAAACACCACAACAACCAAAAGGACAGGACAGCAAAAACAAACCGCCCTGCGCGCGCGCTCGCACGTCGTCGGCAACACTCTTTTCTCCTCCACGCTGCGGCTGCCTGCCTCTCCCATGGTCGCCGCTTCCGTCTCTGCATCCATCCCCGAACCAACTCCGCCCGTCTCCCAACCACTATCCAATCTCTCGGCTCCGAAATGCTCGGCCTTGGCTCTGGCAACAAGCCCGGGAGGACTGCCCGGCTGAGCACGGACAACTTCCACAGCCCGTTTCACGGCGCGAGCGGCGCGAGCCCGGCCGCTGCTGGCGCCGGCGAGGCTGGCCCCAGCTCCGCGCTGCACCACCACAGCCTTGCCATGAACATGGGCGGCTCTGCTGTCGACGACGACGACCTCGAGCACGACGATGACGCGGATGCGGAGGCCGGCCACCACGCCCCGGACGCCGCGGCCCCGGGCAAGAAGGCCATCAAGGGCATGATCCGCCGTGCCTCTGTGTCTCTTCACGGCTTCATCCAGCGCCGCGCCTCCTTTGCCGGCGGCAGTAAGACTTCCTCGGGCGCTGACGACGCGGCATCGTCTTCTCATTTTCTTCCCAACCGGCTCCTCCGCTCCTCCCACGCGCACTCGCAGTCGCAGTCGCACGCCCAGCTCTCGTCCAGTGCGCAGGGCAAGCTGCCCGTCCGCCTGCAGCCAGCCGCGGCCGAGGCCCGGCCAACGACCTCGCACAACTTTCCCGGCTGGCGCCGTGTCCGCCAAGCCGCGAGCTTCCGCCACTCGCGCGTCTTTGACAGCGATGTCTCCGCCGCTGGGCCCTCGGAGCCGCGGACCGCACACGATTCTTCGGGCCACCCCACTCAGGAATTGAGCGACGGCGAGCATGTCCCGTATGCAGGACCGTCGCTGTCCTCCTCGGCCCCCCTTCCCGGCGGTTTGTCGTCGATGAACGGTTCTCTGGGCTTTGGCGCGCGCCCGCCGGTGATTCCTCCTAACACGGGGAGTGCTGCGCGCGCAGCCGCGGCCGCCGCGTTCCAGACGGACATGTTCCAGCTGCTGCAGCCCAAGTGGCCCCGCAAGGACGAGTACGGCAACGACCACGAAAGCGGAATCGGTATTGCCCTTGCGTCCTCCGAGGCCGAGAGCGCCGACGAGGCCAATGCGCAGGGCTTGTATGCCCCCATTGCTCCTGGCGATGCGCCCCAGCTCGACATTACAAAGATTGACTTTGTCGGCAAGCTGCCGATCGAGCTGGCGATTATGATCCTGTCGGAACTGGACGCCGCTGGCCTCAACTCGGCATTGCGTGTGTCCCGCGCGTGGTCCGAGGCCGTCAAGAACCAGCACATCTGGCGCGAGTCCTTCCTCCGCGAGAAGACAGCAACCTACGCCACCAGCGGCACGGTCCTGCCGGGCAGCGGTCTGGGCGTGCCGCCCATCCGTCCCGGCAGCGACTGGCGCCAGATCTACCGTGTGAAGCAGGAACTTGACCGTCGCTGGCAGGAGGGCAAGACCCGGCCCGTCTACCTCAATGGCCACTCTGATAGCATCTACTGTTTGCAATACGACGAGTGCGTAGCCCCCCCCCTTTCTCCGCCCCCACATCCGTGTGCTGACCTTACCAGACAAAAAATCATTACCGGATCCCGCGACAAGACGATTCGCATTTGGGACATGAAGACGCTCGCATGCAGCCTCGTCATTGGCCCTCCCGAAGTCGTGCGCGACCCCAAACTGCTCTACGACGACGACGGCCAGCCCACGCACTACATCACCACCGCGTACCACACCCGCAGCTCGAGCAGCATGCCTGCCGCCGTCAGCTTCCCCATGCACCACTCGGCCTCGATTCTCTGCATGCAGTACGACGACCGCATTCTCGTGACGGGCAGCTCCGACTCGTCGTGCATTGTCTACTCGGTTAAGTCGGGCTACCGCCCCATCCGCCGCCTCTTGCACCACGCGGCCGCCGTGCTGGACCTGTGCTTTGACGACCGCTACATTGTCACCTGCAGCAAGGACGCCACCATTTGCGTGTGGGATCGCGAGACCGGCGCCATGCTCAAGCAGCTGCGCGGCCACTCGGGCCCTGTCAATGCCGTCCAGATGCGTGGCAACACCATCGTGTCGTGCTCGGGCGACTTCCGCGTCAAGCTGTGGAACATTGAAACGGGCAAGGCCATCCGCGAGTTCACGGGCCACACAAAGGGACTGGCGTGCTGCCAGTTCTCCGAGGACGGCCGATTTGTGGCATCGGCCGGCAACGACCGCGTCATTCGCATCTGGGACGCAAACACGGGCGACTGCCTGCACTCGATCCAGGCGCACCAGAGCCTCGTGCGCAGCCTGCACATCGACTCTGTCACGGGCCGCCTCATCAGCGGCAGCTACGACCGCGACATCAAGGTCTTTGACATGGAGACGGGACAGCAGCTCCTCGATTTCCCCCAGTGGCACCAGAGCTGGGTGCTGAGCGCCAAGAGCGACTACCGCCGCATCATCAGCACGGGTCAGGATCCCAAGATCCTGGTGATGGACTTTGGCGCCGGCGTTGACGGCATTGAGATGCTGGAGACGGGCACTGCGAACACCGAGCCGACGCCGTGGCGCGGGACTGTGGAGGGCGCCGGCCCGGTATTGGCAGATGCCGCAAACCCGCTTTAACGAATTTCTTTTGTTACACTTCATTTCTGGGAGGGCACACATGTACGGTTCACTTGGTATACTTTTGGCGATAGCTTGCTTTTGTCCTGGGGGTCTCTTTGGTATGGATTTTGGGGTGTATACTGGATTTTCCTACACACCAACTGCCAACGCTTGGATCGTATTATCTCGCCGTTTTGAACGGAATCACGAGCTGCCTTTTTGGCTGGCGAGTCTACTGCACTGCTTCTGCTATAGGGGTTGGCAGCTCGATCCGGGTCCCGGCCTTTCCTTTGTCATGCATTGCCAGAGGCGTTTACAGATTGGTCTGCTGATTCCATCGCCGCGTTTATTCCTTTCAAAATTCTCTTTTGGTTAGGCTTTTTTTTTTTTTTGGCTCTCATTGATAAACTGATTGGCCTGTACCGTATTTTGATATACTTTTTACACGATGCTTAACAAGCATAGCCATATACGGGAATTGCGGGGTGACGGGATGATGTTTTTTTTCTGGGGTATGTGGAGACGACCTGTCATCATGGCATACAACCGAGCGTTACATACCGGTGACAACCGGGGACAAGACAGCTCGCCGGAGCTTTCTCGGAGGACGCTGCCCGCTCGTGGTAGGTGGAAGAATAAGGGAGAGAGAACAAGAGAGAAAAACCCAAAAGCCTCTCGCTCTCGGCATGAACCGTCGGAAGAGGAGGACATCATGTTGACAAGGGTCCTAGGCGGCTCGTGCGGTGAAATCCAAAGCAGGCCCGACTTCGTCAGCATTTTGGTGGGTGCGGCCTTGCCTCTCCAGTGGTGTCGTCGAGGCACGAGTTTCAGGCTGGTCAGGCGGCGGATAGTTGACGGCGCGTTTGGTAATAGGGCCTTGCCAGCGTATACATATATGAGAGGAGTTAAATATGGGGTAATGGACTAATATGACGTTACATTTCGCCGTTTTCGTTTTGAACTAGAATGACCATCCCTTTTCTATCTTTTAATAAAGAAACAAATATCGTAGTAAACTGTGTCCAAGGAAAAACGTTCATTTGACAAACAACGGTGCCGCCTTGGACGTTGGTGAAGCCACTACTGCACAAGTCCACTTGGCATCCAGCGGAAACAGCCTGGTTTCGAAACAGGAGAGGCAAGTGTCCCGGCACGCCGCTTACGAGGAAAAGCAGTAACAGGATGCAGTCTCTCCATGTCTTGGGTTGTGCTTCCCCTCGTTAATTTAATCCTACGGCAACTTCCGAGGACACACACGTACTGGCAATACACGGGACAGGTGAGAGAAATGGGATGATGGGAGAGGGTCTCCGAAAAGAACAAGGTTAAAGGGTACGAGACTCGAAGAACAGAAACAGCGGCATTTTATTGGACTCGCCGCGAATGTGTCTGAGCGAATAAAAAGAGTGCTCACAGACGAAAAGAAGATGCAGGAAAACAACAGCCGCACACTGTTTCACGAGAGTCAGAGCAGCAAGGCTCTTTGTGCGCTGTGCGTTGTTCCTCTCGGTGAGCAGGAGGCCGGTGGTCGATCTGGCGAGTTTTGCGCAGCGAAGCAAAAGACACAGTCCGAGATCCGACCCGGCGCTCTCTCGAGGTTGCGCAAAGCGCAGCGGCACAGCGACCATGACGCAGGAAGACGACGCTGCGAAGGATCCGGGCGTATGTGGGACATGAAATACGCACAGACAAAACAGTGCAACCGCCGCGTGGCAGGCATTGCGATTTTATTGAACTTGATATAGCCATCCTTTTTGAGAAGGGTGCCGGCCGTATTTTCGGAGCAAACGACCGCTGCGTTGCATTCCCAGGATGAGAAGGGGGCCATCGTTGGAGAAACAGGTGTGAGCTGTTTGCCGCCCCCGCTCCCGCTGTGATGCGACGGTACTTTGTATTCTGCAGTGCTCAGTGCGCGCAAAAATACTTTCACGGTTGAAGGAAAACATAAACGTGTGGGGAGATGCGTCTCGAAACACGGCAAAAGATCAGATGGTGGTGGGCCAATCGGCCGGGGGTACGCAAAGCGTGTTGAAACATTCTGCTCATTGTCGTCTCGCGGTTTCGAAGATGGGTTGCGCGTCTTTGGCCGTGGCAGTTTGATATCTCAAACAAGGGGTTCTGTTGGTGCTAGGAGGTCAAATAGCGGGCTGTGATTGGCTGGAGGCCCTAGTGCCTCGTCTGCCCGTTCCATCTTTGACATGACAGACCTCACGTCCTGCTTGCATCTCGGATAGCTACCCGACCGTCGCTGCAAACGGGACAGCGGCCTGTGGGAATACAAGCTGTCAAGTGCTCCTCCACCGACGGCGCTCTACCTGCGCGCCATAATACTCAGAATGCTGGGAAGCGGTGCCTGCCTTCCTGAACGAGAGCGATCGTCGTTTCGTCCTATTCCGGCAAGAGCGGGCGATCGCGGTTGTACACAAATGTACTTCGCCGCACGAAATGATCGCCAAGATACCTCTATGAGACGCCCCACATGCAGGGATCTGCCGATGCGCCTTCCTCTTTGACGCACGACAGCGAACCACTGGACGGCAGCCGCGCAGCTTTGCGGCAGCAGTGCCTGTTATTTGCTTTTGCTTCTTTGCATGCTTCCTGATGGCTACTTTTGCGAGTCATGGAAAAGCCGCCCGGGTGAAAGCAATGTTTCATGCACCCTGGGTCAGCACCCGGCTGGAGCCACTACTGCCAATCGATCGTCTGCGGACATTCTAGGCGGTGGTTAGCGATGTGCTTTTGTTGGGCCCTGTCTCTGATGACATACGTCGTACGTCGCAGAGACATGGAGACGCCGCCCAAGACTACGTGACAGCCAGTAGAGCCTCCTGTCTCCCAGAATAACGTCGCCACCAGGCCCGCTGTCTGCTGGGCTTGCCGCCCGGCCTCCTCTCGCTGCGTAGCTGCGGTCCGTACAAAGTACGGCCAGCGAGACCCACCAGATCCGTCCTTGTACTCGTACAGCCATCTTGTGGCATCCGGTCCAGCGCATAGCTGCGCAGAGAGACTGCCCAGTTTTGTTGGACGAGGCTGGCCAGACCGAAAAAGGAACGCGTCCAGCCCAAGCCCAGGGCGGCTGCTGCGTCTTGTTTGCAAGGATAAAATCGAAACAATGCGTCCGGAGGGCGCAGACTGCATGGCCCTCTTGCTCGTCTTCATCCCATGCGGTCCAGTCTTCTCTCGCTGCCCGGGCCCTTGACGTTATTTTGCTCCTTCCGTTGGCCCCCCTGCGCCTTCCTCTTCTCCCCCTGGCTCTATATTAGGCTGTGCCTTTAAGCTTACTACAACACCATATCATACGCAAGCATCGATATATAGCTTTATGCGCATGCCCACGCCGTCGGCCAAATTCTGTTTTAGCTGCATCGGCGTCTTTCTCTTCACATATTTCTAGAGCTTGTCTTTTTCCTCCTTTCTGCTAGTTTTTGTCCGGCTGTATCGCCGTTGCGGATGCTCGGCCTCACCCGTCGCTCCTTCCCTTGTTTCCCCTCCCACGGAGCCTCAACAAACGGCGGTCGCGCCTTCCCGTTTTTGTCTCCTTCCCTCCCATTCACTCACGTCGACTCGGAAGCATCTCGGCCCTTAAAAGGCCCGGCAGTCACGAGGCCTGCACAAACTTTTCGTCTTTGGTTTTCTGCCTGTTTTTTCTTGTTGTTGTGGTTCGAAATTCTCGTCACCTTCACACTTCTTCCTCGACCCGCCCTCCTCAGCCTGGCCTTGACGGCCATTCTGTGCAAGCCGCTTCTCTTTTTATCTTTCTCTTTTTCTCGTTCTTGTCTTTCTTGTTTTCTTTTTGTGGCTCGTTTCTTTCGCTATATAAAGTTGACCGTCCCCCGTCGAGTTACGTTGTTTCTGCATCTGGTTTCTCAGTCACCAGCCTGCATCGCCGCTCTCTTGAGTAAGTACCACTCCTCCTCATCCCGATGTGTGCCCAGCCTTGTCCTCTTCTTTACGTCGATATCCTTGAGCTACGGACGTTCTGTCCAGCCACTCCCTTTTCCCTGCCTTTTGCGTCCGTTTCGACTCTTCTACCGACCACAACTGACAGTCAAGACAGAAACACTTGCACACTTCAAAATCACTCCATCACAAGCATTAGCCGGATCTAATCTCTCGGGATGGGCTTCTCTGCGCGCTTCACGGCCGCGCTTGCGCTGGCTGCAAGCCTTGTATTTCCTGCCGCTGCCGCTCCGACTGCCGAGCACACCATTGCTCAGCGCGCCACCTCCAGCTACTGGGTGGCCAACATTGCACGAAACGGCGCTCCTGCATTTGGCGATTCTGGCTACCAGGTATTCCGCAATGTCATGGACTTTGGCGCCAAGGGCGACGGCGTCACAGACGACACCGCTGCCATCAACAGTGCCATCTCGTCGGGAGGCCGCTGCGGCCAGGGCTGCTCGTCCAGCACCACAGCCCCGGCCCTGGTCTACTTCCCTCCCGGCACGTACCTTGTCAGCACACCCATCGTCCAGTACTACTACACCCAGCTCGTCGGCGATGCTCTGAACCCGCCCACTCTGCTTGCCAGCGCCGGCTTCACTGGCATGGCTGTGATCGACGCGGACCCATACGACAGCTCTGGCAACAACTGGTGGGTCAACCAGAACAACTTTTTCCGGCAGGTGCGCAACTTTGTCATCGACCTTACGCAGATGCCGTACACGGCTGGCGCCGGCGTCCACTGGCAGGTCGCCCAGGCCACGAGTCTGCAGAACATTGTCTTCAACATGCGCACGGACGGCGGCGCCAGCAACAAGCAGCTGGGCATCTTTATGGACAATGGCTCGGGCGGCTTCATGGCGGACCTGGTGTTCAATGGTGGCCAGTACGGTGCTTTCTTCGGCAACCAGCAGTTCACGACGCGCAACCTGACGTTCAACAACTGCCAGACGGCCATCTTTATGAACTGGAACTGGGCCTGGACGCTGCAGGACGTCACCATCAACAACTGCGGCGTCGGCATTGATATGAGCAACGGCGGCTCCGTCCAGACGGTTGGCTCGGTTCTTTTCCTTGACAGCGTCGTCACCAACACACCCATCGGTGTGCTGACGGCCTATGCCACCTCCTCGGCGGCTACAAACGGCACGCTTGTCATTGACAATGTGGACATGACCAGCAACGTGCCCATTGCTGTCGAGGACTCGACGTCGTCGTCGACTATCCTTGCCGGCAACACAAAGATCGCCTCGTGGATCCAAGGCAATGTCCCCAGCACGGGCGGCGCTAGCAGCGCTGTCCGGGGCGCGCAGACTGCCGTGACGAAGCCGTCTGTTCTGCTCGACTCCGCCGGCAAGGTCTTTGCCCGCAGCCGCCCCCAGTACGAGACGGTCCCCGCAGCCAACTTCGTGTCTGTCAAGGCCAACGGCGCCAAGGGCGACGGCGTGACCGACGACACGGCCGCGATCCAGGCCGTCTTCGACAGCATCACGTCGGACCAGATTGTGTACTTTGACCACGGCGCGTACCTCGTCACGAGCACGATCCAGGTCCCCAAGAACGCGCGCATCACGGGCGAGGTCTGGCCCGTCATCATGGCTGGCGGCAGCAGCACGTTTTCCGATGCCGACAATACACAGGCTGTTTTCCAGGTGGGCCAGGCCGGCGACTCGGGCGCTGTCGAGATCTCCGACCTCATGTTCGCCACGGCCGGTCCCCAGCCCGGCGCCGTCATGATCGAATGGAACCTCAAGGGCTCGTCTGCTGGTGCGGCCGGCATCTGGGACGCACATGTCCGCATTGGCGGCGCTGCCGGCACGGACCTGCAGCTGACGCAGTGCGCTAAGAACCCAGACGTGACGGCTGATGCCGACCCCAACTGCCTCGGCGCGGGCCTCATGCTGCACATCACCTCGGACGCTTCGTCGGTCTACATTGAAAATGCATGGTTCTGGACCGCGGACCACGATCTCGAGCCCGCCGCCGACTCGGCGCAGATCAACGTCTTCAACGGCCGCGGCGTCCTCATCGAGTCCCAGGGCCCCGTGTGGATGGTCGGCACTGCATCGGAGCACAGCGTTCTCTACAACTACCAGCTCAGCTCGGCCAGCAACGTGTACATGGGCCTCATCCAGACGGAGACGCCCTACTTCCAGGGCAACCCCGACGCGCGCACGCCCTATACTAGCCAGACGGCGCTGTCGGACCCCAGCTTCGATTCGTGCACCGGCGCGACCTGCGCGCGCGCCTGGGGCCTGCGCATCGCCAACTCGACCGACGTGTTTGTCTATGGCGCCGGCCTCTACTCGTTCTTTGATAACTACGACCAGACGTGCCTCGACACCGAGAGCTGCCAGGAGAACATTGTCAGCCTCGAGTCCTCGCAGGCCTACCTTTACGGCCTCAGCACCAAGGCGTCGACCAACATGGTGCTCGTGGATGGCGTGTCGGTGGCCCTGGACTCGAACAACCGCAACAACTTTTGCGCGACGCTGGCGCTGGTCTCGGCCGAGTCGTAGTGCCTTGGTTCTTTGCCGTGATCACGTCATAAACCTCGAAGTCTTTTCTTCTTGCTTCTTGAACATTATTTTGACACTTTGCTTCTTCCACTCGTTCAGCCCCTTTCACACAAACGCTTACTTTTTCGCTTTTTTGTCTTTATTGTTTCCTTTCTCTTCTCTGATGCTTCGAGGCAGCATCCCAAGCATGTGCATTGGCGTTGGCGGGAGCGCGGCCTCCCCAAGCATAGTATCATACTACACGGTGATAGCACACTAGTAAAACGAACAAATCAAACAAAAACAAAAACAAAAAATAAGAGTCTGCAACCGTGGATGTTGGTCGTGCTCCGATGGGCTGGATGTTCATCGCCACGTTTTCGTCACGTTTATATGCACGTGATTAGATATGACCCACCTCATTCTTACCGAAACGGCTAGCGCCAGACGTCATGGCCAGACTAAGCGGCCAAACGCCCTCTTTCGATCTTCCACTGGTGCCTCGAACCTCGACGGCGACGGCACCGTGGCCTCTTCCTTTTCTTTTTTTGCCGCTCGCTGCTATATGAAAAGAATAAAGAATAGACGGTTCTCCGTGCGGCTGTTGAGCTCCTTTGGCCGCTTCTGCCACCAAGTGCGAACTGCAATCGATCATCGCCGACTTTGACGTCCTCTCGATCTGGGCTCTCGCCGCCCCTTCTGCCGCCTCCGGCTCCCTCCCCTGTCTTCTCTACCAATGGCCTCTTCGCTCGAAGCTCAACAGCGACGCAAGCCCAAGATGGCCGACTCGGCAGCATCTCCCCCTTCCCCGTCGCCCTCCTCCCCCGCCTCCTCGCGCCGTGCCTCGCCCTACCTCCCGACCTCGCACGAGACGCTGCTGCTCGCCGTCTTCCCGACCCTGCTTCTCTTTGGCGCGCTCTTCAGTGTCCTGTCGCCGCAGACGCGCGCTGCTGCCGCCACGGCCGCGCCGGGCGCCGCGCACTATCCGCAGTCGCCCGGGCTGGCTCCCAGCTACTTTGCCCGCAAAGACAACGTGCTCAACATCTTTTTCGTCAAGCGTGGCTGGCTGTGGATCTCTGCAGCGTTTGCCTTTTTCGTGGGCACCCACCCGTTCTACGGAGGCACAGCCCAGCAGAATGCGCCGTCGCCAGCACAGCCGCTGGGCCGGCGGCCCGCCGCGATCCTCCGCTGGGGCCTCGTCACGGGCTGGTGGTTCCTCGTGACGCAGTGGTTCTTTGGCCCCGCGCTCATCGACCGCAACTTCCGGCTGACCGGCGGCGGCTGCCAGGCCCTGCAGGCGGCGGTGGACGAGTCCGAAACGCCGCCGTCGCCGCTGCTGCTGGCGGCCACGGCAGCGGCCTGCAAGCACGCCGGCGGTCAGTGGCGCGGCGGACACGACATTAGCGGCCACGTCTTTCTGCTGGTGCTGGGCACGACGTTCCTGGCACAGGAGGTGGGCTGGGTGCTGTGGCGGCAGGCCGCGGCGGCGGCGTCCAGGACAGCGGCGACGGGCGGCCGCAGAGCAGACGCGCGGGTGCTTGTCATGGCCGACGGCGCCGTCAAGTCGGCCGAGGTTGAGGCCCGTCTGCCGGCAGTGTCGGGTCAAGGCGTGGTACCGGCGGCATCAGCGGCAGCACCGCTGCCGCGAATTGCCTTGCGTTTCGTCGGCGTCGTGGTCGCCCTCTGTCTGTGGATGCTGCTCATGACGGCCATCTACTTCCACACGTGGTTCGAGAAGCTGACGGGCCTTATGGTAGCCCTTGCAGGTTTCTACGGCGTCTACGTGCTGCCTCGGTGGGTGCCGGGGCTGCGAGCAGTGGTGGGCATCCCGGGGCTGTAGTGTACGTTCCCGAGCGTGCTGACGTGGGCTGCGGCGAGGTACGAGTAATGTGGAGGGATAATACATAGTACATTGGGTGTCTGTCCATAGTCTCGTCTCTGATCTACGATAATTATGAAAGAATACATAGTACAGCTGGATAAACCTGTTTATTTGTCTTGTACAAACATTGACCGCCACTCCTGGACTAATTTTCTGTCCTGATGATTGTCGCATTTTTTCCCCTTTTTGGTTTCATTCCCTGTCAATGTCACCGTACAGAACGAAGCGTGTCTGGTCGTCTCTGGGGTCGATTCAATTCTCCGAGACGCAAAACATACTACGACGTACGTCGTCATACTTTGTAGACAACGTGGGAGAAACCAACACTGCTACGAGTAGATCTCCGGGCCGTCTTGACAGGTTATTACACTGCCCCACGCATCCTCTTCCCAACGGCTTTCCGTTGAATTCGGCCGGGCACTTGCAAGGGCCGAACAAGTTAAGCCAACCTAAAATGTAAGACGAACGAGGGCCAGGGAGCGGAAGAAGCTTCGTCTGCGCGGTTTTGAGACGCATACGCGGCCGCGCTTGTTCTTTGATTTCCTTTTACTGGCTTGTTAACCTTTTTCGCCGAGCCAACCCCTGTCGGATGCTAACGTCGACGGGTATCTCGCCACTGCTTGCTTTCTGGATGTCTGTGATTCTCCGTACGCCTGGAGAGAGAAACAAGTGTTTCTGAGCCTTCGGTGTTTTGTTTAACTACTCGTACGCTGATCTCTTGGCATTCGATTGTGTCTTATATAAGACTTTGTATTACTTTCAGCAGCCTTGCCGGCACTTTACATATAGCTGCCACATATCGTTTGGGCTTCGGGACGCGGCTTCGGCAAGAAGGACGTCTGCTGCAGCTATACAGAACGAGAAGAAGCGCATTGCGTCGTTTTATCTCTTGTCTGTCATGTCTGCGGTGCCAACGTCTGGTCTGGCCGGCAGGCTGTGTTTACACTCTTCGAGCTGCCTGCAGGACGTTCTTTTTGGAGGGAGCCGGCCACGGATGTGAGGGAATAACTGCAAACGATACAAACACCCAGCTCCACACAATGTCTTGCACCGACGCTGTGGGTTGTGAGTCGACGCAGCCAGCAGGGGTAAGACGTCCGAGAATCGTCCGGGGAGTCTGAACCAGAGCCTGCAAGCTATTTATGTAGCGGGCCTATTATCAAGGCCCAGGGCCGATTTTCCCAGGAAAATACCACCGATGCTTGTTTTGTTCGCGCATATCACTTTCATTCCGCTGTCGGACGACATTGCTAAAAGCCAACGCACAAAAAAAAGAAACACAACGACACGTGGCTGGCAGCGTCGATATTTGGATCACTCGGAAGACGGAAACAAGGTCGAACGCCCTTTCATGGTTCTGGCAGGCAAGATCACAGTATGTCAAACTTCGTCCCGCTATCCACCATCGTTGTCCTCGCCTCTAGACTGGCTGTGATCTACACTAATTCGGCCGGCGATTTGCACGCAATATCAAGGAGCAATAGCTCAGGTGGGAGAGCGTCAGACTGAAGATCTGAAGGTCGTCGGTTCGATCCCGACTTGCTCCAGCGCGTCAACTTTTTGTCGTTTTACCAAAGTAAATAAGCCCCTGAAGGAGAGGGGGAAATGCACATATTAATTGATTTTTCTTTTTTCTTTTTTTTTTAGAAAAAAGATAACGTAACCACAAAAAGAACAACCTTCCGCCCATCGACAAAAATGAATATTTGGAGCAAGTCGGGATCGAACCGACGACCTTCAGATCTTCAGTCTGACGCTCTCCCACCTGAGCTATTGCTCCTGTTTTGATGAAAATTTCGATCCCCGGCGTCTCTATCTAGCAGACTTTGTCACGATGCAGTGGGGCACGTGCGGGCCAGGGTCTGACCGTGTAAGTCGGGGGAAGTCGCGAGCAACTTCCCGCAACTGCCTTGTGCTTTGAGCATTCTACCCATGAGCTCTTTCCTTTCTTTTTTGTTTTATAATTCTCTCCTTCTCGACAACACGAGGAAATCTTTCTGTGTCTTACCCTTGTTGCAGCCGTTTGTTCTTTCCTTCTCCGAGGCGGCAGGACATCCACTCGTATCCCCCCGCTCTTTCCATGGTCCACTGCCACGCTATTAGGTGCCAGCAACCTCCGTACATATACAATCGCAGCAGTCCGCCTCCCCCAGACGCAGCACGCATCCACAACGCCGCCAGCCCCAACGTTGCAATATGGCGCGAGGTTCGAGGTCATGGCGTCTGCTTCGATCCCTTGCCGCTCATCGTCTGCCGATTTGTGTTTTTTTTTGGGTCAGGCTCCGCCTGCCATTGGCTAGTGTGGCTCTTTCCCTTTTTTTCAAACGGGACATTATGCAGCTTACTGCAAGCCACAGGAACCGGAAGGCGCAACCAGCAATGCAGCGATTGCGAGCACTTCTCGTTGTCTCGCAGCTCTGTCTGTTCTTGTGGACAACGCCACGGCTCGGGGCCGGAGCTCAGCTGGCAGGCTCGTCCAGGCGGACCCAAGAGGTGTGCGGCCAAGAGGGGGCGTAGACGGCGTCTGTCGCGTGCATTCTCGTCTATGCCTGTGTGGATGCCTCTCGGCGATGCTGAATGCTCGGTGGAGGGGGAAGGTACGATGGGCTTGGCTGGCAGGCGCTTAAGCGAAGAGCACGGCAAGAGCATGCACGGAAAGAGCAAGGGGCTGTCGGTCACGAGTCTGAGATGGCTGGTAATCATAGTGCGACTGATCTAGAAACGAAAAGGTTTTTCCTTTCTTTTCTTTTTTTTTAATTTTTTTTTTTAATTTTCTTTTTCAATTTTCTTTTTTTTTTTTTAAAAAAAATAAAAGAATTGTCAGACCGTGGCGTAGCAAAAACAGAAGCAGAAATAACCAGCAGTCAACATAGTTGCGGCGCTTAAGGTTGAACAGGTCGGTGCAAATACGACTGACCTTTCTTCCTTTTGGGCCCCGTAAGTGTGGAAGGAGCGGCGTGCGCCGGCTGACGGCGATTGCACCTGCCCGGCAAGTCGGCTTCGTGGCATCCATTTGGCCAAGTCTTGTTCTCTTGGCCCAATTTGCCTCTTCTCCCATTCTCCTCTCTTGTCTCACATCCCGTACGATACCTCTCCCCGCTATTCAACGACTCGTATTCTCCCGTGTTCCGTGTCCACTGTTTTATTTTTATTTCTTTTTTCCTTGGTGCTCCGCACCTGCCCTCGTTTTGCTCGCCGGCTCTTACGTCGTATCTGCACAGGTCTGGTCCCTCTCGTCCTCTTCATAAAGCCCCGTCAACGATAAGCGGCTCTCGGGCGAACCAACACAACGAGAATGAGCCAGTAACATGGTGCCGGCTTTTGTTCCGTCTCGTCGGAAGGCGGCAGTGTTTGTCATACTCGAGAGCCCTCGGAAGAGGAGCCAGTGCGGTTTTGCATCTTCCCTTACGGAAGAGATCACGAGGCCCGATACGAGCTCGCCAAGACTGCCACCGGTCTTGACGTCGGCTTCAACTAACATGACAAGGATACGGGTCCTCTGGCTTGTCGTGCACCCTGCCAGCCTGGCCCTTTAGCAGTGGACAGTCCTCCCGCGCCTGTTTGTGGAATCAATACTTACTGTATATGTATCTTACAGCTGCAGCGTGTTGGAGCCCATCTTTGCATTCCTCCCGGTATCGCCAACCAGTCATGGGTCGCCGTGTGCTCTCGCGGCAGCCAGACCTTCTTGTCCCTGATCCTTGCGCCTCGGTTCAGCCCAGCAGAAAGCTCAGGTAAGGCAGGGGTCTTTTGCCAGCCGGCGTCTTGGTCACGGGCCTGGATCTTTCTTTCTTTCTTTGCTCTTTTCTTATTCCGAGGTCATAGAGACGCCACCGTTCTTTGCAAAGCCGACTGGCTATAGGAACGCAGGAGTTCGGTACCGTACGGTACGGCAAGCCATAGGTGCCAGGTGTTCCTTCTATGTGCTGTATTAGTCAATACAACAATGCAGGATGCCTTTGCTTGCCTCCTGCGGCCTCCTCTCCTGCGGCCGCTGCTGGCTCCGTTGCCTTTGCGATTATACCCCCTTCGCGTTTAACTCGACGTCAGAGCCACAGCGAGAACCGCATTTTCGTTGTCGTCTGTTCAAAAATTTTTTACAATCAGCCATGTCGTCGTACTTTTCTGTCCTTTCTTTAATACGGCTCTGGGCACCTGGCCTCTTTTTTCTTTATTCTCTTTGCGATCGGATCTATTGGTCACCCGTCAAGTTCCCAATTCCTGACTAGCTCTTTGCTTTCAAAAGCAGGAAACAAGCTGAATAGCAAATAGTTCGCTAAACTATCTACTCGTACAGTCACCGTCCGGCACTTACAACAACGCATATCCACACTTTCCCGCTCCGCACCCCCCTGCCAGCCGCCTGACTTGCTGTTCAGCTGTGCAGTACTGCAGCTCTCCACCCGCGTCTGCGCGACAAAAGCGAACCAAACCAACCCCCACTGCGGCTGGGCCGCCCAACGCAGCCAGCACATCGCCAACACGACAACGACAGCGGCGACGACGGCGGCACGACGAGCAATACGGGCTCTGCTTGGTTCTCGGCGAGGCCAGGACGAGCATGGCATGGCCAATGACGGGATCTCCTCCGAAGAAAAGCGCACCGGAAGAAAAAGGAGAGGCGGCATACAACTAAGGCACGCAAAAGGAGCATCTAAGACACTCTCTTCTCCACACGATGCACTTTAGATGCCAGAAACATCAGAGCTGGGCCGACACCGCAAAGTGAGAGACAAGACCGACAGAAAGACTGATCCAAAATAGGAATAATCAGCATTCTCAGAAGTCTTTGAGTGTCTTTCGAGTGTCTCTCGTGTCTCTTGAGTGTCACTTGAGCGCCTCTTAAGCGTCCTTCCCTGCAGGTGGATTTTCTGTTGCACGTTTTTGCTTTCTCTCCGTCACCGCTTCCTGTTTCGGTTCAGCCCCGTCCCGCGTTGTTTTTCACTCTTATTTTTTTTGTCGGCAACATCAAGACGCAAGGACCTGAAACCTGGTCGAGAAATCAAGAGCAGGCGACAGACCACAGCCGCCATGGACCTTATTGCTGTCGTGATGGGGCAGGAAAATCCTGATATTGGGCCGGCATCGTTCAGTAGACTGCTTCCCTGCATCCATCTCGATACGACATGCATCTGTCCTTGGCGCTGGATATCTCATTGTCTCAGCATCCTGTCCACCGCTCTGTCAAAGCTGTGACCTGTTCTGGTCGGCGACTGAGCTTTGTGTGCCCCTTCTTCGTGCTTTGGGTGTTTTTCTGTTGTATCTTAGATTTTTCTTGGCTTGCCTCGGCGGTATGTTTCTCAGGCCCTGACTCGCCAGCCTTGTGGCACACAAGTGCTTACAGCTCTCCCGTCCTTTGATGCACGGCACTCTCTTGTGGTCCAGCATAATAGTAACGAGACAAAGCCACTCCATTGCCACATGTGGACAGCTTCGTATGTGAGTAAACAGCATACGTGCCGGAAAGGCCTTGGGCACGTCGCCCCGAAAAAAACTCCGAGAACAAATCCCCCCCCCCAATGCTGACCGGAAGCTCTCATATGATCTGTTTACTCTATTTTCAGGCTACTCCGTTTTTCTCCACGACTCCCACAAAACCCCAGTAGATGCAAGGGGACTGATACGAAGAGAGAAGACAGCCAGAAACCGGGAAACCCTGGCTTTCCGTTACGAACTTTCTAGTATTAAACGAAGTGTGGAAGGACCGTCTGCTTACGACCCGTTTTTCTAGCGCCTTATGCGAAAAAAACGGTTTGCTGGACCGCGGAAACACACGAGCAGGACAAAGCTTGGCCCCGGAGATTTGCACAACGGAGCTTCGTCCCCCTTCCCTGGCCATGTCTCCATATTTCCGAGCCCTCTTCCTCGCAGTTCCTTTTCTGTACTGGCTCGTCTTTCGTGTTACTGCTGTACAAATACAATGGACAAAGCGGGCTTGTACTTCCAAGACCCCAGCTTCGAAAGTCCGTATATATTCCGGCTTGTTCTTATGCACGGCGTTGGCGTTTGTGTTTCACTTGCTGCCGTGACCTGGGCCATGCTTACCGGTTGTCAGCTGTCTGGCACGGCTTCTGCGGCAGGCTCTCTCTCGTTCCTGTTCTCGTCTGTTCCGATATTCCTATTCTCGTCCTTGCCGAAAAATAAAAGGACAACACAGGTGTCTGTAGATGTCTGATTTCACGCAGCTGCTGCCGTTGACATCCACTCAGTCCACGCTATGACGTGTAAGCCAGGCCTTATCTTTTCCTGGCTAGGCAATTTTGGGTTCTTGCAAAAAAAAAAAGACTCTCAGAAAACCCAGCCAGGGCCCGGGCCTCGCTTCCTTTACGCTTTGATGTTGCACGTTATCCTGGTTTGTGTTTTCTCATTTTTTTGTTTGATATTCCGTTGAGCATCCGTATTTTTGGTTCTGCTCACCTGCCATCCCATCTTTTCCTTTCTATTCGTCAAACCCTGCAGGCCGCCTGTTTGCTAGTCGGTCTTCCCATGCGGCCGGTCTGCATGTTTCTCTCTGGCCTATGCCCTTGAGGCACTTTCCTTGCTCTTCGTCGCGGCATCGCAGTCACACCCCGCATACACCCCTGGCTGTGGACAGCGCAAGAGAAAGAGGTAGCCAAAGCAGCACCCTCTCGACAAGCACCCCTGGCTCCTTCGGTTGGCGTCGTGGCATCTTGATATCGAGAAACTAGAACAGGCGGACGAGATGCCTGTCGGGTAAGGCGCCGTTGGCAGACTTTCTCACGGCACCATGGGCACGCTCTCGACGCCAGCAGCTTTCTTTTTTTTTTTTAATTTATCGTCTCTGACATCGTCGACCTCCTATTTGGGACGCTTGTGCCTCGTCCTTTTTACATTCTCGTCTGTCCTCCCGCCTTGAAACTATTGGTACTTTTCGTTGTCGGTTTTCTTGTCGTGGTTCCTTTGTCGCCCCATTCCGTATGCCTCTCCAGCTCATTCAGTCTCCTATTATTGCATTTGGCGGCCGGGCCGTATCCAACTCTTCCGTCGCCAGGCGTGGTGTTCATCCTCTCCAAGGGCAGAGTTTGTTTACTCGTATTTCGCCTGCCAGACATACCAATGCCTCGCCATCTGACCCCCCCCTGTTCACAATCAAGTATGTCATTTTCGTGTTGTTGTTCTCGTCCGTTTCATTTTTTCACGCCCCTCATTTTCTCACGTACCTCATTTGATTCGATCGGCTTTCGCAGCCCGAGACGGCACTCTCGCCCTGCTTTCTCTGTTCCGCTTCATCCCAAGAACTTTCCTTGTGAGAGACAGAGTCTGCTTCTTTCCGTCGCACACCCCCTGGCGCCATATGGACTTCGCACGCGCCATGGCCGTGTCTCTGTTAATGCCACTACAATATACAGAGGAGATGACCTCGCAGGTATCTGCCCGAGTCAGGAGTATTGAAAATTAAAGTGCTTTAAGCCTCAGTGGCGGTCTTGGTCCGAGTCTGCCAAGGAGGCGTGCGGTTGAGCTACCTCAGACACACCGCAAAACAAAAGATTCACCTTGGCGTAACAGCCTAGATATGAAAAAAAGAGTAAACGACCGCTGTGCTTAACACAGCTATGGTCGTATAGAGAAAATGACCCGAGAGACAACCCACTACCACAACCTCCACCCAACACGTGAGATGGAGGTACTGCCAGACGGAGCGTATACGGGATGCATGAAGATGGCGGTCAGGTAGAATGCATGCAAGCAGCATGCAGGTGAGTGATGGCACAGGCGGAGTCGAGACCAGGTGGGGGGGGGGGGGGGTGTGGCTCTGCCTTCTTTGTTCTGCTATTTCATTATTGCTTTAATCTCTTGTTCTATTCCTGGGATACCATCACCGCATCCTATGCTGCAAGGCCCGCGGCTGAGGGACACGCTCGCTTGTGAGCTCGAGTATATAAGATGAGCACATCCTCCCTCGTCATCCATGATCGTTTCTTTATTCCTCATCACCCTCACTTTGATACGCAACAGCCTCCTTCAGGGCAGAGCACGCCCGGCCTTGTTGACGCTCGTTTTTATCTTGTTCATTCCCTCTTTGTCCCCTGCGTACCTCGTGTTACTCTCATTGCTATTCTTGCCTGCCTCTCCCAAGTAGTCTTGTCGTATTTTCTCAAAGAGCAGCCATCACCATGCGGTCTTTTTTCTCTGTTCTGGCCGTGTTGCCGAGTCTTTTGGGGTCTGTTTTCATGGCCCATGCTGCACCTAGTGGCAAGCTGGCTGACCGGGCCTCCTCCTGCTTTGGGTCCCGCGCCGGGGCTTGCAACACCCCTTCCAACCGTGCTTCATGGACCAGAGGCTTCGACATCAACACCGACTACGAGGCCCAGACACCCTTCACCGGTGTCACGCGTCATGTCAGTGTGGTGGAATTGCATACGGCGTACGCAGTCTGCTAATCTTTCTCATAGTACACACTTGTCGTGAGCGAGGCCACCGACTGGACCGGCCCTGACGGCTATGTCAAGGACTTTGTTATGCTTATCAACGGTAAGATGTTTTTGTGGTTATCCAGCGACGCTTTTACCTGGATTATTTTTGCTAACAGCCAAGGCGCCACGCCCGGCCCTGTTGTGACAGCCAACTGGGGCGATACCCTGTCGATCACGGTCGTCAACAACCTCAAGGAGAACGGGTAAGCCATACCTCGGTCCTTGGTGAACGATACGCCGTTGCTGACCACAAGCAGAACCTCCATGCACTGGCACGGCATCCGCCAGCTCAACACCAATCTCCAGGATGGTGTCAATGGCGTCACCGAGTGCCCCATCCCCCCGGGCCACTCGCGCGTCTACACGTTCCTCGCGCACCAGTACGGCACCTCCTGGTACCACTCGCACTTTTCGGCGCAGTATGGAAACGGCGTCGTGGGCACCATCCAGATCAACGGTCCTGCGTCGCAGCCGTACGACATTGACCTCGGCGTCTTCCCCGTCAGCGACTACTATTACGAGACGGCGGACCAGCTCGTCGAGTACACCAAGAACCACGGCCCCCCGCCCAGCGACAATGTGCTCTTCAACGGCACCAACGTCAGCCCCCTGACCGGGCAGGGCGCCTACGCCAACGTCACCCTGACCCCCGGCAAGCGCCACCGTCTCCGCATCATCAACGTCTCGGTCGAGAACCACTTTGTCTTTTCGCTGGTGAACCACAACATGACCATTATCAGCGCAGACTTTGTGCCCGTCAATGCGCAGACCGTCAACCAGCTGTTTGTTGGCGTGGGCCAGCGCTACGACGTCATCATTGACGCCAGCCAGACGCCCGGCAACTACTGGTTCAACGCCACCTTTGTGACCGACGCCCAATGCGGCACGTCCGTCAACCCGGCGCCGGCTGCCATCTTCCACTACGCCGGTGCGGCGGGCGGCCTGCCCGAGAATCCCGGCTCCGCGGTCACGCAGACGACGTGCGCGGACCTCGGCAACCTGAGCCCCGTCGTGCGGCGCACCGTGTCCACTGCGGGCTTTGTGGCCGACGCAAGCAACGATCTGCCCATCACCCTCGACCTGACCGAGGAGTCGCAGCTGTTCACCTGGAAGATCAACAACACGAAGGCGGACATTTCCTGGGAGCATCCCGTCGACGAGTATGTCATGAACGGACGCTCCGACATCCCGGCCAGCGACAACACCGTCGTCGTCAAAAAGACGGACCAGTGGGTCTTTTGGCTCATTGAGAACGACCCGACCATTGGCATTGCCCACCCCATACATCTTCACGTAGGTCTCTGCATGTCTTTGATGACTCTCCGTTCCCTGCTAACCTGCCCCAGGGCCACGACTTTTTGATGGTCGGCCGCGCCGACTTTGGCAGCCCGTCCGCTTTCACGGCCTCGGACGTCTCCTCGTTCAACGGCAACAACCCGGTGCGCCGCGACGTCGCCATGCTCCCGCCTCTCGGCTGGATGGTCATTGCCTTCAAGACCGACAACCCGGGCACGTGGCTCATGCACTGCCACATTGCGTGGCACGTCTCGGGCGGCTTGGCCGTCAACTTTGTCGAGCGTCCGGCCGCCTTCCGGGCCCGCGTATCCTTCGCCGACAGGAGTGCCTTTTCCAGCCAGTGCTCCGCTTGGAACAACTACTATCCCTCGCAAGACCCCGACACCAAGCAAGACTCGGGCCTCAAAAAGGCCCGCGGCATCTCCAGCCGCTTCCTTGGTGTCGGCTCGTTCCGCGAGGCCACCGCTTGAGCGGATAAGCAGCAACAAAAAATCTCCTTATAAGTGCCGTTTCTCAATTGCAGGACCTCGAATGTCCCATGCCACCCAGTTTAGACAAGCGTCCAAGTGGCCGTTTGCCTGTCCGAGTCGGTGGCGTTTTTTTAATTCTCTTGCTGTTGGTTGTTCGCCTGACAACACAGTATCTATTCTATATTTTCTTTGTGTCGTTTTTTGTTTTACACTTTACGCCGATATGACTCTCAATATGACCAAAAACAATTCATGTTCAATCATCATCTGTTGACTAAGACTTTTAAATACAATAATATCGATATAAATCCTTGAGAGTGGTTTCTCAGTCACGTGACGACTTACACGCAGGTGTAAACAAAGCTGGCCGTACCAAGCGAGTCCCTTCAAGTGTCAGACTCCTACGGCGGCCATTCCAAGTTTAATCATTTTGTCGTATCGTTTCTTTCTTTCTTTGCACTGCTTGCCCTATACGGCCATTTCTCCTGATCCTCGCCGGGCTGCTGCTCTTGCCCCGACGCACTTTCCTCGCACTTTCCTGTGCCGAATAAACGCTCCTGCCGTCTCGCATGCGTCGGTGGCCCTTCAACCATCTCCACGGCCTCGTCCATTCTGTCGTCTCCTTCCCGTCCATATTTCTCGTTTGGTACGGCAGTACGGCCAACGGCGGCCAGCGGAGAGTAACCAGAGTGTATATACATACCTTCCTTGTGTACGTCGTACGCAGCAGCTAAAGCCCGAGCGCTTTGATGGGGCCTTTGCGCTTTCCCCACGGATAAGTTGCAAGTGTCAGCATTAGGAAGGAGCGACGGGCCCCACTTGAGCTTGCGACTCTTTTCCATGACTAATTTTACGAGTACGCGCAAAGTTGATATTACGCTCTTTCCTCAATCAATTGATGCAAACGACAAGAACACTCGAGGAAAGAACGACCCAGGTTCAGCAACGTGCTCCGTCCCGCCTGCCTGCATCTTTCACTGGCGATGGAGAGACACCAAAACCTGTCTTTTTTCAAGCCTCATCTACCGTTCTTCTACTCTGCCAGCTAGGCCTCGTCGCACAACACCGCCCAACCAGAAGGATCCGCCCACGCCAATCGGCCGCGCCAACGAAAAAAGTCGCCGGGCTCGCACAAAGCAGCCATCGTCCCAAAAAGGTTACGACGGGACCGAACGCCAATCTCGGCCAACCTCCCATGATGGTGTGGTGCTTTTTCGCCCATCAGACGGCCTGACTTCCACCCAGACCGTCGCGCGCAGAAAAGCTTATTCTGTCTTTCCGTTTGTTTCCCGCTTCGCTTCCTGCCGACTCGCTGCTGGTGTACTCTGGTTTTGTGCCGCCACCGGCCCTATCTGCCTCTCGGCTCCGACCCCCGCCTGCCTCCCTGCCCTCCGACATTCCTCGGCGATGAGGCCGGCCGGTATCCAGCGGCTTTTTGAGCCGCCTGCCACGCCGCGCCCAGGCCCAGACGGCGCTCCGCAGGCCACATTGGAACCGCCGTCCGCCGTCAAGGCACAGCGCATAGCCAGCCTGCAGCAGGTCCTGCTCGCCGTGCAGCAGTACTGGGTCTCCGGGTCGCCGAGCATGGACCTGGCTGCCGAGATTCTGGGCGACGGCAGCCGCGACGGTAAGCAAAAGCGCTCAGGCTGCGGCCGCCGGCGTGACCCGGTCTGTTCTTTTGTTTGCCCCAATGTCCTGACACGCTGCAGCCACATGGCGAATACCAATAGGCGAGTCCGGCCTGCTCGACTTCTTTCTCGGCATCCTGGCTGTCGATGGCCTCCGCCAGGCCTTAAAGATTCATACTCTGCGTTTGATTGGCAACGCGTGCGCCGACGAGGGTGAGCGTCTACCGGCCAACCCCTCTGATCCTCCTATCCAATTCGTCTCACCTTTTTCTAACCGATCCTCGCAGACGAGAACCGAGCGCGCGTCGTCGCCGGGAACCATCTTGGCCGCATTGTGTCCCTGCTGGAAGACGACTCGATCCTGGCGTTTGCCATCCCCGTTCTCTACAACATCTGTGTAGATTTTGGTACGTCCGTCTGTCTTCCAGTCTGTCTTCCAAAGCTCTTATGAAAGCCTGTGGCGATTTCACAAAACACACTAACTGGCAAAGAGCCCGCCCAGCTGCAAGCCTGCCAGGCGCATCTGAGCCGCGCCTTGATCGCCATCGTGTCAGGGCCTCGTCTCGTCCAGTGCCGGGCCTTTCTGAGCATCGTATGCAAGATCCTGGGCCTCATGGTCTCTCAAGAGCCCGAGGTGACGCTGGCGGACCCGGCTACGCCTGCCATTCTCCTCCAGCTGGCGACCAATCCCGAGAATGTGCTCGACATTGAGGAGTTCAGCGTCCTCGTGTCCGTGGCCCTCGCCTACCTCACCTACGAGCGTTTCCAGGAGGCGCTTGTCCGGCAAAACAGCGTACAGGCGTTGCTTGCTGCCTTCTCCGACTCGTATACCAAGTACGATGTGGCCCAGATGGACCCGGAAGACGCTGCCGACTACAAGGCCCTCGGCGGCCAGTTCATGCACATCATTGCCGATGTCGTGTCTCTGCCGTCGTTTGAGACGCAGTACCCGCTCAGCTCGGCTGTCGTGCAGACGCTCCAGTCCTGGGTCAGCAACACCTATACCAACCCAAACCTCAAGACAGCCGCATGCATTGCGCTGGGGAACCTGGCCCGCTCCGACGCGTCGAGCATTCACTTTGTGCACGACGTCAAGATCCACGTGCCTGTCATCCAGCTCCTCTCCACGCCCTACGCGAGCCTCCTCCACCTCTCTCCCGACGCCGCCCCCAACGAAATCCTCCCCAGCTCGCAGCTCGTCTACTCTGCCCTCTCATTCCTCAAAAACCTCGCCATCCCCGCCATCAACAAGCCCATCCTGGGCACCCTCCTCCACCCGCCAGCCAACATCCTCCCCCGGCTGTGGACCAGCACAGACGCCCAGCCGCAGGCCCAGTTTGCCGCTGTGTCTCTGTCGCGCCTGCTCATTGCCAACTGCCCGGCCAATGTGCGCCGCATCTGCTCACCGCTGTCGCCTGACCCGGCGTCGCCAGCCCACGACCGCAGTAATTTGCACGTGCTCATCTCGCTCTTCAAGCGAACCGATGCGGAGAACACCAAAACGGAGGCTGCCCGTGCCATCGCTGCCGTCTGCCGCGTGCTTCATACGTCCTCCGACGCAGACAATGTTCTGCCGGAAGACTGGGCCCCCAGCGAGGAAACGTCCGCTCACGGCGGCTCGATACTGACCGACAACGGTGCAGTGCCGTCCTCCGAGCCGTCGCTTGAGAAGGACGATGCGGCCGTGCCGGCCGCCTCGCCTCTCCCAGAGAGTGCGGCACTGTCGCGGCGTGCACGCTTCTATGCTTCCCACATGGACATGTCCGACTGCTTCACCTACCTCATGACACAGACGCGGTTTCCCGTCCTGCGTTCCGAGATGTGGTTTGTGTCTGCAGCCCTTAGCCGATCCACAGACGGCGCCCATCTGGTGATGCGGGCCCTGCAGCCGTTTGAGGCCTGTCGCGCCCTGGTCGAGGCCGTATCGGGCCGCGACTTGGTTGAAGGCCACCGCCTTCCTGGCGGTGCGTCTCTCCTGTCTGACGACGAGCTGCTGACCATGGCAGACGCCGGGGCGCCCACTTCTGTGCCTGCAGCGACAGAGCCGGGTAAGCTGCCCGGCACTGTCGATGCCGTGACTGCTGACACGGCGACATCCTCCTTGGGCGCCAGCACGAATGGCCTTGGCCTGGAGCCCCAGCGGGTCGACACCGCCCAGGTGGCCAGCATGGCGCGCGTCGACCGCGAAAACGGGCTTGTCCTGATCGCCGAGATCATGAAGAGCTATGCGCACTTTTTGCCGCCGTTCCGGCGCGGCGTGTTTGAGCAGCTGCTCCAGACCGGCGGCGCGCTTGTTGTCAGTGCCCGCTCAGAGACAGGCACGAGCTGAGCGTCGAGAAAGCTGCTTTTTGCCCTGATATTGCATACATCACATACATGAAAAGCGTACGAATACCAAGACCTCGCCGATATTTGAAAACTGCGGGTCCTTTTGATAGAATTTTGGATTAAACAAAGAGTCTGACTTGTCGCGAAACCGACCTCAAACACGACATGAGATGCACATACTATGCTCGTCCTGCACGAGCGACACAGCTGGCACAACATCTAGGAGGACAAGAAGCACCGGCTTGAGGGAAAAACGAAAGAGAACCGTACGGTTCTCCGGGTCGAGTCCTTTTATCTCTTTTTTTTTATTTGGATGAATCATGAACCCCCCCACCGTTTGAGTGTAAAAAAAAGATAGCAAAATAAAATAAAACGACCCAAGAAAAAGACAACAAGAAAATACCGGTGTAAACACCCCCTTTTTGGTAATGAACCGGGCTTTTGTGTGTTTCGGACCGTGCAAAGCAAGTTGTATATGTGGAATAATTTGCTGGCAACGCCCCCCACCCTTCTGTTGTTCCTTTTGTTTCCTTCTTTTTTGTTGTGTTTTTTTGTCCCGAAAACAGCAATCACATCGTAGACCACATCGTCTTCGTCGTCCCCTTGTCGTTTTGCGGGCAAGTCGTCTATTTCTTGTTCGCCTCGGCCTCGGCCTTGTCCTTGGCCCGCTTCTCGCGCACACCAACAAGCTTGGCGTCTGACCGCGCCTTACGCAGGGTGGCGTAGGCGCCGGCCTCGAGGGCCGCGGGCAGGTCGCTCTTCTTGATCTCGGAGACGCCGGCCGGGGTGCCGACAATAGGGAGGGTGGCGGAAATCGAGGTGGCGGACTGGCCAGCAGGGATGTTGGGCTTGGCGCCCTTCTTGGGGAAGACGAGCAGGCGGGCCTTGTAGGCCTTGAGGCGGGCGACGTTGGCGGCCAGGGACTCCTCGGACAGGTTCTGGCGGCGGTGGTCGACGGAGATGCCGATGGTGGGGGCCAGGAGACGGGGGACACCAGCAGCCTGACAAGCGAGTTAGCCAGGAGCCGGGTTTCCTTTTCGTTTTCCTGCTCATGGACTGTGCCTTACCTTCAGCTCAGCCAGCGTGAAGCCACGGCCGGCACGGACTTTCCGGTTGTACTTGATGGTGGGGCAACGGACAATCGGGCGGAGAAGGTCGACGGGGCGGGGAGCAATGGCGGCGGCCTTGGTCTGGCGGGCGACGCGGCGGCTGTGCTTCTTGCCGGCCTGTTGAGCTGAGTTAGCCGTCATCCTTGAAACGGTCGTCCTTATCGACATTTCAGGGCCTCTCTGGCGTCCGGACGGCATTTCATCCCAACGCCGAACAAAAGCAGTATCCCAAGTCCCCTCACTTCCGCAGACGATCCCTGTTTGGCCCGTCGTTCTGGATGCGATGCTATCCGGGGTCTCCTCGTTCCTCCGCATCGTCCTCGATCCCTGGAATAAGCCGTACCTGGTCAAAGTGCGTCCGGACGCGGCGCTGCCAATCCTTGCGGAAGTCTATCCAGTCGCAAATGTCAGTCCAACTGTCCTGTCCAATCTCAATGCCGGTTTCGATCTCGGGTGGTCTTGGGTGCAAGGGCTGGACGAACGGTTGTTGGGGATCTGATTGTTGTGCTTGATCGCCTAGAGACAAAGTCAGCATGCCGCAGGACGGGCAGTCAGGAAAGAGACATTGTCGTTGTCGGGCGTACCATTGTGTCTGATTTTCCGATTCACCTGGGGAGAGACGAGGTGTTGTCGAGTTGTCGTGATGCGTGGGTTGGCAAAAGAGAGGAGGAGGGACGGCCGTGAAAATCTGAGGACAAAATCTCAGTAGTGGAGAGGGCACACAGCGCAGACGGGGCGAGTTAGTGTGGGAAGCGAAAAAAAAATGTGGTAGTGCAGAAAAAAATCGAGAACTGGGAGGAAAGAGCGATGGAGCGGCTGGCCAATGACGACTATGAAATGGCTATTGGACCCGCTTAAAACGGAGAGGTTGGGGAGTCAGGCCGCAGAAGGGCAAGTGAGCCCTAGAGATTTGGTCACGTGTAATTAAATAATGGCGAGCAAGGGATCCATAGAAACGAATACACGTGATGATAACCTTAACAAAGACGCCGAGTGCTAGCTCTTTCAGAGGTATATAAAATACAAAAAACCACCAGCAAAAAACCACCCACGCGCCTTATAAAAGTCGGATCCCAAAACCGCTATGCTGAGTGTCGATGCCAAGACAAAACGAAAGACAAACAAGCAAGAGGAGACAAACTACTGCAAGGGGAACAGAAACACCAACTATGAGCCGCCGGAAGGAACGACAAGGTCCTCGACGTAGCCCAGCCGCAGCCGGTTCTCGTCGCAGACGCGCGCAAACTCCAGGAGCAGGCGCCAGACATACAGCAGCATGTCGTCGCGGCGCAGCGCCTGCTCGCCCCAGCGCTTGCCCGCCGAGGCCAGCAGGCGCGCCGCGGCGTCGCCCTTGGCCGTGCTGGTAAAGTAGTCGAGCACGGCGTGCAGGTCCTGGAAGGTGTTGTCGAGGGGTGCAAAGTGCAGCCAGGGCATCAGGCGGTCGTCATGCCACTCGGCGTAGATGGTGGCCTTGAGCGGCAGGCTGGTCGACAGCAGCAGCCCGCGGAAGCGGGCACTGAAGCTGTTGCCGTCGGCGTCGGGAATAAACTTGTTGACGTACTGCTCGGCCATGGGCTTGCTGGGCACCACCGAAAAGTGCGGCGAGACGTAGTCGCACTCGCCAGCAGGGAAGCACAGCAGGTCTGTGAAGCCCGCGTCGGCAAACTCGGTCAGAAAGTGCCCGACGGACCCGTCCCGCCGGCGCTTGTAGTCGTACATTTGCAGCGGCGCCATGTCAAACGTCGAGGCACGCGCGCCGTCGCGCTCGAGCGCCGAGACGGTCGTGCCGTTGAGCATCTCCAGCAGGCGGTGGCGCTGGAAGTGCGACCAGTTCTCCTTCTTGTTGCGGCCGCCCGAGGCAACGCCGCGCCAGACGATGCCCGTCTTCTTTTGCGACCACGGCGGGCCGTGGCCGTCGCCACCCGAGTAGAACGGGTCGTCTGTGAGGTACATGGCGCCAGGGATGAGGATTTCGTTGTTTGTGGGCAGCTTGCAGCCGCCAAAGAGGGGGATCAGCTCGGTGGCGGTCGAGATGGAGAGGGCTTCGACAAAGGTGCCGTGCAGCGAGCGGAGGTGCGGCTGCGTGCAGGGATCGGCCGACCCGGTAAAGTTCTTGACATAGCCCTCTGACGAGTACGCCGGGCGCCAGTCAAACGGCAGGCTGGGCGAGCGCGAGAAATCCGTAAGGGCCGGCACATCGCGGCTCGGGCTGCCGGGCGGGCAGGCAGCACGCGACAGGTCCCAGTACTGGGGCGAGTTTGTGGTGATCCACGCCGGGTCGTAGGCCCGCGTCTCGTTGGCGCCCTTGGCGTCGTCGATATAACCAAGACCGCGGAAACGCTGGATGGTCTTGCCGGGTGGCGGGATGGCCTTTTTCGCCTCGGCCTTGGCTACAAGCTCCGCAATGTCCTCCCACTTAACCAGCAGTCGCGACTCGTCCATGTAGTTGATGGGCATGTCGACGTCGGGGAGGTAGGGCGCGGCCTCGGCGACGAGGTCCGTCCACAGCTGAAGCCAGGGCACGCGGCCCGTCACATCGCCGACGCCCGTGGCCGCGCCGCCGCGCACGCGCACCACGTGGTGCCAAGACCGCGCGCGGCCGGCAAGCTGGTTGGGCTCGAGGCCCCAGAAGGGGTTCAGGTCGTGGTAGATGCGGTCAAAGAACTCCTCGACGACGATGGCGTCGTGGCTGATGGCGTAGTCCATCCACTTGTCGAACCCGGGCGGCGGGTGGCGGCCGCGGCGCTCGCGGTACTTGCCAGCCGCCGTCGCAACATCAAACGACTGCTTGGCGACAAGATCCGCGTGGGCTTTGCGCGCGGCAGCAATGAGGCGGTCGACGGGGTGCAGCTCGTTGTCGGAGACGTTGGAGACGTGGCGGTCGTATTCGGCGGCCGCGGCTTTCTGCTCCGAGTCGGGGTTGAGGCTGAGGTGCGGGATCTTGGCGGCAATGCCCCGGACGTCTTCGGAGGAGTATTGCGAGAGGAGGAAGCCAGCGGCCGCCAGCGAGACGATGCCGGCGACAAAGGCGAAACGGGCAATCGTCGAGAAAGACTCTGGGCCATGGCGGCCGGAGAAGGCCGTACGCGACTTGCGGAAGAACATGGCGATGGCAGCGGGTGAGGAAGAACAGACGAGGACGCAAGGGACGTGGCCGGACTGAAAAGACGGGAAAGGGAGTACAGGATGGAAAGAAGCCGGGGGTGGGCGCAAGGCCCGTCTGCAGCTCACCCAAGACGGCTCCTAGGAGCGCATGGGACGAAGAGAGGCGCGGTTGGCGGAGCAAGACAGGCCGGCATTGCACGCGCGAGCAAGGGAGGCCGCAACTCTTGCAGAAAAGAGGAAGAGGTCGTCTTGAGAATCAAGATCGAAATACGAGTAGGGGCGTCTCACTGGCAGGTGGCAGGGAAGGAGCACCTGTGGTCCACCCGGAAGGAGCAAAAGTCAAGAAATTAGCCTTTTCGCCGCCTTCCTTATTCGTGCAGCAGCGCCAGTTGGAAGGCGCGGGTCGCATAATACATACGTACGCGGGTTCCACGCCTTATCAGCACGTTTCCCCGATAAGAATAAAATTTAATGGAGAATTAATCAGCTTATTCAGACCCGGTCGCACACTAAAACGGTCGCCAAAGAAGGGCCCAAAAATCTCGAATGCGCGAGACCAGGGGCACAAAGGGGAAATTAACAGCAAACCACGCGTTCCTAGACCGGCCACTTTAACTTTTGGACTGTCGTGTTTCTCGTGTTTCGCGTGGTTCTCGACGTGCCACGTTATATTGCGCGGGGTCTGCGTCTTCTGCCCTTGGCCTCCTCGATTTGCCGTCTTGGCCGTTTTGTTGTTTCGCCGACCTGACCTCACAGCGCCAGGCTGCTTTGCAGCCTTTCTCTCGTCTCTTGATCCTCGCGGGCGCGGGAACGCTCCTGGACCCATTGTCGCCCCGAGAGTCCCACCGCCCCGGCTGACGTTTGCTGCACAGACTGCCAACCCTCGCGCATCACGGCGTCGGGACTGGGCACATTGGCCAACGGCAAAGCTCCCCACCCCCCGCGATGTCGTGGATCGCCGCCAACAGCGCCAGCCGCGCGGCGGCGGCCTGCTATGGCAGTCTCGTAAACGGCGTGGTGCCGGCTGCAGCCCTCGCGCGCCAGGCGCCCCATGCCGGGCTGTCTGCCGCCTCTGTGCGGTTTGCGTCGTCGTCGTCGTCGACGTCGGCACCAACGCCCGCCACGGCCAAAACCACCAAGCCCCGCGCCACGCGTGCATCGCGTGCTGCGTCCGCGGCTGCGTCCACAGCATCTACGGCGTCCTACTCGATCGCGGCTGCCGCCGAGGCAACCCAGACGAGTACGGCGGCGGCGGCGGCGGCAAGAAAGCGGGCCGGCAGCAAGGCAGCTAATGCGGGCGCAGTGGCAGCTGCAGCCGCAGGCGACGGCGAAGCAGCAGCAGCAGAGGCTGCGCCACTCAAGGCGACGCGGGGCAGAAAGAAGAAGGAGGTCGAACCGGCAGACGAGGCGGCAGAGGCGGCCGAGGCGGCGGCGACGCCCGTTAAAAGAACAAGGGCGTCCAAGACGGCCAGCACAGCAGCTGCCAAGACGGCATCTGCCAGGAAAAAGGCTGCGGCTGCGGCTCCGCCAGCTCCCGAGCCAGAGCCAGCACCGCCAGAACTGCCAGCTGAAGCGACCGCCACCGAGACCACACCGCCAGCGCCTGCTCCGCCAGCAACCCCTGCACCAACCTCGACAGCGACCAAGACGACGACAACAAGGCGGTCAACAGCGTCGGCGGATGCAAAGAAAAAGGCAAAGGCGGTAGCAACGGCAGCACCGGCGGCAGCGGCAGCAGCAGCAGCAGCAGAGACAGCAGCGGCGCCACCTCGCTTTGCGCCAGCCACAGCCCCCCCGGCTCCGCCGGCTCAAGAGAGCGCTTATGCGGCTGCCAGCCAGGAAGAGGCACTGGCGGAGCTGAGACGTCTGCGCCTGGCTGCGGCTCCGCCATCGACGCCGCGGCCCGTGCCCGTCTCGGCACCCGCTCACGTGGCAGCCACGTCTACGTCTGCACCGGCACCTGCGCGGGCCCGTCTCACGCTCCGTGCCGAGGACAGTGAGCCCCTTCCGGGCGAAGGCAGCGGTGGTGCGACGGCCGCACGCAGTATCGCCGACACGCCCGAGTACAAGAAGGCGACGCGGCAGTGGACGTCACTCATTGTGGCTCTGCCCATCTTGCTGGTCACGTCCTATTTTCTGTTTGACCGACGTAGGCTCCCCATCCCTCATCCGCAGCTTCCAGTGACCCTCTGCTAACACGCAAAGTTGCTCTCGGAAACACGCCGCCCGACCTGGAAGCGTACCGCGAAAAGCTGCAGCAGGCCGTTGACCAGCTCGGCGAAGCGGCCACGGGCGCCATTGGCGGCGAGAACAAGCCTTCTGGCAGCGCAGGCGAGAGCAGCGGTGACGAGGGGGACGCAAAGAAGGCGTGACGAGGCGGACTAGGACATGTGACAAAAAGAGGCAAAAGAGAAAACGGAAACGGAACGCAGCGATTCAGTGTAGGGCTATGTTGACGATTACGACCGATCACGACTCCGTTCCCAGATTCTATTCTGACACAATACCAGAGAGGGACGACCCCATCTCACACCTCCATTCTCTACAACTCATCGCCTCTCCATTGTCTCGTACTTGTCTCATATATCGTGATGATTAGGCACTCGTCATTATCAGCCACGTGCACGCCGACAAGCGGTCTGCTGTGGCGCGTCTCCGTATATGTACAAAGGTGATCCAGCATTCACAAAATGTGGAGATCGCAACCAGCCACTCTCCCGCCCCCTGTCTGCTGCAATCACGGACAGTGAGTACGCAGAGAGGGGTGCTGAGGTTTGATGGCAGCTCTTGCCAGACTGCCAAGAGACTGAAAAGGGCTCGACGGAGCCGCAACTCTGGGGAAGGAGCAAGGCTTTCGCGGGTAGTCGGTAGATGCCGGGAAAGCTCAACCGGCGCTAGTTGTGTAAGTACAGATCCACTTTTATATACAAAAAGATCATGTGCATGTTTCATAATATACGAGTATGAAGTAGCTGAGATTCTATGTACGAGTATTTTCGAATAAAAAAAGCCTCGCTTTGTTTCTTTTCTGCTTATGTTTTTGATTTTTTTTTGGGTTATTTTTATTTATTTTTGTGCATTATATTCGATTCTCATATACAAATAAACAAATGCCAAAGCAGCGTTCAAAAGGACTTGCACTTAAACCCGTAAGCGTCGATTCGATAAAATGCAATGTCAGCAAATAACAACAATGGTCGAGCTCGGACGAGTCCCTCTCCAATGTGTCCATTTTCACAGTTCTTCTCCTGCTCTATTTCTAGCTCCAGCACCCTACAGCTTCGCCTTGCTGCCGGCAGCCCGCTGCTTTGTGATCTCGGCGGCGTCGCGCTTGGCCCACTCGCGCATCGTCTTGCGCTGGATCTTGCCCGAGGCCAGCTTGGGCACCTCGTCGACGTAGGCGATGCCGCCGGTGAGGCGCTTGTGCTTGGCCACACGCTCCTCGAACCACTTGGTAATGTCGTGGGGTCTGGACTTGCCCTTGTGCGCGTCGTGGATGACGACATAGGCACGCGGGAACTCCTCGCCGTCGAGGGTGATGCCCACCACAGCGGCGTCGGCGACGTGGTCGTGCTCCAGCAGCACGCTCTCGAGCTCGGCGGGGGCCACCTGCAGAGCGTTGACCTTGATGAGCTCCTTCTTGCGATCGACAATCCAAAAGTAGCCCTCCTTGTTGCACACGGCAATGTCGCCCGTCTTGATCCAGCCGTCGGGCGTCAGGGCCTCCTTGGTGGCCGCTTCGTTGCGCCAGTAGCCGAGACAGACGTTGGGGCCCTTGATGTACAGCTCACCTGGCTGGCCGAGCGCCACATCGTGGCCGTCCTCGTCGACGAGACGACCCAGGCAGTTGGGGTCGAGGCGGCCGACGCTGCCGGTGTTGTCCTTGATACCGCCGGGTACGTGCATGGCACCGCAGGTGACCTCAGTCATGCCCCATCCCTGGTTGATCTGGATGTTGAAGCGGCGCTGGCACTCGTTTTGCAGTTCGCGGCCCAGGGGCGCAGCACCGCACAGCACGTCGCGGACGGAGCGCAGGTCGTAGCACTGCGTCTCCGGGCGCTTGGACAGCATGACCAGGATGGGCGGCGCAATCTGCAAGCTGGTGATCTGGAACCTGCCAATGTTGGCGAGGAACTCCTCGTAGCGGAACTCGGTCATGACGTAGATGGGCACGCGCAGCTTGATTGCCATCAGGATCGTGTACAGCTGGCCGTACGCGTGGTACAGCGGCAGGAAGCCGATCCAGCGCTCTTGCGGCCGGTCCTCAAACTTGAACGGCTTGTGCGCGTACCGCATAAAGACGGTCTGGGCGACGTTGGCAATCAGATTGGCGTGCGAGACGCACACGCCCTTGGGCAGGCCCGTGGTGCCCGAGCTGTAGTTGATGGTGGCCACGGTCGACGTGGACGCGGCGGGCGACAGCGCCGGCCACTGGTAGCGCGCGACGTCGGCGTCTGACGCGGCCAAGCCCTGGCGCCAGTCGACGATGCCGTGCCGCGGCAGGTTCTCGGCGTCGGAGAACAAAAATATGCTGGACTTGGGGATGCCGGCCTTGCTGGCGCCCTCGAGGGCCGTCTCGACCAGGCTCGGGTGCACCAGCAGCACCTTGGCCTGCGTGTTGGTCATCTGGTGGACTACCTCAGGCACGGTGTAGCCCGGGTTCGTGCCGCTGAAGATGTAGCCGCCGCCGACAATGCCCAGGTAGGACACGGGCACGAAGATATGATTGGGCGTGTAGATCATTACAACATCGCCGCGGCGCAGGCCGAAGCGCTCGAGGCCGAGGGCCAGCTTCTTGATCCATCCCAGGGCCTGGGCCGGCGACAGGTTCTTGTTGACCGGATCGCGCGTGTCGTACCACAAGGGCTCCTCCTGGGGCTTCTCGTCCGCGGGGAACAGGTAGGAGAGGAGGTTGGTCTGGGGAATGTCCAGGTCGGGGTAGGGCGATGCGTACACCATTTTGGAGGCAGGGGGAGGCGAAGGAGACAAGAGAGAGAAAGGGTATCTCAAGGAAGGAGAAGGAAGTGAGAAACTCTCCCGTCACGATGCTGTCGTCGATATGAAAGTCTGGCAAGGAAAGAAAAAGAAGGCAAAAGGGAAAAAAAAGGAGATATCAAGGAACAATGCGAATAAAAGAGAGGTGAGGAAAAGGGCGCCACTAAAGCGAACAGAGGCGGTAGGAGGGGGTATGGAAGGATAGAGGCCAAACACCAGAAGCTCAGACAAGGTGGAGGTGCTGTACACGGAAAATGTACCGGCAACTCGTGGAGGAAGCATGAACACAAGTCTCCAAAACAGAGCCAGCTGGAGAACCGGCAATAGGGACGGCCATGGCACATACGACACAAGATGCAAATCACAGGCGAGCAGGACATGGCCAGAGGAGAAGAGATTGGCCACCATACGGCCCGGAAGCAGACTGAGACGGACAGCGGAAGCAGCGAGATCAGCGAGATGCACAGTAGCAAAGCAGAGAGCAGAAGCAGCAGCCCATGGACGGCCACTCAAAGACGCCGGCCAAAGACGGCGCTGAGATCGGTCAGGAATTGGAGAAGCAGAGAGTGAGAATGGACAGAGCGGTCTTGTGGTAGCGTGTTGCTGTGTGTCCGGCCATCATACTCCGTGTCGGTCAACTAGTGTAAGTGGAGTGGCCTAAGCGCTTCCAAAAAGAAGCTACGGTTTTGCCCTCGGGACGTCGGGGATAGGCCAACTGCGGGGAAGGCACGGCCGGCAGGCGCAGTGGACAATGGACAAGGCTGGCGGCGTCTTGTCTCCCAAGACTGGAAGGAGGCACCGAGCTCGGTGCCAAATGACCCCGGACTAGCAAACTAACCGGCAACTGCCACGGTAAGTAATACAGCGGCTGGAGACTGGGGAAGGCGCGACGGACTGCGTGAGGCGCTGGCAGTAGCGGCGCATCGGGAGCCCCGTTTTTACTGAATCAACATGTGGAGAGCCAATCCACTAACACGGTCTGAGAGAGATGTAGCAAACAGAACGCGGCGTATTACCGACCGTAGCGCTTGGCTGGCTGCCGTGCAGTGCAGTGCGCTGTAAAACAGCTTCTGCAGCTCCATCCTATTCTGGACCTCACCATCGCCAACCTCACCTTGTTTCTCTCTCTCTCTCTCTCTCCTCCCTCTGCCCTTTCTTTCTCTGGTTTGTTCCGTCAACGCGCACACCACACCGCCGCCATGTCCGAGCTCCGCAACTTCGACACTCTCTTCTCGCTCGAGGGCAAGACGGCCCTCGTCACCGGCGGCTCGCGCGGCCTCGGCCTGCACATGGCCACGGCGTTTCTGCGCGCCGGCGCCTCGCTCGTGATTGTGACGGCACGCAAGCTCGAGGGCGAGCAGGGCATCAACCAGGCGGTCGAGCGGCTCAACAAGCTGCCCGGCATCAAGGGCCGCGCCGTGGGCCTGGCGGCCAACGTAGGCAACACCGAGGATATTGTCAAGCTGGTGGCCAAGGTCAAGGACCTCGTCGGCAGCAAGGGCCTCAGCATCCTCGTGTGCAACGCCGGCGCCTCGTGGGGCTCGCGCTTCGAGGACGCGCCGCCACACTCGTCGGTCAAGATCCTGGACCTCAACGTGCGCGGCATCTTTGAGCTCGTGCAGAAGAGCCTGCCCCTGCTCGAGGCGCGGGCGTCCCTCGAGGACCCCAGCCGGGTCATCATCATCTCGTCGACGGCCGGCACCAACGTCCCGCACGTCGGCGCCAACGGCACCATTATGTACTCGGTGTCCAAGGCCGCGGCCGACCACCTGGGCCGCAACTTGGCCGTTGAGCTCGGCCCGCGCCACATTACGTCCAACGTGATCGCGCCCGGCTTCTTCCCCTCGAAGCTGGCCCAGGGCCTCATCAAGAACCTGGGCGGCGAGGAGGAGCTCAGCAAGGACAACCCGATGGGCCGTCTGGGCATCCCAGAGGATGTGGCGGGCCTGTCTGTGTTCCTGGCCTCTGCTGCCGGCCGCTATGTCAACGGCGAGACCATCTCCGTCGACGGCGGAGCCCGGCTCTCTGCCGGCCGCATGACCAGGCTGTAAGATGGGGGTGCGGAGGAAACGAGTGTTTTTTTTTCTTTCATTTTTTTGTATGTACTTGCCGTAGCGGTTATGATAAATCAGCTGTCATTGTGGCTACCTGGAGATATGTAGTTTCGTGACCAGATATAGAGCTCCAGCTGGCTGAGCCTTCTAGGAGCCCGCTGAAGCCAGGGCAACAGCAGCCGTTGCAGAAAAGAGGAGCCGTCTTTCGGTGTTAGTGGCTAACTATTTCCGGGAAACACCTCCAGCTCAGCCTGGAGGAGTTCTCTTGCTCGCTCGCTATGCAATGGTATTGGCTCGGTCACGCAGAGTACACGCATCGATAAAGTAAACAAAACACGCACAGTACAGCAATGGTACACGGTTGGGCTTTTGTCGGCTTCCCGTCCTCTGCCGCCTAGTCAAACGACTCGTACTTGAAGCCGTACTGCTCCGTAAACGCCTTGGCCTTGTCGTTTGTGTTGCGCAGGCGCTCGATGAACTTGGGCGCCGTCTTCATCTCCTCGCGGCCGACCTGGTGCCGGTGGGCGGCGTCGGGGCCGTCGGCGACGCGCACGAAGCGGGCGTACGTCCACATCTCGGGCAGGGGCGTGTGCTGCGTCAGGCCCTGGCCTGCGTAGATCTGCATGCACTCGTCGATGATCTGGGTGGCGAGGTGCGGCACGAGCACCTTGCTCTGGGCGATGGCGCGCTTGCCGGCCTTGTTTCCGCGCACGTCCATGGTGTCGGCGGCGGACAGGACGACGAGGCGGGCGGCGTCCAGCTGCATGCGCATTTGGGCAATGCGCTCAATGTTGCTGTCAAACTCGCCAATGAACTTGCCCCGCGGCTTCTTGCGCGGGTCCTGGCAGCGCACGAGCGCGAGCTCGTACGCGCGCTCGCACTGGCCGAGCAGGCGCATGCAGTGGTGGATGCGGCCGGGGCCCAGGCGGCCCTGGGCAATCTCAAAGGCGCGGCCCTCGCCCAGGATGACGTTGGCGGCCGGCACGCGCACGTCCTTGTACACGTACTCGCCGTGGCCCTCGGGCGCCCAGTCGTAGCCCATGATGGTGAGGTTGCGCACCTGGGTGATGCCGGGGGTGTCGCAGGGGACGAGCAGCATCGTGTGGCGCTTCCAGCGGTCCGCGTTGGAGGGGTCGGAGCAGCCCATGAGAATGTAAAAGGAGAGGTCCTTGTTCCACAGGCAGTTGCCGTACAGCTTGCGGCCGTTGATGACATACTCGTCGCCCTCGCGGCGTATCTGGATGCTGATCTGCGTGGCGTCGGAGCTGGCCACGTCGGGCTCCGTCATCGAGTAGGCAGACGACGCCGTGCCCTCCAGCAGCGGCCTGAGCCACTTCTCCTTCTGCTCCTCGCTGCAGTACTTGGCCAGCAGCTCAATGTTGCCCGTCTCGGGCGCGTGGCAGTTCATCGTCTGCGGAGCCCAGTAGCAGCGGCCCATGATCTCGGCGCAGCACGAGTACTCGAGGTTGGTCAGGCCCGGGCTCTCCTTGAAGTGCTTTGGCAGGAACAGGTTGAACAGCCCGCGCTGCTTGGCCTTCTCGCGCAGCTCGTGCATCACCGGCGGGACAGCCCAGCGCTTGCTCGCCAGCTGCTGGCGCATCACCTGCTCGCGCGGGATGACCTCGTTCTCGACAAAGTCGTACACCTCCTGGATCTTCTGTACGGCCAGGGGGGACAGCTTCTGCTGCACCCACACGGGTATCCGCGCAAACGCAGGGCGCTCAAAGACAGCGACGGGGACGGACATTGTGGGAGGGTGGAAGCCGAAACGGAGGAGCTGTTGTGTTGGACAAAGGGACGAGAAAGGCTGATGAATGGAGGAATGTCAAGAGGACCGAATAAGAGCGCAGGGAGAGGCTCGAGAAAAGAGAAAAGAACGGAGCAAGCCAAACAAAAGGGTTTGGCTAAACGGACGACATGATGTGGAAAGTGGTTCAACTCGGGGTTTGTGCCGAGCACCCAGCAGCAGCGCCTCTCCAACTAACACGAGTGGACGTGCTTTGTCTTGAAGGCCCACTGCACCCCTGCGGGTGTCAACTTCCCCTCTCGTTTCTTGCCGCGGCAATGTACTTTGGGGTGTAAGCCAAGTACACCAAAAATACAAGTATCTTACCAGCCATAAGTAGCGTCTCTCATATCAACGACAAGCGGAGCAAGCCTATGCATTCATTTCCAGACGGGGTTTGTCTGTTGACCTTGTCTTGACATTGACATCTCCCCAAGCGAAGGAGAAGAGAAAACAAGCTCCGCAACGTGCTGGTTTCCATGGGGACGGTTCATTGATGAGACTGCAAACGGCTGTCCGCTTTGTGGCTTGTGCTATGAGGCTAGACAATGAGAAATCAAAAGCATACGGGACCCATTTAGGTGGGATGCATGCAAACGCACAGCGTGGCCTCCTCTCTCCATCCTCACGGAATGATCTTGGCCGCACGGAAGCGGTCAAAGGCCGTGTAGAAGGCGTCCTTGGTCGTGTACTCAACTTTGTCCTTGCCCATCATCTCAAAGCACTTTGTCATGTCCATCTGCCGGTCAAAGTTGAGCATCGTCGTGATAAAGTAAGCAAAGCCACCAAACGCCCGCTGGCTGCCGACGCGGCCGCTCTTGAGGCCGTGCTTCTTCTCGAGCGCCACCCACTGCTCATAGTGGTCGGCCAGGTAGTTGACAGGGTCTGGGCCCTGGCCGCCGGCGGGCGGGGCGACGCCTTTGAGCCCAAAGTAGGCGGCGACGACGGGCCACTTCTCGCTCCACGACGACGGGTTGTTGCTATCGGCCGCGTTGTAGCGCTCCCCGGACGTGCGCTCGGGGTGCAGCGACGCGATAATCGACACCTTGGCGCACATGTCCTGGCTGCTCTCAATAAACAGGTTCTTCCACGAGATCTCGCTGCCGGGGAACTGCACCTCGGCGCCCTCGCCCTCGATCTCGCGGTACAGCGAGAGGTACGTGGACAGCTGCTGTGCCAGGCAGTAGACGTTGTTGTTGGGCACGAAGCCAATAATGACGTCCGGCATGATCTCGCACCATGTCCACGCCTTGCCCTTGGACATGGCCGACAGCATGTCTGTCTGGCCGTAGTAGAACATTTGCGACGCGTACGGCTCGGGTATCCGCGGCAGCGACTCCTTGAGCGGCAGGTCGTTGTGGAAGGGGAAGTTCTCCCGGAGCAGGTGCACGCCGTACGCCTTGGTGCCCGTCGGCAGCACGACAAACTTGAAGTTGCGCGACAGGTTCTCAATGGCCGTGACGGCGCGCTTGATCAGCTCCACGTTGATGCTGACCTCCTTGGCCGGGTCAGCGTCCATAATGTACGCAAAGAAGTAGACATGCGAGACCGTGTCAACGTCGGCGACGCGCTCCTTCATCTCGGCCTCGAGGCCCGCCTGGCCCTTTTCGGTCAGGATATCAATGCCGCTGACGACATTGAGCTTGGGCGACGCCGGCCAGTTGGCCTCCTCGGCGGTCAAGGGGCGGTTGGTCAGCGCCGTGACTTTGTCAAAGTCCTCGGGCGTGGGGTAGCCCTGCAGGATGGCATTGACAACGGCCCAGCCAGTGATGCCGCTGGCGCCTGTGAGGTGTCAGCGAGCGTGCTTTGCCATGTCAATGTCTACCCTGCAGCTGGGCTGCCCTTTTGGCTGTGGCATACCGTAAACAAGAGCGTGGTTGCCCATGGCGATTGGTACAGACGCAGACGGTGAAAATAAGAATGATGTCTGACAAGGCACGTGCAGCTTCTGTGTGGTCGGCGAAGCGGTGTCGGTCGAGGAGGTGTTGGTCGAGGAGAGTTTTTTGAATGTCGCGATGTTTTTCTGCAAGATACGCTGCAGCATTTCCCCTCAATGTTTTTAATGGCAGGCGCTGTCCTCGAGGAGCAGCAGGGAAGGTGCGACCTGCTGACAACAACACGTCCCTCTCCCAATAGAGGGAAGGAGCTTGGTAGGACAAGCACAAGCAACTTCGCAAGGGGGGAAGGGCGGGCTTCCCTTCCTGTTGCGGGCAAACATCTTCCTCTAGCTCTGTCCTGTTTTTGTGTGCGCCTTGGGTTCCTGGCTCGTTGGGAAGAAGCTTATCCGGTGATCGGAAGGAAACGTGCGGCCCGCCGTGGCCATGATGAATGGATTTGGAAAGCGCGAGCAGAGAGCGAGGCGCAAAAACGACCATACTAGGAAGGAACGCGAAAACGGGATGGAATAGCGCGAGGTACAAGAGCCCAGGAAGGAGCGACGATGAAACTACAAAGTAGGGCAGGCAAGAGGCAGCAGGAGCGTGGTCGTTCCTTCCTCGATACAAGCACGTCTGGGGCGCCCCGCGCGCTGGATGTTGAATCATCGCGCCGAGTAGCAGTCACTCTGTTCTATGCCCTTGACTCGCTCACCCGTGCCGCGTACGGCTCAACCAAGACAGAAGCACCATCCGACTATGTCTTCTCGAAGCTCTATAGAGGCGCTCTGAAAAAGAGTTATCACGTAGAGGAAGGAAGCCACAAAAAGTGCGGGGCGGGAGCTAACGTGAGCTTTCTCGAGGAAGGAGCCGCAGGCCTCGTTCTTGCTCTTTTGTTTTGCCTCTCCTACTCTATGCTTCCCTTTGCGGATGTACGTGAAACAAGGGAAAGTACGTATTAGACGGAAAGCACTTTGTGCTCCAAAATATACGCTCGAACACACATAGTTAAGGAGACGGAGTATGTAGCTGTCTTGTTTACTCCAAATGTGTGAAAGGCGGGGAGCCGTCTTTGCGCCTTTCTCCGCACAAATAGTGGGTCCGCTGAATCATTACCCGCCCCTCCCTTCCCCGGGAAACATTTTCCCCACGTCCCAGGCGCTGTCCTGACGCCACGCTTCTGGACTTCCGCCCCCAAATGGCAGGTTATTAAGGCACATGTAACCCATGACTCGTGTGACTGCTGGGTGAGAAAGAAATGTGTGAAAAGAACGACGTGGCCAAGAAGAGGAAGTTGCTGTTTTGTAAATTAATCATAGATAAAATAATAAAATATGTAAAATAAACAAAAATAAATAAGCAAAGGAGACTCTGAGGCTTCCGGATTCGCCTAACTACTTCTGATATTGCTCATGTTATCATGCCGTACAGAATCACAGACAGCAACTCTCGTATATGTATATGTTCTGTCTTTTACGGCCGTCTTTATCCTTCCTTCCGCACGTGCCCTATTGTATTGCTCCATGCTTTACGAGTACTCGTATGTATACTCGTACGTCGTATCGCTTCTCGCCCCTCTCCTCACCGTCCACCCTCTTTTATTTTGCCTTTCCCGATTGTCTGCCAGTCTGGCCCTCTTGGAATTTTTCTTTGGCCGGCCTAACGAACTCCGCACCAGGAACGTCACGGGCAGTGGACCCTGTGGACCTCTACTCTTTTCCCGATATCATGTCCCCCGCCTCGTGTTTCTCCCTTGGCCTTGCCTTGGTAAAGCCTTTGCTGCACGGGTACTGCCGAGCCTCTTTACTTTCTCGGCCTGTTTGATATTCTTGCATTCCTCTACAGTTATACACACGCTATTTTTGCCGGAAATGCACATCCAACACCACCGGGGATAGAATGGCTTCTATGTCTGGCTGCTCGTAACACCTGATTAGTCTGGCAAACATCTACTCGTACTTTCCGTACGCGCCTCTGCTCGAATCATGTATCCTGCAGCACCTGGCCCGCTTCCGTATTGTTGTTTTGGGCTACTATCTGAGCAGTGGCTCCCGGCTGACTCGCTGACCTACGCCTACTAGCCCTTGGGGCTTATGGCAAAAGAAGAAAAACAGTTCAACGGCCACGACATTGAGGATGGGGAAAAGCCACGGAGTACGGGAACCGACATGCTCAAGTCGTCTTGATGCCGGATCCGCCTAGCAAAACGAGACTAGACTTTGATGTGGTTTTTCTCGTGCAATAAACAGCACCAAAACACGTCAAAGTACACCCAAAACACTCTGCACAGCTATGGCAAGATATTGCGAGCATGGTGGCCGTTCCCTCTCCCCGTCGCCGACCCGACTTGCCGGCCTCTGACGTCCCGTTATCCAGCCGCTGCCGCACGCACAATGCCAGTGCTCCCCTTTGTCCAGAAAGAAGTAAATGCGCAACTGTGGCGGTTGGCATACCTGGAAAAGCTGTAGCAGACGCCATAATGTTTGTACGAGAAGCCCTGTAGCCTTTGCAGCGGTCAGACCATGTCGTGCATTTGGCCGGATTTTGGTCTCTGTGCTTCCTGAGGATCTTGTTGCTGGGCACTGGTCAGCTGCCTCCTTCGCCTGTATCGCCCTTCCCATCCATGACTTCAGGATCCCCCATCTTGACATTCGAGAAGCCACGGTGAATCGAACCACTATTGTATTCAGCTCCGTTTTCTTCACGACCACTTATAATTCAGAGGTTTTTTTTAACAGCTTGAGTACTTTTCTGCACCCGAGCATTCTCATTGGAAGAACAAAGCATTTCTCTGCCGGAAAACCACTTCTTTTTCTTTCCCTTGGCCACCAGGCACAACAATTTTCAAGGTTCCGCTAACATCTCCAATTGATATCCACATCGAACTAGACACAACCACATATATTATCGAGGGTCTGCGCTCCCCTCCGCATTGCTTTATTTTCCTTTTCCAGAAAAGAAGGAAAATATAACCTGCCCCTCATCCCCTTTTCTCCTCGCAGCGTCTTCCCGTTTTTCTTCTTCTTGGCCTTTCCTTTCTCGTTCCCTCTCTATCACATCCCAGGGCAGCGCCTCGTTTTCTCTTCCCTCTTGTTGCTCCTTCTGGACGACCTCCGTGCCTCTCGACACAACACCTACGAGAAACTAAACAAGATGTCTCCGTCTGCGATCAACGGCACGAACGGTGCGGCCAACGATGCCAACACCTTCTCGTACCCCGAGCTGGCCACCCCGTACCGCGTGCTGCAGCAATATCACTCGAAGCCCACCAAGCTTCGCGTGGCCTGTATCGGTGCTGGCGCCTCTGGCATCTGCCTGGCCTACAAGATGGTGCGTTGCGAATGCGAATCTTTGATGTTTGGGTCTGTAGTGGTTTCTGGCCTTTGCGCGTGCGCTTTTCTGTCTTTTCTCTCTTTCTTTTTTATTATTTTTTTGTAGGGAAAGGTTTCCCGTGGCGGCCGTTTGGGTCCACCCCTCTTTCACGATCGCACGCATTTGTCTTGGACGACGGCATGTGCAGGCGAATGAGCACAGCATACGCGAGCCAGTTGGCATGGGAGAACGTATGTTTTCCTGTGCTGCCATGTGTGCATGAGTGTGTTGCTTTGAGATGCGCTGGGATGTTTTTATATTTCCATACCATGATGAGAAGGCTTTATCAAAACGGATGGACCCTCGCTGACACACCAACAGGAGAAGATGATGGTGCCGGGCAGCTTCGAGCTGGTCCTCTACGAGAAGAATGAGATCCCCGGCGGTACCTGGGTTGAGAACACGTGAGCTTACCCTGTCTTCTGTTCATGTCTACTTTCACTCGTCTTTGAGCGCATGCTGACCTTGCAGATACCCCGGCGTTGCCTGCGATGTAAGTAGATATACGCCAAGTGCACGCAAAGGCAACACCACGCTGACCGTCCCCTCAGATCCCTGCCCACCTATATACGTTCTCGTGGGACCCCAAACCCGACTGGAGCAACTACTACGCGTACGGCGCCGAGATTCGCAAGTACTTTGACAGCTGCATCGAGCGGTTTGGCACGCGCAAGTATATCAAGGTGAACACCAAGGTGATCGAGGCGCGCTGGGACGAGGACCGCGGCGTGTGGCACATTACGCTGCAGGACCAGCAGACACACGACACGTGGAAGGACTGGTGCCACGTGCTGGTCAACGGTACGGGCATCCTCAACAACTGGGTGTGGCCAGACATTGACGGGCTGCACGACTTTGACGGCCCGGTGATCCACTCGGCACACTGGGACCACACGGTGGCGTTTGAGGGCAAGACGGTGGGCGTGATCGGCACGGGCTCGACGTCGGTGCAGATCGTGCCGTCGCTGCAGCCGATTGTCAAGGACATGAAGGTGTTTATGCGGTCGCCGACGTGGGTCAGCCCGCCGTTTGGCGCGGGCGTGCTCAACGACGACCTGCTGAGCAAGAGCAGCACGGGCGGCGAGGACGCGAAGCGCCAGTACTCGTTCAGCCAGGAGGAGAAGGACAAGTTTGCACAGGACCCGGCCTACCACCTGCAGTTCCGGCGGCGCATCGAGGCCGAGATCAACTCGCTGTTTGGCATGTACCAGCAGGGCTCGGCCATGTCGGAGCACTTCCGCAAGGTCATCACGGAGGAGATGACGCGGCGCCTGGGCCCCGGCCACGAGACGCTCAAGGAGTTTATCATCCCCAAGTGGGCGCCCGGCTGCCGCCGTATCTCGCCCGGCGACGGCTACCTCGAGGCGCTGGTGAAGCCCAACGTCGAGCCCGTGTTTGGGCCGCTCAAGAACGTGACCAAGGAGGGAATCGTCACGGCCGACGGCACGCTGCACAAGCTCGACATTATTGTGTGCGCCACGGGCTTCAAGGTGGCATTCCGGCCGGCGTTCAAGCTCGTTGGCGCCGGCGGCAAGACGCTCGACGAGGACTGGGGCGACCGCGTCAACCTGTACCTGGGCGTGTCGGCGCCGCGCTTCCCCAACTACTACACGATTGTCGGCCCCGGCGCGACGTGGTCGTCGGGCACGCTGCTGCCGTCGATCGAGACGACGGTCGAGTACTCGGTCAAGATGATGAAGAAGATCCAGCACGAGAACATCCGCGCCATCGAGGTGCAGCAGGAGGCCGTCGACGACATCTACGCGCACTTTGACGAGTTCCACAAGACGACCGTGTTCCAGGAGGAGTGCCGGAGCTGGTTCAAGGACGGCAAGATCAAGAACCGCATCTACCTGTGGCCCGGCTGCACGATCCACTTCCTCAAGACCATCAAGAACCCACGCTTCGAGGACTACAACATCCGCTACCGCTACGGCAACCGCTTCGCCTACCTGGGCAACGGCGAGGTCAAGGCCAACGTCACGGGCGATGTGAACGGCTTGGCTACCTATGTGCGCAACGAGGACTCGGAGTGGGATGTCGAATAAGTCAGACGACGACGACGGCGACGACTACGATCGGGGCAATTCGACGACAAAAAACGAAAACGGGACTTCCCCCCTTCCGGAGAAAAATGAGGAGAATGCACAGAAAACAGGACGAGAGGGCAACCAAGAGAAGGGCCACACAAGGCATCGTCAAGGACAGACGGACACAAGGCCCAAGAGAACGTGTGTCGAGACGACCAACGATAACAAGCTGTCTCTGTGCCGTCAACACGAGTCTGCTGTCTGCTTTTTGCCTGGCTGGCTCGAGTTTTCTTTTCGACCGCATGACCGCATCCCTTTTTCTCGGCTCGGCTCTCTTTTCTCCCCCTTCCATCCGCCTCCCCGCCTTCTAAGAGAGCTTGTTTCCCGTTTTGGGCATTGCACTCGCCTTCCCCGCGCTTTTGTTCCTTTGCTCTCCGGGCGTCCTCGTTTTTTCTTTTCTTTTCTTTTTTTTTCTCGTTCACACTAGCCGGAGACGAGGGCGTTGTCTGGACCACTGAATCATTGCACCACACACAGACTTCCAACAGCCATTCTCGGCTTGCCGGTTGGATGGTATGCATTGCTGTTCTAGACCTGGCTCATCTGTTGGGTCCGCTGTTTTGTTTGTCCGGCATGCCGTTGGCCCTTTTTTGTCCGCTTTGGCTCGTTCATCATCGTCCTTTGACAGGATACACCCCCTCCCTCGTGCGGAACCCTCGTGCGGAACAGCCAATTCTTTGCATTCAAGTCTGGTTTGTACGTTCCGCTTACGTCTTGCGCTTTTCGTGGCTGCTGGCTCTCCTGGCCACTTATGTATATATCTCGTCATCTGCTTACGCTTCGCTTGAGGATATCTGCTGGTGTCTTTTGCTTTTGTGTCTGCTCAGGCAGGTCTTGGGCGCACATGGTTCACGTCGACGAAAGAAAATAAGATAACGTGCAGAGGTGGAGTCCTGGCCGTGGTCCTCTACGTCCTGCAAAAGACGTGCACTGCCTGCGCAGGGCCGTGTTCGGCCTCTTGCATGGACATCAACAGGCGTTGCATTTTCCCATATTCCCGTTTCCCACTTACGTTGTCCCGAGAGTTCCCAGTGTCCGCTATCCAGGCAAGCTCCCAACCCACGAGTTCCGTTTCCTTTGATAAGAAAGCGTTTGAGGGCTCTCTTCTTCTCTTGTCATCTAGTCTCTACGTTTGTCCAATATCTTTGTACAAGTCTTGGGAGACCCAGTGGAGAGAAGCAGGTGCTCCTCGTTCGGTTTGGCGAGGCGTGGCCCGCCACAGCCAAGCATACTTTTAAAAGTGCCGGGGTATCTGGGGCTATTTCGGGCATGGTCGTCCCACGGCCGTCCACTGGACCCCACGCAGCGAAGATGCTCCGGCCAACTGTGTTGTCTTTCTCACCTGTACGGCCTCGCTGCCCGAGGACGGCTCCGGACGTCACTGTCTGGTTTCCCCGTCCTTTGGCCGTTTCCGTCCGGTTCCTCGTCTGACCACACGGCTTCGCCGTCGTCGATTGCCCTGTCGTCTCAATTCCGCGCCGCCTCGCCGCATCTGGCCTGTCCCCCTCCTTCCTGTCTTGGCCAGCTCTCCTCGCATCGAGGTCCCTGGTTGCTGGCCGTGGCCGCAGTGACCTCGGTAGTAGCGCCGGTTGGAGAAGCGTTCGTACAGCAAACGACCAGCAAAGCGGCAGCGAAAATACCCCTGGGTCGGGACTGAACGTGCGGGGTTTGGTGGTTATTGCCGGGGTTAGAAGAGTGGAGGCACCAACTGCGCTAATAAAAGTCATGGCACGCTCCGTCAATCTAGGTGCGTGTGGGGAAGTAGGCACCGCGCGTTGCTACCAGTTCCTGGGAGGCTCCTTCCTCCCTTGCGCGCTTGCTGCCCGAGTCTGGACAGGCGCTGTTTGCCGCAGTTGTTGTTTCTTCTTTGGTGGGCGCGGAATGAACGAGGAAAGAGCATACTCGTAAGGCGGCGAAGACGCAGGGCAGGAGCAAGTGGCTCGCCGAGGTTATTCCAACGTCCTGCAAAACCCCCCACGTTCTTCCATCTTCAACGTCACTGCACCTGCTCCTGCGAGCCCTCGCTTTCCGGACCACAGAGTCCTCTGCCGTTCGGCGTACCTCTGCTGCCGATAGCTTGCACTCTGACAGACGCATGACTCCGGTGTCTTCTCCACGCCCTCATATCCCCCATATCCCCCATACCATCCACTCTCCGTCTTCGCACAGCTCTAGTAGATCAGCAAGTGGACGTATCTGGTGTTGGCTCACGCCGGTTTTTTCCCCACATAGGCCGTCGTTGTGAGAGAATGACGGGGCAGACTCCGTGGACCGGGGATTTGCTAGAGTCCGTGACCGCTGGTTTTACCAGATTATGTTTTTATGCCCGTTGCAAGTCTGGGCAGTTTGTGTTGTCTTTGGCCGTTTGTTCCTCGGTGTGATCTCCTGCCATTGCCACCAATTTTCAGACTGTTCAGCGCATCCGACCGCAAGATATTGAAACTGCTTCAGGCGACGCCTTTCCATGCCCAGCTGTTTTCCAACAAGCCGCCGGCCAGGCGGTTTGGTCTTGTTCCTTTGCCGGCACGTCACCACGCCGAGTCTGCGACGATTTACGTCATAATGGCCAACAGCCGTCTCAGAAGAGTGATAAAATACCTCTGTGCCTCTCTCCTATTCTCCCAGAGTAGGCTGCCCCGTGCCTTATGTGTATTTTATGATTGTTATTATTCTATGTAGAGTTTGCCCCCCCCTTTTTCATTTTTCTTTTTAGCGAGGATGCCTTGAAAAATGCTGCAGACTACAAACACGCGTTCCTGTTTCCGGCACAAGTGCCTCGACTGCCCATGATTCAGTGATTCGGGAGGGTGACCAGAGCAAGTCTGGCTGTCGCTGATATCCCCGGACAAGCGGGATGCCACGAGGTGTAAGTAGCCAGCTTTACTTTCTCAAACTGTAAGTCTACTCTGTACCAATGTGTACGTCTCGCAGAATGCTGTTGGCCATCGCCGAATTTCGGCAAGTGATTCGGGCATGACTACGCACTGTCTGGGATGCAAACAGAAAGGCCAGACAGACGTAGATATTGCACCATTGCCTGCTCCAGACACTAATGAACTAGAAAGAGAAGTGAAAGAACGTGAAAGAGCAAGGGAACCAAAAACAAACAAAAATCTGAACCTCCGCTCAATATATACGGAGGACACCGAACGCACCAAAGTCTTTGTCTCAGACGCGCTGGTAGCTTCGCCTTGTGGGCACATACTGTGTATATGTACGACGCTCGTATTTACGATCCTTCTTCATTCTGGAAGAGATCTGTTTCTTTTCTGCCCATTGCCTCCGGTTTCCCCACCGCAGACTTTATATGTACATACTAGGACGAGCATGATTAGTATCACTGCGTACGTCGTATCGCCGCCTTTTTACTGACAACGGAGGATGCCCACTTTGTCGAGCTACGAGGACAGGTCCACGGTAAGTCTTGCTCTGCCGAATTTAATCTTATATTCTTCCCTCTATTCTTGTCTCTTTCGCCGTCCAGCTGTCGTCATTGCCACGCTTTTAGAATATATGTACGAGGGAGAAAACCTCACACGTTCCCGCTACCTTACGCTGGGGTTTTATGGGGTTTATGGAGTGCAGGTCTGGCGCTGTGACTGTTTATTACCCCGGCTCCGTAAGATACTGGGGCAACTGGGGCTCTGGGGCTTTGGGCCGAGAGGCTAGCAGGATGCTGGCGCAGCCGCTGGGCGTAAAGAGTCGTGTATCAAATGGTCACCACACCTCTTGACTATCCACAGCTGCAGCCAAACCACGCACTTCCCAGTAGACTGCCGTAGTCTCAACACCCCCCCCCTTTTTTTTTTTTGCCATTTGTTCCAATATCTTGCCTGTGGTAACATGCTTTTTCTGTCTGGCCTGTCAGAGACGTTCAATAATAACTGCTGAGAAAAAGTGAGCAGGTTTTATGCACTTTGATCCTTAGCAGGGTCACTTACCCCGGAGTTGCCAGAAGCGTTGCTTTGTGGGGAGACGGCTGTTCTTTTTTTTTCAATTCTTCTTCTTTGCTTTGAGCCTTTCTTCCATTGGTCTCGCCCGCTGCCGCCGTCTTCTGCAGATAAACACCAATACTGCAGTGAACGTTTAACTGCTCTAGTCTTTCGCTCCATAAATGCTCCAGGCCCTTTTCTTTTGTAAATTGTTGTTTTCTGACAACTTCTGCCACTATCACACGGCGTCGTAACCGGTGGCGTCCTGGTTTACATATTGTGTACCTACCGTACATTACAATTCTCCGTTCTGTCTTCCTCGCTGCACCCCTCTCCTTCTCCGCACTGTCCCCTTTCCTGTCCTGGAACGCCGTCGTCGTCGTCAGTTCTCCCTCTCGTTCTCCTTGTTCCCTTTCTACAATGTACGGAGTTACTCTCACCCCACCCCCATACTTCCCCCAAAAATCAAAGCCAAGCCGAGCTTGCCCCCTGCCTTGCTTCCCCATATTTTCCCATCTGTTTTGATGGCTGAGCAGACATCTCCCACTTTGTCTCTTTTTTCAACGCATCGCGCTTGCATCTCCATTGAGAATCCTAGTTTCATTTTAAGACAGAATCACAAACCGCCTCGTGTGGACATCCAACGAGTAAACAAGAAACAGTGGCTGTCTCCACGTGGTGCATGAGGCTGCCAAGCTTCTCCAACCCTGACGAGGAAACGGCATCACGGCAGAGGAAGGGCAGCAGGAAGAACAGCAGGAAGAACAGCAGGAAGAACAGCAGGAGAAACAGCAGGAGAAACAGCAGCAGCGCCACCGACGATAACAACGCTACGGACCCACGCCGCCCACGTCCCAGCACAACATGGCGTCGGCAGACGAGGCCAAGCTGTCGCAGTCGGACGACAACGACATCCACAACCAAGAGAACGTGTCGGCCCGCGGCGCGGCGGCGCGCAGCGTCAAGCAGCAGGTGCGGCACCGGGCGTCGGTGGCGTGTGCGTCGTGCCGCGACCGGCGGATCCGGTGCGTGGTGCCCAAGGGCGAGTCCGCGTGCACGCAGTGCAAGCGGGCGGGCACCGCGTGCGTGATCAAGAACGACGACGAGCGGCGACGGCCGATTTCCAAGGCGTACATGTCGTCGCTGTCGGAGCGCATCCAGCTGCTCGAGAGCATGCTCGTCGACCGCGGCGTCGAGCCGCCGCCGGCCGTGCACCCGCCCAAGACGCGGCAGGACGCGGCCGGGGGCCGGGCGGGCCCGACGAGCGCGGACGAGGACCCATCCAGCGTCCAGCAGCGGCAGCGACAGCGACAGCGGCAGCAGCAGCAGCAGCAGCAGCAGAGCCAGCAGCAGAACCAGAAGCTGCTGCTGGCCTCGGCGTCGCCGGACCTGCTGGCCGCCACGCCCCAGGCCAGCCACTATTACCCAAGCCAGTCCGCGGCCGCCAGCGGCCAGCCGGCCCTGAGCAGCGACGGCTCGCCGTCGCGGGACGGCACGTCGCCGCCCGAGTCTGCGGCGGACCAGGCGCTCGCCGACGACTTTGCCATGCACGACAGCGAGCTCGACAACAGCCTGCCGGGCGCGGCCGGGGCGGCGGCGGCGGCGAACCGCTACGGCCTGCAGCAGCAGCAGCAGCAGCAGCAGCACAACGGCCTGCACCACGGTACGGCGCTGACCAACGGCGGGCTCAAGGAGACGTCGCCGTTCCGCAACCTCGACCCCAAGAAGGAGGACATTGTGCAGCGGCTGCTGTCGACCAAGGGCAACCTGTCGTTTGACCAGCTGTCGGGGCGGCTGCGGTTCTTCGGGCCCACGGCCAACAGCCACGTGTACGCGGAGGCGGCGGACGCGGTGGACTCACGCGAGCCGCCGGAGCAGGTGCGGCGGTCGGAGCGCATCATCCGGTCGCTGACGGCGGCGACGCACGACTACCTGATGGACTGCTTCTGGGAGTACTACAACGCCATCATCTACGTCATCGACCGCGAGGCGTTTGAGGCGGGCCGCGAGGCGCAGAACCCCAAGTTCTACACGTCGTTTCTGCACATCACGGTGCTGGCCATGGGCTACCGCTTTGCGGACCGCAGCCGCGAGGATGTCAAGAAGATCAGCCTGGGCAACCGCGAGAGCACGCTGCAGCGCGAGGCCAAGTACATGCTGGACATTGAGCTGGAGCGGCCCGGCGGCATCCCCAGCGTGCAGGCGCTGCTGCTGCTGGGCGACCTCGAGTGCGGCGTGGGGCGCGACAACACGGGCTGGATGTACTCGGGCATGGCCAACCGCCTGGCCTTTGACATTGGCCTGCACCTCGACTACCGCAGCGCCGCCATGGACGAGCGCGAGGTGGCCATCCGCCACATGGTCATGAAGGCCGCCATTGTCATTGACAAGTACTGGGCGCTGTTCCTGGGGCGGCCCACGAGCATCAAGAGCCAGGACATTGGCATGGACCTGCTGACGAAGCGCTTCGCCATGATGGCGCCGCTGCCGGAGCCGGACGGCCGCGCACACGCGGCGCCGGCGCTGGCGCCGGCCAAGATGAGCAACGAGGAGATCTACGAGTATCTGTTTGAGCTGATGGAGCTCGCCGGCAAGATTGTCGAGACGCGCGACACGCACAACGTCGGCGGCGGCGGCTACGGCGGCGCCCACGAGCGCAGCAGCGGCACGGCCGCGAGCAGCCTCGCCACCATGATGCCGTACGCGGGCGCGGACCACGGCGGCGTGTTTGCGCTCAGCGAGAGCGAGGAGAGCGCCTACCTGCACGTCATCAGCCTCGACCGCCAGCTGCAGAACTGGTATCGCCGGCTGCCGGACCACCTGACGTGGAAGCCGGCCAACATCAAGGCGGCGCCGATGAGCTTCTTCCTGCTGCACCAGCAGTACCACGTCTCGATGATCCTGCTGCACCGCCCGTGGGCCCGGTACGGCTCCACGCTGTCGTCGGACGGCTCCAGCACCAACTCGCACCCCAGCCCGTCGTCGCCGCCGGGGGGCGCCGTCGCCAACCGCCGCGACTCGTGCAGCAGCACAGCCGGCGGCGGCGTGGCCGTGCAGCAGCAGCAGCAGCAGCGCGCGCAGGGCTCGCACGCGGCGCTGGGGCTCGGCGACCCGCAGTGCATCGTCGACGACAGCCGCACGACGCTGTCGCGCAGCATCTGCACGCAGCAGGCGATCCGCGTGGCGCGCATCTTCTGGCAGCACCGGCAGCGCTTTGACGGCCGCCGCATCTGCGTCACGGGCATCCAGCACGCCGGCACGGCCGCCATCGCCCTCATTGCCGCCCTCGCCTACCAGCAGAGCAACGACGCCGACCGCCGCTCGTACCTGGACTACCTGGAGATCCTGTCGTATGCGCTCACCGACATGAGCCACACCTACCAGCCGGCCCTGCGCATGGACGACCTGCTCAAGGCCGTGCTCGAGCAGCTGCGCAGCGACGTCTACGGGCCCGAGTACGCTGCCGCTATGGCCGGCAGCCATGGCAGCAGCAGCGGCGGCAGCGGCCGCCCGCCCAGCGTCTCGTCCTCGGCGGCCTACGGCAGCGAGCTGGCCGCCGGCGGCGCCCCGAGCGGGACCAACGGCATCGACGTGTACAGCGTGCTGCCTGCGCGGCGCGAGAACCCCGACGCCGACGCCCTGCAAGTATTTAAGAAGCGCCGGCCGGCGCCGTCGCGCCGCGCGTCCGAGTTCACGCGGCCCCCGCCGCCTTTTTTCGCGCAGCACACGCCGCCGGGGTCCCTCGGCACGCCCGGCAGCAGCATGCCCGCGGCAGCGCTCATGAACGGCGGCGGCGGGCTGCCGGCAACGCCGTCAACGTCTGCCCACCACCACGGCCACAACGCCCACCTCAGCAGCAGCCAGCACCACGCGCAGAACCACATCATGTCCAGCTTCTTCTCCGCTGGCACGCCCGGCGGCAGCGGGGCGGCCACGGACCACGGCGGCTCGTTCAGCCTCGACTTTCTCAACGGCTCGGCCATTTGCCTCGACGGCCCCGAGGACGGCTCGGACGCCACGGGCCTGCTACGGGGCAGCGGCCTCGACGACTATGTGCTCGTGCAGGCCGGCGCCGCGGACGGCTGGGCTGTCGATGGCAGCGGCCACCACCACCACCACCACCACCACCACCACCACCAGCAACACCACGTCCACATGCCCGCCCACCACGCCCAGCACCACCACAGCCAGAGTCACGGCGCCTTTGACATGCCCATGGCCGGCTGGATGGCCGCGCCGTCGTCGCCGCCCGCCTCGTCTGCCGCCGAGCGCTCGGCTGCGGCCGGCTCCTCGCACGGAGACAGCGGAAACACGTCTGGAAACACTGCGTCCACCCCCAACAACGGCAGCCTTTCGCCCGGCCCCGGCCCCGGCGTCTCGGACGCGGCCGCCGTCTCGGGCACCAAGACACGCGCCGGGGGCGCTGCAGCCGGCCGCGACGGCGGCGGCGCCAAGCATAGCCTCGACTGGATGGACCCCAACGGCCCGCTCGACACGCTCAGCCCCGTGAGTCTCAGCGGCCTAGTGCAGACGGTCGAAAAGACGGTTGGCGACAACGGCACCGGCGTTGGTGGCGGCACCAGGGCGACTGCTAGCCAAGACGACGACCGGAACCACAACCTGGACTTTTTCAGTTTCTAGTTTATTGTTCTTTTTCATATTTTGTTCTTTTTTCATTTATTCCTTCTCTGGGACAGTACGGGTTGGCGTCAAAATATCTGTAAACTTTGTGGCGTACTTGGGGGATTATTGGTTTGCTTATTGAGCTCTTGTTATTGGACGGAAGCGGTTTTTGTCGTAAACAAGTTTTGTCTCGTCCTTACGATTTGCCTTTATCTTCTTTATCTTCTACCGCTTTACTGGAGACGCAGATACATCGTCCGTACAAACAACTGTTTCCGACAGCAGCAAGGATAACTGTCGACTATCATGGTTTATTCTGTGTTGTTTTTACAACTGGACTGACCAAGATGCTTTGAAAAGATGCTTTGACATGTTATGGTTTAAAGAAACAATACAAAACATATTTCTCTCTACTTTGCACTTATGTCTTCTTGATCTCGCATCGTCCAAAATTATATAAACATGTTCCTGCCAGGCATCCCCGTGAGGCAGTTTTCCTGTGCAACCCCGATGCCGACCTGGCTTGGAGTGAAAGTCAGAAACTTGGGAGTTCGATTTACTCGGAGCCGTTCCATTACATAACGTAATGCAAAAGATAATCGCACGCGACTGCAGGGATGCGCAAGTGGAGAGCGGAACTTGCCATGCTGTAACGCTCTGCACGACGTACTCGTATGCGGTGACTCGACGAGCATCTTAATAAGGGCGCCGTAAGATTTAAAGAAACAAGGGGAAAAAAAGAAAGATTAAGAGGAAAGAGAAAATAGTAAAATAAATAAATAATAAACAAATAATAAACAGACAGCAAGTAAATTGAATAAATAAAATAAATAAAAGAAACCATGTTCCTCGCATGACCCGACTACGTCGTACACCGTGAAAATCGCTCCAACGTTCGCAAGGCTTAGGTATCGGTCGGCGTTGTCGTCAGCGCTGCAGCTGCGCCAGCCTACCCGCACCTTCCTATCCGGGAAGTCAGTGAGCTTGCGATATGGTGTACTCTGATTGGCCGGGGCCGGACCGCGATACTGATATGGGACAAAGACAAGGAAGGCGCAGACGGTGAACCCGGGCCTCCCCCACCTTTAGACCTTGCGATAACATTTGTAGAAATGTTCTTGGCCTGAGCTGCTTCCGTGGATTTACTTTTCTTCTCGCCGGCCCCTACGTCACTGGCCGGTACTTTTCAATTGAAACCCGGATTTCGCTAACAAAGTCCCTCGACAACTCTACGGCGTGCAGACGTCGCGCTTTGCTGCATATTCCGCAGAATACTCGTAAACGCCCTCGAGTAGATGGGCATGTTCGAGCTTCTATTGCTACTGCCTTTGCTGCGCTCTTTCCTCGTGAGTCCGAGCTAGCGGATTAAGCTCAAGGCTAAGGCACGGAAGGGGCGCGACAGCCTCGTAGAAGGATGGAAGGTGCTGGGGAGCAGTCCGAAAGAGGAAAGAAGGCAAGAGCAGGACACAGGCAGCTCGCATGTGTCAGACGGGTAATCCGATAGCAATGGCAAGGATGGCAGATGAAGGAGGACCGTGAGGCTCTCGGCGCATGGCCGGTGGAGCACCATCGAGTTGGGCGAGGACGGTATTGCGGGCGAGTGGAAGGCGATATCGTAGGATGCATCTTGTGGACAAGAAACGAGACGAGAGAACAAACAAGACTCATAGAGACTGGCTGGGACGGCGTACGAGTGAATGTGGTGCGTTGGCGTAATTCACTGTGAGCCTCGGGGTCTTTGACTGCCCCAACTGCTTCAATTCATAACTGGCGACTGGTCGAACAGGCCGATCTTTGCCTCTCGCCGCAACAGCTGCGGGACTAATAACGCTGTGGGATAAGACAGAAAGCAAAAAGCGCAGCTTAAACGTGCAAAATACCAAGTTGCCAAGACGCCCTTTTTGCCATCCCGGCGTCAACGGACAGGAGCTTCCCAAAACGGACGCCGCGTTATCCTCCATCCCCACCAACTTGCTCTTATTCCTCTTGGCCTTTTGTCGACAGCCATCTCCATCGGTTCCTGCTTATCATTGCTCTCTTTGGATCGGGCCTTCCAGCCCCTGCACGCATCGTTTTTACATATACACAAGCTCGACAGCTCCCTCTCTGTTTCTTGTTTCTATATCTATCTTGCCAGGCCCCCGTCCCTGCGGCCATGTCTCTCTCGAGCTTGCGCTGCAGAGCATCCGACCTGCATTGAGCCTTCTTTCCTGTCCTCTCCTCTTTGGCATTCATTCCAGGAAAGAAGACCGTTCTCCACCTCGCAATGCGGTTCTCGACTGTGGCATCGGCTCTGGCTGCGGGCCATGCTGCCCTCGCTGCTCCTCACAACGACCACGACTCGTGGGGCGACCACAGCGGCCACGGCGGCAAGATTGCGCCCAAGGTGCTCATCATCAGCCTGGTATGTCCTCTCCCCGGCATCTCTTGCCACTGCTCACCTTCTGACTCCCCCTCTCCAGTTCTCCCCCGAAGCCGATATCTGGTACGAGAAGCTGCCCAGCAGCGGCCTCGGCAACCTGCTGGACCACAACATCACGGCCCCCGGCCTGTCTATGCTGTTCCCGCACGTGCACTGCGTCGCCGACCACAGCATCTGCCAGATGACGACGGGCGAGTCCGAGATCAACGCGGCGGCGAGCGTCATGGCCGCCGCGCTGTCGGGCAAGTTCGACCTCACCGAGACGTACTTTTTGATTGCAGGCATTGCCGGCATCAACCCCAAGTACGGCACGCTTGGCAGCGTGGCGCTCGCGCAGTACACGGTGCAGGTGGCGCTGCAGTACGAGTTTGACGCGCGCGAGATGCCGGCCAACTGGTCGACGGGCTACTTTGGCTACGGCACCGACGCGCCCAACATCTACCCGGGTAACGCCTACGGCACCGAGGTGCTCGAGATCAGCGCCACGCTGCGCGACCTGGCCTACGGCTTCGCCAGCAAGGCCAACCTCAGCAGCGACCCCACGGCCACGGCCTACGGCGAGCTCTACAAGGCCGTGCAGCCCGCCGCGCTCTATGCGCCGGCCTCGCAGCCGCCCTCGGTCATCAAGTGCGACTCGGTGACGAGCGACGTCTACTTTTCCGGCACGATCCTCGGCGACGCCTTTGAGCAGGTCACCAGCGTGTGGACCAACGGCACCGGCAAGTACTGCATGACCGCCCAGGAGGACAGCGCCGTGCTCGAGGTGCTCGTGCGCCTGGCCATCGAGGGCCTCGTCGACTTCTCGCGCGCCATGCTCATGCGCACGGGCTCCGACTTTGACCGCCCGCCCCCGAACGAGACCGCCTTTGACAACCTGCGCATTGCCGACCAGAACGGCTTCGAGATTGCCATTGACAACATCTTCAACGCCGGCGTCGAGATTGTGCGCGGCATCCTCGACGGCTGGCACACCACCTTCCGCAAGGGCGTCGAGCCGGCCAACTACATTGGCGACATCTTTGGCAGCCTGGGCGGTACGCCCGACTTTGGCCCCGGCAGCACCACCGACGGCGAGGGCTACAAGCCCCACGGCGCGTCCGGCGACGAGATGCGCCGCCGCGGCCTCAGCAGCGGCATGGGCCGCAAGGCCGGCGCTGCCAAGCGGATGGCGGTTGGCCGTCGCTGAGAGATGGATCCTCGCCGCAATGAACATAATGTAATGTACATACAAATAGAAGCGTAATGCAACATGTCCATGAACAGGATGCTTTGCTTTGGAAGACGGTCGCGTGGGGGCCGTGCCGCTTTGTCGACTGGCGTGTTCAGTGTCTGCTGTTGGAGACGCTGTCCTGGACAAAGACATTGTGCAGCAACACAGCGTCTTTATGCTGGGCGGATATATATGTAGTCGCCTGGACGCCGCAGAAACGAGTTTGAATCTCCAAGCACACAAAACAAACAACACCAACCGCAGCACCATCAAAACTCGATCCCGTCTCTTTCCATTTATACCATCTCTTGCGTTTGCCTTCGCCATCATGTGCCAGACGCTTCGCTTCACGCTCACGTGCACGGGCTGCGGCCAGACCAAGAAGAAGGTCAAGGTGGACGAGTGCAGCCGTGCACGGCGCTGCCTTAAGACGCATGACCGGGTCCTGGGCTCAGCCACGCGCTGCGTGAAGTGTGAGAAGGAACGGACCGGACAGACGCCCCCGGACAGCCTGCTGTGGTGCTGGGTGGACGAGTCTGTGTAAATGACTGTGGTCGTTTTCTTTTTTCTTTTTTTTTTCAGTTTCCAATAGCACCCTGATAAACAGACTGCCCCGTTTTAACTTCATCAACACAGTGATGCACCCTCGTCGTAATCGTCATGGCAGTCTCAAACAACCTCAAACAATAGAGCCTAGCCAAACTTGCCCTGTAAGTCACTTACACTCTCGCCGCGAAAGAAAATGACCAAGACAGCCAGCGGGAACGTGGCGCGGTGGAGAATGCCTCTTGTCCAGGAGACTGTTCCATATGCCTCCGTAGAAACGCGTGCACCAGGGCGGCTGAGCCTTGGGCGAGACAAACGGACCGCCAATCGCCAGGTCCGGCAGCTGCATCGACGTGGAGAACAGGCAGGGCGCCGTAGAGAACACCCATCTTGCGTCGGCGACGAGCTTTGCCAGACGCTGGGCGACAGTCATCTTGCTGTCCGGGCTTCCGTTCTCAATGCTGTCGCCGCCTGCCGCGTCCGGACCCGAATACTGTCAATCAGCCTCCTCGCCGAGTCGGAGCGATGCGCTGCCGACCGGACCGAGATGCAGGCAGCGCCCGCCGCTTGCAGCGCATACAGACGCGGCTGCAATCGCATGCCATGCGCGTCTTTATGGGACCAACTACCTGCATGCGACATGGCACGATGTTGTTGCAGCGCTGTTGCTCTTTGGCTTCAAACGGTTCGTATGCAGTGATGTGCATGATGACATAAGCAGGAATTATGCTTGGAAATGTGCAGTGCGATGCAGCCTTGCATAAAATACGCTAGTCAGGGCACCCAATCACCATCGCGCCATAGCCACTCACCATATCAGCTCTGCACAAAAAGGAAGGTACGTGCTCGTTTGAAGTACGTATGTACGACGTTTTGTAACAAACGCAAACATGAGGCAAACAGTCCACAGCTGACCTCCATCGCACGCGAGCTGCTGGTTTTTCCATTCCTGGGCACGGCCTGCCGCCGTCGTCCCATGATCGGGCCCAGGGATGTTTGGGGCAAAATGTCGCGTCGTGTGTCAGCTATCAATCTGCTTTGGAAAACATTGACAGCGGCCTGTTACATAGCAAATTTTACAACACTGTATCAACCGCGCTCTAAAACGCTGCGAGTGGAGGAGGGTCTGCCCGCATTGGCCGCCATGTGGCTCGCCCTATCAGTATGTATATCCGTACAGCACGGATTCTTCTGCTTTTGTTCCCATGACTGCCCTCTTTTTCTTTTCTTTCTCAATTTTTCCCTTCTCCCTTTTCTCCTCTATTTGCTACCGCATGCTCGTATGTCCGCGGAATTGCTTTAGAGATTGTTCTGCCCTTTTCCCTTCCTCACCTCTCTTCCTCGCACGCCGTACAAGTTTTTTTGAGTCACTCTTTTTTTCTTTTCCCCCCCCTTTTTTTCTGGTTCTCCCACCGTCACAGGGCAAGACACAGATCTGGACTTGAAGAATAGCCCCCCGCTTACATGCAGGGCGGCCAAGCCCATTTGCTAACCGCGTCCCGCTGTTGGCTTGTCGGGACGCCCGTTATTTCTTAATTATTCCTAACCGGGAAATAGTCAAGAATAATGTCATGGAAACTCAGATATCAGATAGGGCAAAGATAAGGAATTCACACAATGGCAGGCGAGGGCGAGGAGGATCGAGAAGGGGCGACGAGGGCTGGACCAGCCTGAGATCAGCACCCACACCGTCCATACCCCCGTGCCGTCTTTGAATATCGTGCGCTGTCGTTTGCTTCTTTTTGCTTCCGCCACGCCCCCGGCCCTGTCCTCGTCCTTTTCCTCGCCGTCCTTTTTCCAGGAACAAACAGATCGCCAGATCGCCATGCGCTCTCCGTGATTCCTGGCCACCCTTTCCCCGTCCACCGGCGTTCTATCAAATCCGTGCTTTTCTCTTTCCGTTGCTTCCGTCTGCGTTTGCGAGGCTTTCCCTAAAACGAAATCGGTCTCTCTGCGTACGGCGTAGTTCGCCCTCCATCCTGCCCACCATCGTGCTGTATTCTGCGCCTACCCCGAGCTGCCCCTTATTATTTTCCTACTCCGTGCTGGTCTGGTCCCTTGCATATCGCGCGTCTCTCCTTTTCCCGTCAGTGTCAAGAACAGCATCTCGTGGTTTGTTTGTTTGCTTCATTCTGCTCTCTGCTCTCCTTTCTCTCACCCCGGATTGCTTCTCTTCGCCCTGTCGAGCCGTTTAAGGGCCCTCGCCTCCGTTCGCTTCGCATGTTTGGTTGTTTCTAGTCTCCAACGCCATTTTCCTTCTCTCAATGTGACGAGACGAGAGCTCAGCTGGTTTCCACGCCCGATTTTGCTCAGCCGGGGCTGAAAAAACCTGCAAGCAGCATCCAGAGTTATCCAGAAACCCGACGGCATCACGACCGCGACCAGAACGCCATCATGGCCTACCGGAGCAGCGAGACCGTCGGCAGTCTTGTCGACGACATCACCTCGTCGTTTGAGCTTGCCGCGCTGCTCTACACGCAATGGAAGTCCCGTCGAGAGCGGCTGAACCACTATCGGAGACCAGGGCCGGCCTCGTCCACGCAAAAGACAAAGACGCTCCAGACCAACTGCGCCCTCACCACGTCGCTCAGCCTGGGCGCTCGCACCAAGGAGACCTACATGGTTGGCGCCTCCATCCTCGGGAGCACGTTTAGCCGTGGCGACGGTGCTGCTCGCCGTGCGCTCGTCGCCCAGTACGATCTCCTCCAGGACCAGGTCTCCATTCTCCACAAAGCCGACGAGGGCGGACCCCTCGACATCAACGTCATCCTCCAGGCCTCCGAGACGGTCCGCGTGGCCTCGATCAACGCACTGGTCGACCAATACCGGCGCATTGCCGCCGGCATGGGACGCCGCGACGTGCCGCGCGAGCTGCCCATGCCCAAGTGGCGCTCAGGCTCCTCACGAATGGAGCTGGCAAGGCGGGGATCGCGCGACATTGAGAGACGAGGGTCGCGCGGCGATCCCGACGGCAGCGTCCTCCACAGCCACGGTCACGGCCACGGCCACAACCACAACCACAACCACTACCAGCTCCACAACCACAAGGGAATGGAGTTCTCGTCTCTGGCCCAGACACTGGCCTTGCCGGACACGGCCCCACCTCGCTCGCAGTCCCCCGCTCCGGCCCGCGTACCCATGGCTGCTCCCGTTCCCGTGGCCCCGCCGCCTGTCGCTCCTTCCGCGCGCTGGCTGACCTATCTCGAAGATGACAACCGCACAACCGCCTGGTCCGTCCTCTCCCAACCGCTCGTGTTCCAGTCCGAGCCGCCTTCGCCGCCCCTCACACCCAAAGAGCCGGTATTATTACCCGCCCAGCCGCCCGTGCCGCCCGTGCCCGACGAGTTCAAGCCAGCCGCCGCCAGAGTCCTGTCCGTGGAGGACATGCCCGGCAACGGCCCGGCACTGCCGCGACGCGCGAGCTACCGACCACCACCGCCGCCGCCGCCCATTGCGACGGACATGGAGTCGGCGTACAATTGCGGGCTTGGATTCGACGGCCAGTCCTCGGCCGGCGCCGGCACCGGCACAGCCAGCGCCAAGACCGGCCAGAGCACCAATACGAATTCTCTGGTCCGGCCCAAGAACAGCGTCTTCCACATATTCTGTCCCGAGGCCATGGCTCTGCAGGTCGACTTGCGCCGGCCAATACCGTCAAACACGCGCAAGTGCCGATGCGGCTTCCGCTGGGAGAGCACAAAGGGCGAGGGGCGCAACTTTTCGCACCCGCTCAAAGAGGGCTTCGCCATGGCGCGCCGCTTCCTGGCCAAGAGCCACTGCGAGGGTGCCGACGGCGGCTACGGGTGTGTGCTGTGTACTTCGAGCGGCGTTGCGCAGACGTTTGGCACGGCTGCCGACTTGCAGAACCATATCAACGTGGCTCACGACAAGTGGCAGATGCTCCACGACAGGGACCTTGCCTAGGCGGTCGGGTGAAAACAAAAGAACAAAAGGGCGTGGGAATCGTCTTTCCTTCCCATCACATTCCTTTTTCCCATCTTTCTTTCCATTATTTCTTCTCGGTATTTCACGGCCAGCGGTATCACGACACACGATGATTCGATGACCTTTCTCTCTCTACATCTCCTTTGTCCACGTCTTTTGCTTGGCGCCAGCTCCATCTCTGGCCCTTTCAAGCTTTCATATGTTTCCGTTCTAGCGTAGTACTTACTTATTTTCTCGTTTCACTGGCAAGCCTCGCTGTATGTGCCCATAGACTTCAATCAAAATCGGACCTTGAAAACTTTCTTTCCGCCCACAGCTGTCAATCTGATACACGAGCGCCGTTCCGGTGGCCGCGCTGACTTTCTCCGGTCTTGTTCGTTGCTCTTTAATTCGTCAGTCGTTTCTCTGCTGTACGTTGGGCGAACCCTCGAAAATAAAACTGCTATGATGTGTGAACTGTGGCTATCCATGGCCAAAAAAAAGAAGAAAAAAAACAAGGCTGTGTATGCAATCAAAAACGCCATTTCTTTCCATTCTTTTCCACACACAATTATCGCACGCTTCTGTTTCCAAGACAATCTTCGTGCTTTATTCTTTCCTACCGATACAGTGATGGCAGCATCTGCTCCACCTCGCGGCCGTGGTGGGGCGCAAACTGCCTCTTTGCTACGGGTCCCAGACGTCCCACGTCCCTGGCCTCGGGCCGTTGCAGAGAAGGCCGCTGCGCACGGCAAGCCCCAGCGTGCCAAAGTGCACGGCCAGCAAGAGCATGCTTACCCGCCAGTCCCATCCGTGGGCGTGGGGCCTGCCCAGGTCGAGGGCGGCCACGACGACCAAGACGGCGCCCACGCCAAAACGCACGGTAAACGGCCAGCACGGCTGGACGAGGCTGGCCATCTTGGCCAGGAAGAGGGAGGTGCGGGAGAGAAAGGCCATGGTTTCGGCGTGCCGGAGGAGAAAGACGGCGGTGCGGTGGCGGGCCTCGCCCCAGCGCGTGGTGGGCGGCGGCATCAAGAGGTAGGTGGGCGTGACAGACCCGTCGGCGCGCGCGAGCAGCGGGTCCGAAGGAGCAGAAGCAGAAGCGGAAGCAGAAGCAGAGCCGGGATCGTCGTGGTCGGGCCGGTTGGGCCGCCGCCGCGGCGACAGCAGGGGCGAGGACAGGCCTGCAGACTCGTGACGTCCCGGCGCCAGGTCTGCGCCGATTGTGCTTCCGCCGGAGGCGCCGGCAACACCGGAAATGCCGCTGCTGCTGCCGCTGCCGCGGCTCATTGAGAGGGCGCCTCGCTCGGGCGACCGCGTCTGGCTGCCGTGGCTGCCGCTGCTTCGCGTGAGCGTGAGCGATGTCGACGGCCGGTGGTTTGGCTGGGCGGCCGGGAAGCCGTTGCGCGCCGACGACCGCAGGAACGGCGAGGGCAGGTCGTCCGAGTCGTCAACGGCCGCTTCGTTCCAGTCGTCAAAGCGGTGCGATGCCTGTGGCTCGGCGTCAAGGGGGCTGGTCGGCTTGGTGGGGTCCGGCGTGTGCGTGCGTGGTGGTGGCGAGTCAAGATTCTGGATCCGACGGCCGCCGAGACCGGAGGCCGAGGACGCGCTGCTGCGGGGGATGCCGACGCCCACGCCCACGCCCACGCCCACGCCGACGCCCACGCTGTCGAGGCCGCCCGAGTCGGTGCGCATGGCCAGCAGGACCTCGGCAGCGCTGGGCCGCTCGGCCGGGCTGGCGGAGAGCATGCGCACGAGCAGCTGGTAGAGCTTGGAGGGCAGGTCGGGCCGCTCGCGGCGCTCGTAGTGGAAGCCCTTCCAGGCGGCAATCTCGGCGCGCAGCAGGTCGACGTCTTCGAGCTCCTCGTTGACGGCGTTGGCGCTGCGGTAGGGCAGGCGGCCAAAGCACATGAAATACAGAATCATGCCGAGCGAGAAGACGTCGGACTTTGTGGTAAAGTTGCCGTAGAGGCCGGTGACGGGGTCGAGGCGCAGCACCTCGGGCGCGCAGTAGGAGATGGTGCCGGTGGTGCCGGTGGAGGCGCGGGCGACGTTCTTGGCCTGGACCTCGCCAAAGTCGCTGATGAGGCAGGAGACGACGCGGCCCTCGCGGTGCAGCAGGCAGTTGCTGGGCTTGAGGTCGCGGTGGATGTAGTTGGCGGCGTGCAGGTAGGCCAGGCCGGAGGTGATGTCCTTGAAGAGCGAGTAGATCTCGTCAAAGGCGAGGTGGCGGTAGGCGGGCAGCAGGTCCGGGGGCCGCTCGGCCTGGCCCCTGGACAGGCGGCGGCGGCGGGCCTTGAGCTCCTCCTTGGTGGCCTGCCGGGGCTGGTCGCCGACAATGTAGCGGTGCAGGTCGCCGCCGTTGCAGTACTGCTGCAGGATGAAGGCGCAGGCGACGCGCGGGCCGAAGCGGTTGAGCGTGACGTTTTCGAGCCAGACGTGGCGGTAGGACACGAGGTTGGGGTGCGACAGCTTGGCCAGCAGCTCGACCTCGACGAGCACTTTTTCCAGCCAGGCGTGGTCGTCGCCGACGGGCACGCGCTTGCAGGCAAAGTAGCCGAGCTGGCAGCCGTCGATCTCGTGGCGCACGAGCAGCACGACGCCCTTGCCGCCGCGGCCGAGCTCGCGCTCCTCGACGAAAAAGGTGCGGAAGTAGTTGGGGCTGAAGGCGTCCTTGTTGATGGGGTTGGCGGCGTCGGGCGCGACGTAGGGCGTGCTGGAGACGAACTCGGCGTCCGGGGGGCCGTCTGCGGACGCCGCGGACGCCGAGGCCGGGCCGGTGCCGGGCCCGCCGGCGGCGCCATAGGCTTCACCGTCGACGGATGAGCCGCCGGCGCCGTCCGCCTCGGCCCCGGCACGCGCGGCGAGGGGCTGGAAGAGCCGGCGGAGCGGGCTGCCCCGTGCTGCCGAGGCGGGCCGGCCCCCGGCGCCCGTGGACGGCTCGGACGGCGACGGCGACGGCGACGCGCGCAGCTGGCCGACGTGGTGGCCGGCCCGCAGCAGCCGGAAGTAGTTGGGGTCCACGTAGCCCTCGTGGCGGCTGTAGCCGTGGCCCTGCGCGTTGCCGGCGTGGTGGCCGTCGTCGCCAAAATGGGGCCTCTCGGGCGAGGCGGAGCGCAGCGGGCGGTGGCATGTCGGGCACTCGGCGACGCCGCGGATCTCGAGCCGCCGGGAGGTCGGGTCGTGGACGACGATGGCGTTTTGGTGGCGCCTGGCGGGTCAGTTTCTGTGTCTTTGTCTGTTGTCTTTTTCTTTTCTTTTCTTTTTTTTTCTCTTTTCTCTTTTCTCTTCTTTTCTCTTTCCTCCACGGTATGACGTAGTCCTTACAGCACAATCTCGCGCCCTTCCTGCGGGTGGTAGGGAACCAGTGACATGGCTGGCCGGTGGTGTCGTCTAGGTCATGTCGGAATGGGATGTGTCGTCCGAGGGCGTGGGATATCGAGAGAAAAGAAACAAAATAAAGAAGAGGCAGGTTGCCTGCAAAAGGGGCCGATTTTCGTGGTCTGCCGGGCAGGTGGCAAAACGGAAAGAGCGTTGCGCAGTGGCGCGGCGCGCACAGACAACAGGCAGGAGCCGGTGACAAGACAGAAGGAGCTCTTTGCTAGCGCGGCAGCCTTTGCGGGGAACTGTCAGCACTTTGTGTACGAGTGCATACGAGTACGTGTATGTACTCGTATATCTCTCTGTATGTGCTCGTAACTTTATTACATGTACACGGGCTTGTAGGTGACAGAAGGATGGCCCTGCAGGTCTCGTATCGCAAACAGGTTGTGCTGCCGGCTTTGCTGGTCGTGCAGGCGCTCTTTCTTGATTGGAGAAGAGCTGCAGGCGGAAGGAGCGACGCGCCTCGCCACGTGACAGCCCGTTTAGCGGGGCTACGCGACACGTCTCAACGTCGGCTGACATCTCATGATAAGAGTGTTGCAGACGACAAGAGATCTTCATTCACCCTTTGAGCCTCGCGTTCTCGCCTCACGTTGTTTTGTCTTGACGTCTTTTCCGTCTCGCCGACCTGTGACTTTACTGCATTTTATCTATCGATTTCTCTCCTCTCCCCACCATGGATCTTCCCATCATCGACCTCGACCTCTTCCGCAGCGCCCCCCGCGACGACGCCCGCGTGCAGGCCGAGTGCCGCCGCGCGGCCGAGGCGCTCATCGAGTTTGGCGCGCTGGTGCTGCACGACTCGCGCGTGGCCGAGGAGGACAACGACGCGTTCCTCGACCTGCTCGAGGCCTACTTTGCGCAGGCGCCCGAGACGCTGCGGCGGGACGAGCGGCCGGCGCTGGGCTACCAGGTGGGCGTCACGCTGGAAAACACCGAGACGCCCAAGTGCGCGGTGGACGCGCCGTGCCTGGACGTGATTGCGCGCCTGGCGCCGGCCGAGCGGCCGCTGGACATTGGCGGCCACCAGCCGGACCCCAAGTGCCGCTTCTTCTGGCGGATGGCGGAGGCGCCGCCGTACGCGACGGCGTTCCCGGGGCTGAACGCCGACAACGTGGTGCCCGCGACGGACGATGTCGGCATCCGCGAGCGGTGGACGCCCGTGATGAACCAGTGGGGGGCGGCCATGAAGGAAGCGTGAGCAGCATGCGAGGACGGGACGTGTGGACGGGACGTGTCACGATGGCTGACGTTTTAGGGTCACTGGGCTGGCCGAGATGGCCGCTGTGGGCCTGGGCTTGCCGGCGGAGACGTTTAGCGAAGCCGGGCGATATGGGTAGGTTTTTTTTCCCTTTTCTTTTTTTCTTTTTTTCTTTTTCTTTTTCTTTTTCTTTTTCTTTTTCTTTTTCTTTTTCTTTTTCTTTTTCTTTTTCTTTTTCTTTTTCTTTTTCTTTTTCTTTTTCTTTCTTCCCCTAACACCCCAGCCCTCACCTCCTCGCCCCCACCGCCTCCGATCTCGACAAATACGGCGCCCGCAACACCATCCTCGCCGGCTTCCACACCGACCTCAACTTCCTGACCATCCACGGCCGGTCTCGCTTCCCGGGACTGCACATCTGGGCCCGCAACACAGGCCGCCGCATTGCCGTGGCCATCCCGCCCGGCCGCCACCTGCTTGTGCAGGCCGGCAAGCAGCTCGAGCACCTGACCGGTGGCCTCGTCAAGGCCGGCTACCACGAGGTCGTCGTCACCGAGCGCACGCAGGCCGTCGTGGCCGCCCGCGCCGCCGCGCAGCCCGGCCGCCGCGCCATCCGCATCTCGTCGACCTTCTTCTGGCACCTGGCGTCGGACGCGGACCTGGCGCCGCTGCCGGCGCTGGCCGCCCGCGCGCAGCAGCTGCGCGCGGAAAAGACGGCGCAGGGCCTCGACGAGGGCGCCGAGGTCTGCTACGCGCCGATGAAGGTCGGCCAGCAAGTGCAAAAGTACGTCGCGCCGCCCTTCCGTTGCTGCACGGTGCTAACCCGCCAGCGAGCTCAAACACATTGCGTTGATGGCATAGGGTGGCCGGATTTGCGTTGGGTGCAGCCGGATTCAGGTGTACGCCAAAGTATACGCCAAAGTATACGCCGTTCAATTCACTCGCCGTTTCTTGTTCGTGATCTTTGCCAGAAACGGCACATGCCCGGCTCGTGTCATGTTAGCGGCGGCCGGATGGCGACAATGGCGACAGCGCGGCTGCAGCCTCGATTGGCTGTCCCGTCGCGGCCGTGTCGTCATCTTGCACAAGCATTGGCAATCGAGGCTAAGCAGCACGACGGCCGCATCCGAGCTCCGCGACGCCATGGACAGTCGAATCTGGGGCAGCTTGGCGTGGACGCAGTCTCGCCGATGTCTTGCCGATGCCGCGGCGCGGTCTGACGCTGGCCGCCATGCTGCCATCGGTGCCGTGGTCGGTCGAAGGCGGCAATGGTGTGAGAAGACGGCAGATGGCACAATGTGCTGCGTTCTCCACGACCACGCCTTGTCCTCATAAAAGCCGTCTGTTCCGTCTGTCTTGTTCTCTGCATCCACCGCAGACCGCAGCAACCGCCATGGCTACCACGACCACCACAACCACGGCCACGACCCCGGCCACGGCCCCGGCCACGCTGTCTGTGGCCTACGACGAGAAGCTCCATGAAAAGGTGCGTGCCCCGTGTCCCGCGCGCGGCGTTTTCCCGCTGACTCGGCAGTACAAATACGCCGCGTATCTCCCCGTGTACGACGAAAAGACCACGTTCCCGCCGCTGCAGCCCTTTGCCTTCCACGACCGCGGCCTCGTCGCCAACAAGGCCAAGCCCAACCTGCTACCCGCGGACCCCGCCGCGGGCGTCACGGCCACGCGCCTCACGCCGGGCATCGGCACCGAGATCCGCGGCCTGCAGCTGTCCGCGCTGACGGACCTGCAAAAGGACGAGCTGGCCCTGCTCATTGCCGAGCGCGGCGTCGTCGTGTTCCGCGACCAGGACTTTAAGGACGCCGGCGTCGCCGCGCAAAAGGCGTTTGCCAGCTACTTTGGCCCGCTGCACATCCACCCCGTGGGCGCCCACGTCAAGGACAACCTCGAGCTCCACAACATCTACCTCGGCCCCGACAACGAGTACCGCGCGCGCCAGCGCGACAACCGCCTGACCACGACGGGCTTCCACTCGGACGTGTCGTACGAGCACCAGCCGCCCGGCATCACCATCCTGACCCTGCTCAGCGTCCCGCCCACCGGCGGCGACACCGCCTGGGCCTCGGCCACCGCCGCCTACGAGCGCCTGTCGCCGCCCATCCAGGCCCTGCTCGAGGGCCTGCGCGCCGAGCACAGCGGCGTCCCGCAGGCCGACAACGCCCGCCGCGACGGCCGCTTTGTGCGCCGCGAGCCCGTCACGTCGCTGCACCCCGTCGTGCGCGTGCACCCGGCCACCGGGCAAAAGGCCCTCTTTGTCAACCCCGGCTTCACCAAGCGCATCGTCGGCCTCAAGCACGAAGAGTCCGAGGCCCTGCTGGCCCTGCTGTTCCGGCACATTGCCTCTGGCCAGGACTTTCAGGTGCGCGTCAAGTGGGAGGAGGGCACCGTGGCGCTGTGGGACAACCGCGTGACGTCCCACACGGCCATCAGCGACTACAACGTGCACAACCCGCAGGAGGGCCTGCGCCACGGCGTGCGGCTGACCACGCTGGCCGACAAGCCCACCGGTGTCCGCGGCCTGGAGTCGACGTGGTAGTTGCGTTGGTAGTCGGTGGTAGCTGCGTTGGTAGTCGACGTGCTAGCTGCGTTGGTAGATCATGACAATAAATCAAAGTGAAACAAGCATTGCAAGATGTCTGGTGTAGGGTGAGAAGAGAAAAGTATTAGTAAAACAGACGAGGCTATGCCACGCTGCGAATGTAGCGAAATATGCAGATGAAAGGACGAACAAAAGTGAAGAAAAAAGACGGAAAAAAGACGAAAAAAAGAAAACAAAAACACAGCACACACACACACACCTACCTTCCCTTCCCCTTGCCCTTACCCGCGTACTTGGCCTCCAGCGCAGGAAACTCGTCGTCCTGCAACAGCGCCGCCAGCGCCGCGTCGTTGTCGTGCTGCTCCTGCAGGCTCAGGCCCGCCGCCTCGCCCAGGCTCTTGTCCTTGGCCTCCTGCTCCTGCATGCTCAGCCGCAGCGCGAGCTGCAGGTCGTCCTCTTCGTTGTCGCCCACCACGTGGTGCTCCGGCAGCAGGTCGGCCAGCGTGGACGGGCCCGCAGCCGAGGGGCCGCCGCAGTCAACAGCCGCGGGCGACGACGAGACGCCCTCCATCAAGGACAGGCGGATCGCCCGCTGGATCTGCAGCTCAAAGTCGTCTTCGTCGGCCACCAAGATGGGCCCGTTGCGGCCGCTGCCGCCGCTGCCGCCCGCCGTCGACGTCGACCGTCCCATCGGCAGCGCCGCGTCCGTCGTGCTCGGCTCCGGCGTGGTCCTGTCGGCGGACGGGCCGCTCGCCGACACGCCCGCCACACTGGCAGCCTCGTCGGACAAGAAGGCGGCCGGCTCCGACGAGTTGGCCGACGACGACGCCGCGTCGTCGGTGCTGCCGGCGCTGCCGGCGCTGCCGGTGCTGCCACTATGGCGCTGCTCGTCGAGCGTCAGCGTCTCCTGGGACAGAATCTCGGCGTAGCGCACGGCCTCCTCCTCGGTCAGGCCCGCAAGGCCGACGCCAAAGCGCTGCAGCAGGTGCGCGCGGTGGCGCGCGTCGTGCTCCTGCTCGCGCCGGTGCTCGGCCGCCTCGGCGGCAATGTAGTCGGCCACCTTTTCGCCCGTCAGCCGGCGGCTGACGAGCTGGCCGTCGGCATTTGTGTGGCGCAGCCGGCGGCCCTTTTTGCGGCTGGCGCTGTGGATCGCCGACGAATAGGACCAGAAGCGGACCAGCGTGCCGACGGCCAGCACGCCGCGCAAGACGGTCGGGTCCGGGTCGAGGAAGATGGCGCCGACCGCGGCAAACTGCTCGGGCGCCAGGTGGGCGCGCAGGTGGGTCAGGTGGCGCGGGATGCGGCCGGCGGAGGCCGCATTGAGCGTGCGCACCGGGCCGGCCGTCGAGGCCAGAGGGTCCCAGGCCTGCACAAGGCTGTCGCTGCCGCCGTGCACGAGGTACAGGGCCGAGACGGCGATGCTGGTCACGGCAGGCGAGTCGGTGCGGATGATGCGCTGGGGCCAGACGGTGTGTTCCGGCGCAGGCTCGGACGGCGATGCGGGCGACGCGGGCGATGCCGGCGCCGCGGACGAGGCCACCGGCTCGCGCACGTTCCAGACCACGACGCTGCCGGCCTGCGTGCCCACGGCCATCCACCGGGCGCGCCGCCCAGGAATCTCGCCCACCGACGTCGGCACGCCGTCCGTCTGCTGCAGGAGAAGCGCGTCCTCAAAGGGGGCCACAGTCGCATGCACGCTCAGGTCCAAAGCGCAGCAACTGACTTCTTGGCCCAGGGATGCCTTGGCGCTGCTGCTGCTGCCCTTGAGAGAAAGGTTGCTCACTTGCCAGCCGGTCGTTGTCGACGCAGTGCCTGTCGGACGCGGCGTCCCGTCGCCCGCGAGAACAGACAGGCCGCTCGCACGAGACGACAGTGCCGGTGTGGGCGGCGTGGGCGGCGCGGGTGTGCTCGGGCCAGAGGGAACAGAGGCTGTCGAGACGAGCCGCGTATACCGGGTGACCTTGGCGGGCTGGGGCGCGCGCTGGCCCTTTTGCTCGGCGCCGCTGCGGACGACAACAACGTTCTCGGCCGTGCCGCTGCCGCTGCCACCGGCAAAGTCCACAAGCAGCCGGAGCCGCATGTCCCAGCCGTCGTAGACGGAGCGGAAATGCTCGGGCAGGAGCGCAAAGTAGCGCTCGATTTCGCGGGCCTCGGCGATGCGCTGCTCTTTTGCGAGGCCGGCCGCGTCCGGGGAGAGCTGCGGGGACGCGGAGGCGGCCAGGCGCAGCGCCCCGACCCTGTCGTCGAACCAGCCCGACGTCGGGGTGCGGCGCGACGCCTCGACCAGCTGCCAGGCGACGGATCGGCCGGCCTCCCAGGCCAGCCGGTCGCGGTCGCGGTCGCGGTTGGCCGTGGCTGCTGTCTGGGCTGCCGCGGGCGCAGCGGGCACGTCCTGCAGGTAAAAGACCTCGCCCAGGGCGTTGAGCGCGACGGCCCAGACGCGGCGGGCGGCGCGCCGCTTCTCGGTGTAGCTGTCGTCGGCCGCCACGGCGACGACGGGCACGCCCGGGCACAAGACCCAGCGGGCGGTGACGTGCGAGCAGGGGTAGCGCGACTGCGAGGCGGCCTTGTCGAGCGAGTAGGCCGAGACCACGCCCAGCGACGAGCCCACCAAGAAGCCGACCATGGCCTTGGTGACGGCCGGCACAGCCGGCGACTTGGCCACCCACACGGCCGTCACGGCCTCGGCCGCCGCGGGAATGGCCGGCACGTCGGAGAGGCCGGCCTCGCTGGGCGCGGCCGCGTCCGCGGGGATGCGCGGCGCCGCGCGGTCGAGGTAGGCGAGGCCGCGGTCCGTGGGGGCGCGCGTCAGGGCGCGGCCGCCGGGGAAGCCCTCGCCGACAATGGCGCCGTACAGGCTGCTGACGTCCATGACGTTGGGCGCGGCGGCGCGGCCGGGGCCCAGGCCGTACGGCGCGAGCGTGCGGTCGACGTCCTCGAGGCGCGGGGCCACGTACTCCTCGCGGTAGCCCCAGGCGTCGAGCTTGCCAAGCGCCGGATTGCTTGCGGTGACGACGCCGAAGCCGGCGGCGCCGTGCACGACGCGCGGCTGCCGCTTGCCGGAGCTGGCAAACACGGCGTGCAGCCGGTCGACGGCGCCGGGCAGCTGCGCGTTGTACGTGATGACGGCGGTGGCCTTCTTGCCGCTGTGCAGCACGGCCTTGCTGCCGGGGCCCTCGCCCCGGACGCCGACCGACACGCCCGGCCGCCCGGACATGAGGCTGCGCAGGAGCCGCGTCCGCAGGAGATACTCGCTGCGCCACGAGGCGAGGGCCGTCAGGCGGCCGAAGCGGCGCGCGTCGGCGCGCGCCAGGGCCATGCCGTCGCCGCTGCCGGGCGCCGCAGCCAGGGCGGCGGCCGTGCCGTCCAGGAGCGCCGCCTCCTGGCCCGGGAAGAAGCGCAGAAAGGCCATGCGCCAGGCGTGGGGGGTGGTGCTCAGCGCATAGAAGCGCCGGGAGACGAGGGCCACGGCGTCGTGGGCGCCGGGCTGCAGGTACGAGAAGACGTGCGTCAGGACCTCTGGGCGTGTTAGTGTGGGAGAGAGAGAGGGGGGGAGGGGGAGGCAGACTCGCCGTTCGGAAAGTCGTTGAGGCTTCTGCCGGAGGAGCCATTGGCCTTTTTCACGACCTGGAAGACGACGCGCTCGCGGCGCAGGGCGGCGGGCGTGCGGGCGCGCTCATACTCGGCAACGCGCTGTCCGGCGACCGAGGGCGACGAGGGTGCGGCCGCAACAGCCGGGGAAGAGGCAGACGAGGCGGACAAGGCGCCTGCCGCGGATGGCTCGCGCTGGCGGGGCGGGCGGCCGCTCAGGCGGCGCAGCTTCTCGTCGAGCGTCTGGGCATCGACGCCGCCGGACGCTGCGGCGCGGCCGGGCTGCTGCGGCGCGACGGCCGGGTGGGCAGAGACGTCCGGACGGGGACAATCGAGGCCATGGTGGGCGTGGGGGGGTAAGGAGGACGGGAGACGGGTGGACAGGGCAGCGTGTTCGGAAGCTTCGGCGGGCCCGCGGTGCATAAAAACGTTGAGCGGGGGTTGGGGGGCGAGTCGGTTCGGATCGTCGTCGCCGGCCGAGGACGCGTCGACGATGGGTCGGGGGGAGGATGAAGAAGAGATGAAAGAAAAAAGAAGGCCCGGAGGAAGGCGGGTCGAGGATCGGGGACAGGCGCGTGGATTCGACGCGAGAGGCGCGGCCGGGCGAGATGCGGGTGCTGAGAGCGGTCGAGACGGAGAGGGGCGCGTTGGGGGCGGCGTGTGTTCCAGTCGAGGCTGGGTGCGTTGGCGATGGTCTGGCGATGTTGTTGATGTTTCTTTTTCTTTTTTTTTCAAAGTCTCAGCAAGGAAAGGAAGCGTCCAGTCGCTCTTTCCCGATATGTCCGATTCTAGCGTGTACCTGGTACCAGCTTTTCCCGGTTGCTTATTCAGCAGTCACTCTACTGCAATACTCTGTATTACAGCACGATACGAGGACGTGGAAATACAGCTGCGGAACATGCCGCAGAGCTTAATCTAACTAATGTAGCTACCAGAGAGCATGCAGACGAAGGAAGATGCAGACATGCAGATGCCACGGCCGTGCCTGGCCGGCTTTGCTATGGAAGAAGATGGGAATAGGCATACGAAATGTGGATGAGGGTAAGGGGGAGAGGAAGAGAAGAAAGAAGAAAAGGAATAGAAAAAAAATGAAAAAAAATGAAGAAAGAAGAAAAAGAAAAGAAAAAGAATGAAAAAAAAAAGCGCCGGTGCTCCTCATACTCCCATACAATACACATACAATACTCTAGTAGCCTGCTGGCTGGCCCTGGTACCGCGAGATGGGGATGCGCACCGACGTGGCCTGGCCGTCGTGGTGCACGGTCATGGCCGACGTCTGGGGCTGCGTGTAGCCGAGGGGGCCGCGCTTCTGCGACGGATACTGCTGCTGGCCCACGGGGCCCAGGCCGGGCACCGCCGCGTCGCCGAGACTGGGCCGCCGCGCCGCCGGCGTCTGCAGCAGGCTCCGCGATGCCGCGCCGTTGAGCGGCGCGCGCGTCGGCATGGGCCCGCGGCCGAGCGTCGTGCTGCTGTTGCTGCTCGCCGCCGTCAGCCGCCGGCCGCCGTCGCCGTCGCGCAGCGACAGCGGCGGCGTCTGCGGCGGCACGGGCCACTGCAGCAGCGACGGCGACATGAGCGCGCTGCTGGCGATGCTGCTGCCGCCGACGCTGCCGTAGCTCGACCGGTTCTGCGCACTGTCGCTGCCCGGGCCCGTCTCGCCGCCGGCACTGCTGGCCACGGACGTGCGGCCGTTGGGGGATGCTGGCGGCGGCGCAAGCGCGCCGCCGGCTGCTGCAGGTGTGGGTGCAGCGGCAGCGGCCGTCCTGGCGCCAGCGGCCGCACGCGGCGCTTTGCGCTGCGCCTCGCCTGCCTGCACGGCCGTTGGCGGCGGCGTCGGCAGCGACCCGGACGGCGCGTGGCCGCCTCTGCCGGGCCGGCTGGCAAAGGGCGCGCCTGGCGCGGGCACGGGCTGCAGCCGCGGCACAGAGCTGCTGCTGTGGTGGCGGTGGTAGCCCGCCGCCCGTCCCGTCGCCGGAAACGTGCTGTAGCTGCTGCGGGACGCCGAGCGCGTGCGGCCTCCAGGCGCAGCCGCCGCGTCGCTGGCATCGACAGACACCGAGGCCGAGCGCGGCGGCCGGCCAGCCACAGCCGCCGCATACGCCGGCCGCGGCAGGCTGGCGCTGCCGGCAGACTCTTTGTTGTAGACGTCGCCGCCGCGAGGAGGCGGGCCGGCAGCCGCTCCCTCTGCCGCTACCACTGCTGCTGCTGTGCTGCCTTGTGTGCTGCCTGCTGTGCTGCCTGCTGCGTTGCCTGCCGTCCCAGCTGCTCCCACAGACGCCTTCTCTGCCATGGCAGCGCCTGCATCACCACCGCTGCCGCCCGTGGGAGGTCCGTCGGCGGGCGCCAGCAGGGAGCGCACCGAGTTCTGGCTGGCCAGCCGGGGCCCGTCTTGGCTGTTCTTCTCGGCGCCGCCCTGGCTGCCGCGCCCAAAGAGGGGGCTGAGAAATTTGGACTTGCGGAACCGGAAGGCCAGAGCCGCCAGAATCAGCAGCACCACCAGGGCCGCAACGACGCCGCCAATGACGCCGGCATGGCTGCCGCCGCCCCCTGAGCCGCCCGCTGCCGTTGTGCCGCCCTTGCCGTCCGACGACGACGACGACGTCGAGCCGGCTGTGGCAGACGCTCCGAGCGTGCTGCCGGCCGACGTCTGCGTGGGCTTGTCGCGGTGGACCGTCGTCGTTTTGCTGTCGGTGCCGACGTAGACCAAGCTGCCGCTGCCGCCGCCCGTCTTGGCTGCGCTGGCTGCCGGGGCTGTTGTCGCTGCAGCGCCCGTCGTGTCCTGGCCGCCATTCGACCCGCCCGTCGCCGCTGCGCCGCCGCCTGCTGCCCCTGCATCCTCTGCCGTGTTGCTGTCCGACGAGCCGTTGTCGTTGTTGTTGTTGCTGCTGTCGCCTGCTGCCGGCGTGGCCTGGCTGCCGTTGTCCGTCTGGGTTGCGTGCGTCTCCCCTGCTGCCGTGGTGGTTTTGGCCGCAGCTGTGTTTGCCTGCGTCGTAGCCGGTGTTGCTGCTGCCGCCTTGGTCGTTGTCGGTGTTGTGGCCGGTGCCGGCGTTGTCTTGGCTGAGGACGTTGTTTTTATATTTCCGCCGTTGTTGTCGTTGTTGTTGTCGTTATCGTTGTTGTTGTTGCTGTTGTTGTTATTGTTACCGCTGTTGTTATTGTTGCCGCTGTTGTTATTATTGTTGCCGTTATTGTCGTTGTTGTTGCCGTTGTTGCCGCTGTTATTGTTGTCTCCTCGCCCGCTGTTATTGTTTCCACCGTTGCTGCCACCATTGCTGCCACCATTGCTGCCACCATTGCTGCCACCATTGCCACCAACGCCGCCGCCGCCGCCGCCGCCAAACCCGGCTCGTGCCTTCAGCTCCACGTCCGGCTCCGGCTCGTCTTCCAAGGCTTGCAACGCATGCAGTGCGTAAGGCGAGTGTTTGCAGATGACCTCCCAGGAATCGTGTGCCGCGTCCGTCAACAGCCGCCAGATGGCCTCGCCGCCCGCAACGCCGACCCCCGGCAGGCCCTCGCCGGGGTGGATAGCGACCATGGTTCGTGAAGCAGAGCCTCCACAGGGACAAATAGAAGAAAGAAGCAAACGGTACAAGAAGAGAAACGGGACAAGGCCCAGCCCGGCGCCCGGGATGTTGTTTGCTTGGCTTCGCGGCACAGGCCGGGGTCGAGACGGCGAGCTGAACCAGAGATTTTGATCGTCCAGCACACTCTGATATCGGCCCGGTCGTCGTTCAGTTCACGTTGCCTTTCCCGGCCAAACAGCCCATGATCCAGAGCAACAAAAGGAGAAGTGTCGGAAAGACACGTCGGGAGGACGCGTTGGCGAGAAGTGAAGAAAAAGCAAGCAAATAAACAAGAGGAGCCCGTCTCTCAAGTAAGGAAAGACAAAGGGCCACAAGAGCAGGAACCGCACGAACCACAAGAACTGCTACATGGACTTCATAAAGCAGATAGGAGACACCGAGAATACACAGACGAGCACGACAAGCAAAACAGGGTCGCGACGACGTAGACCAAGCCAGCGCAAGCGGAGAACAGTCAGCGGAGACGAGAACCGTTGCATGGGACGGGGCGGGCAGAGCTAGCCAAGCTTCCTTTCTGTCTTTCAGTCTACTCGTATTATTGCTCTTTTCTCTCTCCAATGCTCGCCGTCTTGAGGCCATTACGAGTGCAGCACAAGCATCAAGCATTCGTCGAAACTGCCCATGCTCGACGCAAGGCCGTCAGCCTCCTTGTTGGCGAGGCCTCTAGCTGGGCTGGTATCCTGGGCTTTCCGGGGCTCAAGCCTCTTTCTTCTTTTTCTCTTTGCTTCATTGGGCGATGGCGTCGTTCTCCTTGCCCATGCGTTTCCGTTCCCGCCTGGCTCCGCCTCTTCGAGTCGAGTACGAGTGTGTGTGTACTCGTACAGTAATACGCCGTACTACGTCGTATTCAAGTCCGCTCTGACAGATGCAGCGCGAGAACAAAGTCCGCAGGAACGCGCATTGACGGCAGCTGAACGCATTGATATTCGCTTGCCTGCCACTTTTCTACCAGATCTGGCTCAGCAGCTTGGGGAGAGCAAGAGGAAGTACGGCTTGAGAGAAGAGAAAACAAACAAGCACTGACAAGATGAAAGCCGCCCGTCTTCCGTCGTTTTCTCTCCAGAGACCACAACAGCCGTCCAAAATCAGGGCCATCTCCGCCTGCCACGACGTTTGTTTGTCTGTGCTGTGTCCTTTTCGTGTTAGTCCAGGCACGGCTCTGCCCCAAAACCCCACTCGTCCCCCTTGCAGGATGCAATTTCGCAAAAGGGGTCAAGCACACCAGCTGCAAGACATGCACCACGAGTGCTTGTGGTCGTACTTTTACTCCGTACATCGTGGCTATCACTCTTTTACTCTGTATTGCTTTTGCGCAATGCAATATCACGTACTCGTAGGGCTTGATTTCTGTCAGAACATCCTATTTGGCTCGTCGTTTGGAAAGTCACTAGTATGTTTTTGTTTGCTATTTGGTCCTTCGCGGTCGAGTTATCTTTTGTTTTTGTCCTTTTGGTCTTAATTCTCTCGCTGCCCTAAACGTTGGCTGGCAGGGTCCGTGATGATATTCGCCCGAGGACAGAACATTGCACATCGTATGGTCTGCTTACACGTGTAAGCTACGTCGTATCTTTTCATGTACTAGCAAAGCATCAGAACACCGCAGGATGCCACCTCGTGGCCAATTTCGTACATACACGTACTCTCATAAGGCTCACGACGATGCCTATATATACTCGTATGTATTACGTCGTATGTATTCTCAACAAAGTATTATTGTTGGTCTTGTTGACAGCCGATGCCTGTCGCCATATGACAAGCGGGGACGCTACGAGGACAAAAAACCTCCGAGAAATAGCAGCGGCTACCCTGCTCTCCTTTGACCATTATGTCGGGTTATCTTAATGGTATCTTAAAATACACCCGTGCAGCGAAATCATGCAAGGCCTCGGAGATTCCAGAATGCACTTGATGTCGCACTTGTCCGCTTGCACGTCGTACGCAGTTCGGACTCCTACCCAGCTGGCTGAATGCTCCGGTCGAGCGTGGCAGAGTCCGGCATTGCCGGGTGACATTCTTTCTTTTCGGGGTTTCCATACCTTCTTTTCTTTTTACTCGTATGTACAGTACAATACTCTTATAGCTTGGCAGATGCAGCTGAACAGCCACGCGCTGTGTATATCATGCGAGCCAGTCCAGATGTCGGACATCCAAACAAGACTCTTAGCCGCCACTCAAAATAGGAATCTGTCCTCTACACGTCACTGGTGGCATAATAACATGGCGTTTGAACAGGAAGGCACGCAGTCGGAGCTGGTGGGCCGGCTCGCTGCTAGCGCCTCTTATGAGGCAAGAACGATCGTCTAAACAAACCGCAGTTTCCTATTTCGTGCTTTTTTATCAGGATGCATTTTTTTGTTCTTGCATTTTGTGTATAGTGTTGTTTTGAACTCGACTCGGTACATCTTACGTCTGGGGCCTTTGCTGCGGGGGAAGCTGGGAGCGGCAAATTCCACGAGTCACAGGCCACCGGCTAAATGCAAACTGCCGCTGTCGGACGTCGAAGTCGATGAGCTTCTCGATATGGCGTAACGCCAGCGAGCCAGTGAGCCAACTCGAGCTTAAATCTTGCTGCCTCGCCTGTTTTGTTTGAGCCCTCGGTTTGAGCCCTTTCTTGCTCGCTTCGCGATCACGCTTTCCTTGCCAGTATGCCCCTCGTCCGCAACCCCATCCTCCCCGGCTTCCACGCCGACCCGTCGGTCCTCCGGGTCGGCAAGGACTACTACATTGCCACGTCCACCTTTGAGTGGTACCCCGGCGTGCAGATCTACCACTCGACGGACCTGGCCAACTGGACGCTCGTCTGCCGGCCGCTCAGCCGCGCGGCGCAGCTGGACATGCGCGGCAACCCCGACAGCTGCGGCGTGTGGGCGCCGTGCCTGACGCACGACGGCAGCGCGTTCTGGCTCGTGTACTCGGACGTCAAGCGCAAGGACGGCAGCTTCAAGGACTCGCTCAACTACATTGTGCACGCGCCGGCAATCACGGGCCCGTGGTCGGACCCCGTGTTTGCCAACGCCTCGGGCTTTGACCCGTCGCTGTTCCACGACCCCGACGACGGCCGCAAGTGGTATGTCAACATGCTGTGGGACCACCGCAAGCGGGAGGGCGGCCCGCGCAACGGCACGGCGTTCTCGGGCATTGTGCTGCAGGAGTTTGACGCCGCGGCCGGCAGGCTCGTGGGCCCGCGCAAGACCATCTACGGCGGCACCGACCTCCGGCTTGTCGAGGGGCCGCACCTGTACAAGCGCAACGGCGTGTACTACCTGATCACGGCCGAGGGCGGCACCGGCTACGACCATGCGGTGACCATGGCGCGCTCGACCAGCGGCACGGTGTGGGGCCCGTACGAGACGCACCCGGCCAAGCACATTCTGACCAGCAAGGACCACCCGCTGGCGGCGCTGCAGCGCGCGGGCCACGGCGACCTTGTGGACGTGGACCTGCCCGACGGGACCACGCGGCCCTATCTCGTGCACCTCTGCGGGCGCCCGGTCACGCAGCAGCGCCGGTGCGTGCTCGGCCGCGAGACGGCGATCCAGGCGGCGCGCTGGGCCGAGGACGGGTGGCTGTACGTGGACGGCGGGCCCGTGCCGTCGCTGTACGTGGACCTGCCCGGGCGGCGCGACGACGCCGTGGCGACCAGCGCGTACTGGAAGGCGTCGCGGTACACGTGGCGCGAGGGCGACCTGGCGGGCGTCGACTACGCGGCCACCAGCGGCGCGGCGGCCCGCCGGCTGCACCCGGACCTGCAGTGGCTGCGCTCGCCGGACCCGGCGCGGCTGTTTTCGATCGCGGGCGGCCAGCTGGTGCTGCACGGCCGCGAGTCCGTGGGGTCGTGGTTCGAGCAGGCCCTGGTGGCGCGGCGGCAGACGCACTTTTCGTACGACGCCGAGGCCGTGCTCGACGACTACCAGCCCGAGGACGCGCGGCAGTTTGCCGGGCTCGTGGTGTACTACAGCCGGTACAACTTTTTCTACCTGGCCGTCACGGCCGCGACGCCCGCCGACGCCGGCACGTTCCCCGCCGACACGGCCGCAAGCGCAAGGGCCGGCCGCGAGCTGCAGATCCTGACGTCCGAGGCGTCGTGGCCCGACGGCGCCCTGCAGGTGCCCCTGGCAGCCCCCGTGGCCCTGCCAGCCGCGGGCAAGGTGCGGCTGGCCGTCAAGATCCGCGGCGGCAAGACGCTGCAGTTTTACTACGCAGCCGAGCCCGAAGCCGAGCTCCGGCCTGTGGGCGGCGTCTACGACGCGTCCATTGTGTCGGACGAGTGCGGCGGCCACCATGTGCACGGCAGCTTCACGGGCGCGTTTGTGGGCATGGCGGCGTCAGACCTCAACGGCACGGCGCTGGCGGCGCGCTTCGACGAGTTTGTGTACCGTCCACAGCAAGACAGACTGGACCGGTATGACGTGTAGGGAATGTGGAGGTTATAGGTTTAGTTTTTTTGAATTTATCTGGTAGATGCGTTGCGTTTAAACGTGAGTGCCTCCTCCGTCTGCATTGTCAGTATCTGTTTAGGAGTGTTGGAGTTTGGGCAGATGGTAAGCGTGATAAGGGAGAAAAAAGAAGAGGAAAAAGAAAGGAAAAAGAAGAAGAGGGAAAAAAAGAAGAAAAAAAAAGAAAGAAAAGAGAGAGAGAGAGAGAGAGAGAGCTCACCAATCAGGACAACAGTGCCGTTGGCGTAGTCGGCCCGCACCGTGTACAGATACGCCTCGGCAATGTGGTCGGGCGTGGCCACGAAGCCGACGCTCAGCTTGCTGGCGCCCTTTTCAAACGTCTCCTTTTGCTGCTCCGGACTCTGGCCGAGCTTGTCCCACAGCTCCGTCTTGACCAGACCGGGCACGACGGTGTTGACGCGCACCTTTTTGCCGGCTGCGGCCAGCTCGACAGCCAGGCCCTGGGTCAAGTTGATGACGCCGGCGTTGAGCGCACTGCCGATCACGGCGCCGGGCTGTGCGCGGAGCGCCGCGGCGCCCGACGTCAGCGTCAGCGAGCCGCCGTCGCGGACAATGTTGTGCTTGACGAGCACCTTGCCGATCACAATGCTGCCCCAGAACTTGACGCCAAACAGGTGCTTGGCCTCGTCGAGGCTGGCGTCGGCCAGCGGGCCGCGGATGATCTTGTCGACGGCCGAGAAGACGACGTGGTCGATGGGCGCGAGCGCCTGGATGGCCTTGGCAAAGGCCTCCTCGTCGCGGACATTGGCCACGACGCCGGCCGGGGCCGGGGCGCTGCCGCTCTGCGCGCCGACCTCGACCTTGACGTTCCTCAGCCGCCGCACGGCGTCGTCGACGTGCTCTTGCGACGACGAGACAATCGTGACGTGCGCGCCGACGGCGACAAACGCCTCGGCCGCGCCATATCCGATGCTGGCTGTGTCAGGGGGGGTTGAAAGAGAAAAGGGATCAGACAAAGCTCACCCCGAAGAGCCGCCAATGACGACAATCTTTTTGCCGACAAGCTTGTCCGTGAAGCCCATGATGAGACGAGGAGAGGGGTGTTGTAGAGTGGTTGTTGCGTTCAAAGCTGCAGAGTTGCACTTTTGATTCCCGTGCAGACACCCGCCTATTTAACTGCATCCGACCGTCGCGTGGATTCGCATGCCATTTCGCAATCGCTTTGCGCTCTGTGTCTACTCGCAGCTAGTTTGCCCGTCAACGTGCGCAATCGGCAAGAGTGGTGCCGAGAACGCTTGCGGCAACCAACGCTTGACGGTTCCGTTGCACTCAGTCGCCATCGTGGCAGCAATGGCGCAAGCTCCTATGAGCCAAATAATGGCAGGTCGGAGTTAGGCCTTGTCGGTCGTTGAGAATCACTTGGGTCTTGCAAGGCTGTATTGTATAACAAGGTGTCAGTTTAGTTTGTTGGTGGATGGGTATTTATTCATAATAACGTACTCGGTTGCTTGACTTGATGATATTATTTATTTATTATTTTTCTTTTATTTTCCCTTTTATATATCTTTACTACCCTTTTTATATTATTTCCTACTTTTTATTTATTATAACTTTCTTCTTCTTCTTCTTCTTTTACCTTTTGTCAACCGTGTTATCAAACGACGCCAGTTTAAAACAATTGCACAATATATGTAGATAAGAACGTTCACCTTAAAAGAACAGCGGACTGAATTAGCCAGACGAAACTTGCCTCAACCTTGCCCCAAGGCAGCCACATGGCGAGTTCACGTTTTGGCCTCGTCTTTTTTTATTCTATCTGCTCTTCACCTTCGTCCATATTCCCTGCTACGCGCCGCATCCTCCGCCGCCTATGTTGCCTGCAGAAATGCCTTGTCTGCCTTGAAGGCTCCGAGACTGAGAGACACTGGCCAATCAGATAACACGGTGCGGCGGGCGCTGCCGCCTAGCCTGAAAGCCCAGAGCCGCAAGGCACCACAGTGATTCAACGAAACGTACGCCGTCGAAAGAGGCCATGTGAAGGCAGGCGCAGCAATCGTGGCAGAGGACAGCCGCCGGCAGAGCTTATGAAAAGAGAAGAAAAGAAAAGAGAAGAAAAGAGAAGAAAAGAAAAGAGAAGAAAAGAAAAGAGAAGAAAAGAAAAGAGAAGAAAAGAAAAGAGAAGAAAAGAAAAGAAAAGAAAAGAAAAGAAAAGAAAAGAAAAAGAAAAGAAAAAGAAAAGAGAAGAAAAGAAAAGAGAAGAAAAGAAAAGAGAAGAAAAGAAAAGAAAAGAAAAGAAAAGAAAAAGAAAAGAAAAAGAAAAGAAAAAGAAAAGAAAAAGAAAAGAAAAAGAAAAAAAGAAGTCAACATGAGGCAACCATCGCACCTCGAGGCAGCATCCTCCACAAGGCTGTTCCGTCTTCCGTCCGTCTCCTAGCTGCAGCCTTGGCTCTGCCTGCTGTCATTGCCAGTATATATCACCCTGTCTCACTGACGTCTCCGCCTCTTTTGTGTTTCTATCTTCCCAGCAGGCCACACCCCCTCCTCTTCCCTACGCGCCCGTGACACGGCCACCTCCACTCCAGCATGGGCATCGTCCTCTATACCCCGGGCGACGGCGATCTGTCGCCCCCGTGTCAGAACGCCTCTCCTCTTCCCGGCCGCTATGCCCTCCACCACTGCTCCGATCTGCTTGCCGACCTTGTCGACCTTACCACCCAGGACTGCCCGCAGTGGCCGCGCCGGTCGCGCCAGCACCAGATGCGGCTCCTCCAGCAAAGGCCGCTGCTCTACTTTGCCCGGTGGCGCCGCTACGGAGGGCACGGCCGCAAGCGCAAGGGCACGCCGCACGTCCGCGGGCGGCGCAAGTCTGTGTGGGACGCGTGGGTGAACCAGACGGCCATCCAGGCGGACGCGCGCGGCAGGACGCGCCGGCCGCCGAGTCTCGAGCGCCAGGGCGCCTTCCGCGCCGCCAGCACGGCCAAGAAGCGCCTTGCCCAGCAGCCCCTCTCTCCCCAGGACGCCAGCGACCCTGACATTGCCCAGCTCGGCCTGCTCTACGACGACGCTCACGAGCGCGGCGCCGGCTTTGGCCTCGACACGACTGTGCACGACGCGCCGCTGTACACCATTGCCGCGTGTCGCTGGAGCCGGCCCCGGGGCAAGCAGCCGCAGGACACGGAATCTTTGTGGCTCGCGGAGCCTTGCGGACGCCTCGAAGCCGGCCCCGTCCCGCACCTGGACCTGAACCTGTCGTTTTCCAACCTGTCCGACGACCCGGCGCTCGCTCGGTTCTTGCAGGGCGAGGCGGTGGCTCGGTGCGTTGCTGCTGCTCCCCAAGACGAGGATGCGGGTCTGCCGGTCTCTTGTCGCGCGTCTGTTGCTGCGGCTCGCTCGCCTTCCTTGCCGCCTCGGCCGGTGACGGTCATCTACGAGCTCGAGCCGGCGCCCGAGACACCAGAGGCCGGCATGGCCGCCGACGCCACGCCCTCTGAGGCTGGCGACTGGGTTGTCGACATGGGCACGGCCGAGGACAGTGACGGCCGCGACGGTGCAACTTTTACGATGACAACCGCTGGCCGGCTTTGAGACGCTGAGGGGTGTTTGTCTCACAAAATTACCGGCTGGGTGTTTCCGATTATCACAGCAGTTTTCTTTTTTATATCTCGGTCTATTGTGTTGTATTATTTGGTCTTTCCATGACGTGGCCATTTGGCTTCAGCTTCTATCAGGTTTGGTTACAAGCCATGAACTGATTCTGTCTGTTTGTTTCTTCCTTTAGCCAGCTCAGCCTCTATTCCCCCGTTCTATCCCACTCATCGCCATCCTTTTGCCATGCATACGTCTGAAGAAACATAATCAGGCTCGAGTCCTCCATTCACATACCATTGTGTTCTATTAAAGCTGTATTTATGGTACTATACTGAACAAAAGGGGAATTCTAACCAAAATAAAGAAACCCGGAAAGACGCTGTCATCTTTCTTAAACTCCAGAAATTAAGATGTAGAAAAAGAAAAAAGAACCAACCCAGAAATTACAGAAATGTAAAAAAAAAAAAAACCCCATCAACGCCACGCGGCATGCACGATGCCATCCCATATTACCAAAGCTGCCGTAAAACACTCTACCCCTTTTGTACGATTCGAGCACGTGGTGGCCCAGCTGCCCCGGGAAAGCCGCTCACAGACAGCACGCGTACTCGGTGGCGTCCAGGTCGTTGAACAGGTGGGTGCGCGCGCCCTCGTCGGGCACGTCAAAGGAGCTGCCGCGGTAGCGGCCGGTGACGTCGCGGTGGTTGCCGACGGTGGAGGAAAAGGCGCTGCCCTGGACGCCGATGAAGAAGCGGCTGCGGACCATGATGCCGAGATCGATGGCGCCCTGGAAGTCAAAGGCCATCTTGTTGATGAGGCCGGCGGTCTCGGCGTCGCCGCTGAGCTGGGCGAGGGCCCACTTGTGCGTCGTCGTCCAGCCGCGCTCGGCGGCGGCCTTGCTGAACATGTCGATCTGGGCCTGGTCGCCGCAGGCCAGGTAGACGGGCGGCTTCTCCTCGCCGTAGTTGCCAAACATGTCCCAGGCGCGGTCGAGGGCGTCGAGGTCGACGCCCAGCTGGTGCTCGGGCGAGCTCCAGATGCTGTCGTTCTCGGCGCGGAAGTGCACGCCCATGTAGTTGCCGGCGTTGGGCAGGCGCCGGACGAGGCGGTCGATGACGGTGCGCACGTCCTCGCGGAAGCGGATCAGGTGCGAGAGCTCGGTCCACAGGCGCAGGTCGCGGCGCGTGGGGTCGTCGGTGATGCGGAAGACGAGGAACTCGGAGTCGACGTCGACCAGCGTGATGCCGCCGTTCTCCTCGACGGGCGGCTCGGCCTTGGCCTCCTCCTCGGCGAGGCGCTGCATGTGCAGGGCAAACTGGTTCTCGAAGAACGTCTTGAACGGGCGGCCGACCCAAAAGTAGCTGTGGATCTTTTGGTAAAAAGGCGCGTCGCTGCACAGGATCTGGAACTTGCGGCGCGTCTTGACGGTGCCGCCCTTGTCCGGGTTGATGTCGTCCGGGTGGATGATCTTCATCTGCGGGCAGGCGTGGGCCATCTGCTCGCGCAGGTGGTCTGCGTCGTACCACTGGTCGTAGGGCATGTAGGCGTCGCCGTTGAGGAAGTTGAAGTTGAGCAGGTCGTGCGAGTCGCGCAGCGGCATCGACGGCAGCATGATGTGCGAGCCCGTGTCGATGGCCATCTTGAAGCACACCTTGACCTGCGACATGATGGACGTCATGCCGGCCTGGATGGCCACGCAGTTGATGTAGGCCTCGTTGTGCTCCCAGTCGGCCGCGGCGCACGCGGCGCGCACCTCGGTGAAGGGGAAGAGCGGCGGCTTCGCCGCGTTGAAGGCCTGGTCGAAGTAGTTTGTGACGTGCGATCTGTCGGGGTCGGAGGCGGCCGGCTTGCCGCCGATCTTGCCGGCGATGCTCTCCTTGGCCGAGTTCCAGGCGTCCTGCGGGTAGCCGTGGTAGTCTTTCCACGGCAGCAGGCGGATGCTCCAGACGAGGACGAGCGTGACGATGAGGGACGTCGCAAGCCCCGACCGACGGTTGAACAAGCTGAACATGATGACGGCGATCGGCGATCGAGGCGAGGTGGAGGAGAGATGAAGAAACACGAGAGAAAGGAAGAAGGAAGGAGAAAAAGAGTAACGAAACGAAGAAACAGAAACGGAATACGACGAGTCTCGACGCGGCAGCTGTGGAAACGGCGTGCGAGCTGAAGACGTAAGAAGCGATAAAGGGGTAAAGAAGACGAGAGCAGCAATGACGAAGGATAAATGACGGATGCAAAAAAGATCGAACCGGTACGTCGTAGCTTTGCCAACCGCGACTGCTCGCAAATCCTTGGATCTCCGTTTTAGCGCGCCCCTATACGGGGTACAAGTACATATACATATACGTGAATTGTGTGCAGAAAGCGCGGCGCCAATGTATCGGTACATGCACGGGAGCGCCAAGCCGTCGCCAGCGACAGCAGGCGCGACTGGTGCGCCAGCCAGTCAGCTCCCACAGCGGGCAGGAGCGCACAAAGTCAGCTTGAGACATGCTGCGTTCAAGCACATGCTAATACCTCGCGTGCCAGCGAGGTTGCCATGCGGACGACGCATACGTGGTAAGATACGTATTTCCCCTCATTTTACCGTGCTCGAAGGGAGGCGGTGCCATCCGAGCCGCCATCCGAGCGGGCCATCCGAGCCGGCCATTCGAGCGGCCATTCGAAGTTGAATACCGTCGTTCCTGCCGCCTGAAAATGATAGAGATTCACAAGGAAGGAGCCGTACATATACACGAACAAGAAGCCGCTAGTGGCCAGAAGTCGTCATTGCTCTTTCCGTGGTGGGGTTCTGGAGCCGCTCAATCAGTCAGCGAAATAACCCCCCTATTATTCATCCCCATAATAAAACAGGCCTAAAAAGGAGGTGAAAACGGCGCTGTGTCTATGTAAGATACGAGTACTCATCTGAAAAAGTACAGTACTCAGACGACGAGTAAAGCTCTCCATTGTGCAGACAAACACCGTCGCTTCACCCCAAATGGTCTGTCTTTCCAAATGCTTTGCTCGGGAAAATACCTGTTCGTCCAGCGGCCCACAGCAGTTCCTCTGTATTTACTGGTGTTATGCAGAAGCCCACTGAAATAAGGAGTTTGCAGGGCATTACAGAACACACTAGACCTATTCTGGACACTTGTTATGCGTCGTGCCTACGAGTATTTCTTTTCTTTATTTTCTTTTCTTTTTCTTTTCTTTTTCTCTCTCTTTTTTCCTTTCTTTTAGTTATTCTTCTTTCCTCCCCGGCCCAAATAAAACTTGCCTTTCCGCCCGCCGCCTCCCTTATGGATGCAGTGGGCCTGCCTTGGTCGAGTCGTGATGTGAAAGATCCCGTTCCTTCCCTTTTGGGATTACACACGTTATCTTTTTTACCCAAATAACCACGCAGCCAACAGTCCGCGTACAGCCAACGTAGAACATGAGCGCCGTAGTCGGTGGTCTCGGCCGTCGTCTCGTTCCGAGGCGATGACTTGTTTTCTCGCCTGCAAGGCCGCATTTATAGGCCAGAATAGGCGAGCGTCGGATGCGTTGCGAAGCGAAAGCGAAGAGCCTCCGATAGGCGCAACGGGATGTCAAACAAAGGGCGCATACGGTTGACGGCGCGGCTAAGTGCGGCTGTGGAGAAACCGGAAGACGTCTAAAAGGCGGGCGCAAAGAACATATTGCGGGCGGCATTGCCTGCCGACATCTTGACTCATAGAGCCTCCGCCGGCAAGAGACTTTTTCGATTTGCACCAAGGCCAGACGATAACGGGGGCAGATATCGATGCGTCACGGCGGTCTGTCAGGTATAAATTGGGTATAAATCGTGCTCGGGACAACGAGACAACGAGGAGGAAAGAGGAAAAGAAGGAAAAAGAAGAAGGAAAAAAAAAAAAAAAAAAAAACATCCTCTCGCCTTATCCCCCCATGGCTTCTGCAGACACACCCGCCCGGGTGCCCTTTGGCAAGCCCATGCGCGCCCTCTTCCCGTTCGCGGCGACGTACCGCAACCTCAACCACGGCTCGTACGGCACGCACCCCACGGCCGTCGGCGCGGCGCGGCTGCAGTACCTGGCGGACCACGAGGCGCGCGCCGAGATCCACAAGCGTATCGACAGCCCGGCGCTCGTGCGGCGGTCCCGCGAGGCGCTCGCGCCGCTGCTGGGCCCGGACGTGCACGTCAACGAGGTGGTGTTTGTGGCCAACGCCACGACGGGCGTCAACGCCGTGCTGCGTAACCTGGCCGCCGGCTGGGCCGCGCCGGCGCCGGACCGCGGCGACGCCGTGCTCTTCTTCACGCCCATCTACGGCGCCTGCGACAAGACGCTGCAGAGCCTGGCCGAGGCTGGCCGCGTGCACCCCGTCGAGGTGCGCGTGGCGTTCCCGGCCGACGACGACGACGCCGTCGTGCAGAAGCTGCGCGACGCCCACGCCGCCGCCACGGCGCGCGGCCTGACCGTGCGCCTGGCCCTCTTCGACACCGTCGTGTCCGCGCCCGGCGTGCTGCTGCCGTGGGAGCGCCTGGCCGCCGCCTGCCGCGACCTCGGCATCCTGTCGCTCGTCGACGCCGCCCACGCCGTCGGCCACATCGACCTGACCCATCTGGGCCGCGCCGACGTGGCCCCCGACTTTTTCGTCAGCAACCTGCACAAGTGGCTGTTTGTGCCGCGCGGCTGCGCCCTGCTGTACGTGCCCTTCCGCAACCAGCACCGGCTGGCCACCAGCCTGCCCACGTCGCACGGCTACCAGCCGCCCGCGGCGCGCGGCCGCCTCGACGCCGCCGCCCTCGCCGCCGCGCCCGCCACCTACTTCACCGAGCTGTTTGCCGACGTCGGCACCAACGACTACACCCCCTGGATGTGCGTGCCCGACGCCCTGCGCTTCCGCCGCGACGTGTGCGGCGGCGAGGCCGCCATCCGCGACTACTGCGTCGGCCTCGTCAACCGCGGCAGCGACCGCGTCGCCGCCATCCTCGGCACCGAGGTCATGGCCAACCCCCGCAGCAACATCCGCGCCTGCTGCCTCAACAACGTGCGGCTGCCCTTCCGCGTGACGCCCGGCCCGGCCGACGACGACCCCGAGGCCGTCCCCCTCGCCCAGTTCGACACCATGCTCGCCTGGCTGACCGCCTACGCGGCCGAGAAGCACGACACCTACTTCCGCATCACCTACTACGAGGGCCACCCCTGGGTGCGTCTCAGCGGACAGGTGTACCTCGACGCAGACGACTTTGAGTGGGCCGGCCATGTGCTCCTCGACCTGGTCGAGCAGGTCAAAAAGGGGGCCTGGAAACAGGCCTAGGCGTGTTCAAAGGTGAATGCATCAAACCAAGCGTAAAAGAGCAAGAGAGATCCAAATAGAAACATCAAACATATCAAAACATCAAATATATCAAAACATCAAACATATCAAAACATCAAAACATATCAAAACATCAAACATAATCAAAAATCAAAACAGCTGTTCATGCCTGAAACTCTCGTGCTGGCTCACGTGTCGTCCTCAAACAGGTGGTCCGCGTCGTCGTAGTCGATGCCCGCCACCTCGGTGCCCTGCATCCGCGCCGTCAGGCGCTTGATCACCTTGTGGTCCGGCCGCATCGCCGCAAACGCCAGCGGCGTCATCATCACCCGCGCGCCGCCCAGCCCGTGGTGCCGCGGGCCCGTCATCAGCGCCTTGATCACCTGCAGCTGCCGCCCGGCTAGCCGCCACACAATGCTGCGCTGGTACAGCATGCGGAACGCCTGGCTCGCCCGCAGCAGCGCCCACATGCTGCACTCCGGGTCCGCCAGGTAGCCCTGCTGCAGAAGCCGCGGCAGGCTGTCCGTGTCGGCATGCGCGTCGGAGAGGCCCTTTTTCTTTGCCTTGCCGGCCGGCGACCCCGTCGCAGGCCCCGGCGTCGCCGCCGCCGCCGCCGTGGCTGGAAGACGCACAGAGATGTCGCACCACCGCTGGTACAGCTGCAGGAACCGCTGCCGGAAGCCCGGGTCGTCAAACGTGTCGCCGCGGAGGAAGCTGCTCCGGCCAGACATCCACTGGCGGATCTCCTTCTCCCAGCTGGCACAGACGTCCTTGATGTCGCTCTTGAGCGCCTCCAGGATGCCGTAGCACACCTCGGACTGCTGCGCCAGGGCCTCAAAGTCCTTGGCCGGCGCCGCCAGGTCCGCGTCCCAGTAGTTGTTGTTCGGCGGCGGCGGGTGCGGCGTCTCGCCCGCCCGCGTCCCGGCCGCCCGCCCGCGCGCGCTCAGCGCCTCGCGCATGTCGCCCAGCGCGCGCAGCTCGCGCTGGATCACCGGCTTGGCCACGTCAAACTTGAGGTAGTCGACAATGTGGTCGGCCCGCTGCGCGCGCGCGTTGCGGCTGCTGTACTTGTACGCCGGCTTCTCGGGCCGCTGCGCGGCCGGCGTGCCCTGCCGGGGCCCCTCCAGCAGGTCCACGCGCAGCCGCTCAAAGTCCCGCATGGTAAAGTCGTTGCCCTGCTTGGCCTTGTCGACGAGCGCGCCCAGCAGCGTGCTCAGCACGTTGGCTGTCTTGTCGCCGATGCTGCCCCGCGCGTAGCAGAGATCCTCCTTGTACGCCGTCAGCTTGCCCAGCAGGTTCTCCTCCATGTTAAAGGCAAAGCTGCGCTCCACCATGTCGTCCAGCACGCGCGGCGCGAGCAGCGGTCCCCCGCCTGCCGGCGCCAGCTGCTCCAGCGTCGTGCAGACCTTGCGCATGTAGCCCATGTCCTGCAGGTCGTACTTGGGCGGCGCCGGCGCGTTGGCAAAGTTGTCCACGAGCCGCGGGTCCCAGCACACCCACGCCCGGTCGCCGTCGTAGTCGCCGCCCGAGAGCAGGTCGGCCAGCGGCGCGCCGCCCTTGCTCGAAAACACAATCACGTCCTTGAGCGCGCTGAGCTCCTTGCGGAACACGGCCCGCACCTTTTGCATGTCGCTGGTGAAGTGCGCCGGCGACCGCGCCACCAGCACGTCCGTGTCCACGAGCAGCGTGTCCGAAAACGACCCGTCGTCGCCGCGCTCGTCCGGCTCCGCGTCCGCCTCGGTCTGGAACTTGGACGAGAAGCACACCTGCACCTCGCCCTCCTCCAGCACGCCCAAAAAGTCCACCACCATGAGAAGGTACGCCGTGCGGCCCACGCGGATGTTGAGCTTCTCGCCGAGCTTCTCGCACCGCTGCTTCTGCATGTTGTAGGCCTTTTCCCACAGGAAGCGCTGCGCCAGCGGATCGAACCCGCCTGCCAGCAAAAACTGGATCGTGTCTTCGTCTCGGTCCGGAAGACCGCCGAGAAACGGAACCTGGCAGTGCAGCACATGGTCGTTGCGGTACCGCGCGTTTTCGTACGCCCACGCCGAGAACAGCAGCGGGCTCTGCAGCGCCGCGCGCTGCTTCGCCAGGTCGCGCGTGAGGTGGCCCTCCAAGATGCCGCCGAGCACGCAGCGCAGGCGCGTCTTGTCCATCGCCCGGTCCTCGAGCACCGGGATAAACTGCAGGTTGAGGCTGGCCGTGCGCGACTCGGACGCAAAGTCGCGCACCTCGAGCGTCCGGTGGTCCGCGTCCAGGCCGTCGCAGCGCCACTTTCTCTGCGAGGGATACGTCTCGATCCAGTCCTCGCGGCCCAGGTCCTCGGTGTCGAGAATCCACATGCCCTTGGCGCTTCCGATCCGGCCCTGGACCGCCACCGGCAAGTCGCTGAGCTCCAGCGCCAGCTTGAGCTGCCGCGCGACGCTCAGCGACATGCGCGCCACGCCGTCGTTCATGACGGCGCCGGCGGGCGACAGCAGGTCCTTGTCGCGGTGTCGGATCTGCTCCGGCGCAAAGACGACCGTCGCCTTGGTCCGGCTGAGGCCCAGCGCGATGCGCGAAAAGAGCTTGAGGTACGGCTGTTTGCGGTTTTCGGGGAATTTGTTATACTGCAAAAGCCAGTCGAGCATCTCGTGCACGCGCAGAGGCCTCGCTGCGCCCGGCGTGTCCGGCCCCATGCTGGCCTGTTTGCGGATGCCAGCACCCTCTTCTGCAAACAAAAACACTCTGTTGAAGAAAATCGTCTCCTCCGTGGCCCCGAGCCCGCCTCGGCCTGTGACCGCAATCTTTTTGGGGTTGTCGTTCTTGGTGTAAAAGGCCGCCCAGGTGCGGCCCGCAAACTCGTGCCGCTGGCGTGCCAGCCAGTGGTTGACCTCGCGCACCGCCTGCTCGTGCTTCCGCAGCGGAACCGAGGTGGTGGACGAGTGATGGGACGGGAACAGGATCTCCAGGAAGCGGTCGACTCCAAAGTGCCGGCTCAGACGGTGCGAGAGGTCCATGGAGATGGGCTGAAGGTGGACCGAATAGAGCGGGCCCGAGCTGCTCTTGTTGAACCCCATCAATATGGAATACACCGCAACGCGTCTTCCGCCGCCGTGCGAGGCGTGTCGGCCGAGTGCACAGTCCCATGCCACCTGCGAGGAGGGCTCGGGAAACCGCTTTCCTGCAAAGTGCGGATTCTTCCGCAGAGCCGAGAGAAAGACGTCTTGGTCCTCCCACGCCGGTGCGTAGGCCATTTTGACGTCTGCCAGCTTCACGCCGCAGCACAAGGCAATGCGGGTGGTCTCCCAAATAATGGGGAACGGCGCTTGTTTCAGCCACGCTGGGGTTGGCGCTGCTGCATGTCAGTGCTGTCTCTCTCCGTCCAGTGTCACGGGGCGGATCATACGAAAGACGTTGTGGAGGCGGTCCCATAGGCCAGGCACCGGGCTAAACGACCCAGACTGCAGCTCGCTGTGCGCGTCGTTGTGCTCCTCGTCGGATGTCTGCAGGTTCTCCATGCCGTCGTCCTCGGCCGGCGTGACCCCAAAACGGCCAAACGACTCTTCGAGGGCCTCTAGGACATCGTCAGAAACGGCAAACGACTCCTGGGACGCTGGCCGGCGCAGAGGCATCGAGCGGTACCACTCTTCGTCGGGAAACTCTTCCGTCTCGTTCCCGGGGTCAGTGTCGGCACCCACGGTGGTCTGGCTCTCAAACGGCTGCCGGTCCTCGAAAGAATCCAATGCCGAGTACATGGCAGACGACGTTGACGAAGCGCCAGCGCTCCGAGGCTGGTTGTCTTCGGGAACGAAGCTGGCCAGGCCCTGCGTCTGCACGGGCTCAACCTGCACAGGTTGTTTGGCTCGTGCAGCTGGCGGCTGTGCAGGCCGTGGGATGGCCGGCGCGCGGTCCATGTCGGCGGCGGGCGTGGCGCCGTGCTGGCCTGCCGAGCTTGGGTCTCCGCCCGCAAGGGCCAAGACGGGATAGAGCGGCTTCCCGGCCGGGCTGGCGCTGCCCTGCTGGACGATGGCAGTCTTGGACGCCTCCAGCAGCGACAGCAGCAGCTCCTGCATGGCGACCTGGTCCTCCGCCCGCTGGGCCTGCGGAGGCGTATCGCCTTTCGGGGACGGCAGCACGCCCCGCACGGTACGCGGCTTTCTCACCCAGTTGCTGCCCTGCCGGCGCACCTGGGCATCAAAGTCGTCCAGCACCGCCTGGAGCCGCAAGGGGTCCTTGTAGTGGTGGAAGCGCAGCAGATTGGTGATGCTGTTGTGCCGGCGAAAGTGGACGTCTGTGCGCGCGCGGAGCTCCTTGTTGGCCGGCGACAGCGGCGTCTCGTCCACGGGCACGCCGAGATTGTACCTCTGGTTGACGGCGGCCACATGCTGGCGCCCCGGGTCGGCGTCCAGCCGCCCCGTCTTGCCGGGCGTGACCGGGCCCGCCGCAGCAGCGGGCGGCGGCGCCGGCGGCTTGGGTTGAGGACCCATTGTGTCTGCCCGGAACGGCGCCGTTCAGTCGGCCCGGAGAGAGACAGATGCAAGTGGGCTGGGTGGGCTGCTGGCCAGGGCGGCACGGGTCGACCGCGGGAGCGCCTGGCGGGCGGGAGCACTAGTGCAACCAGCGCGCGCTTATAACGGCTCGACGAAAGGCACGCGCCAAAGCGGCCGGAGCAAGACACTTGTGCCGTGCTCGCACGCGATGCTGCGACGAGACGCCTCAGAGGAGGAGGGAAAGCGGAGGGCGGACGGAAAGAGATGAGATGGCTGGGCCTGTGCTGTGCCTGTGCTGTGGCCTGTTGGGAGCAGGGACGAAGGCTTCCCAGCTGTCGGCGCACCGGACAATGCCAGAGAAAACGACAAGGGACAGACGTCCGGCTGTCGAGATGGCGGGACGGAATGCAGTTTATAAAGTGTTTTTGCGTTTGGAAAAAGAAGAAGCCATATCTTTGGGCGGGAAGGCACCCCAGCCGCTCCTTCCCGTCCCGGTTGCCCGCCCAAGGCTGTACTATTACCCAGCTCTGCGAAAACAGAAGGCGCGGCCGCAGCCCGGGGCTTAGCGGGGACGCCTTGTCATGATTGGGCACGTGGAGCCGCAGTCACATCGTATCATCACATCTGCGAGCGGCTATTTTGAATTTGACAGTGAGCTAAGCGTCGCCTGTGCTCTCCGTCGCGCGAGGCACACGAGGTACGCGAATGTCACTCACGTTGCCCATGCGTCTGCTTGGCAGCCCAGGCTGTCAGCCTTGCGAGTGCTGTGCGCTGCTCGGGATAGACCGGCTCTGCTCAGGCTGGCCATGCAAGACACGGGAGGAGGAATATTGCCCAGCAGCGCGTCTTGCCCGGAGCGGGGTCCTCGGCTCGCCGACATAAACTGCATCCCAGAAACAGTGCATTATGACAGTGCTTCTTATACCCCCACACTGTCTGGCGGTATTACAAGTCACGTGTTGCCCCTCGCCTTCCGCTCGGACTTGCGTCGGCATCCCAATGGCAGCTTCTGCGAGACGACTTTTCAGCCTTGGCCAGATCGTGACAATTGCGCATCGCCCGCCAGACAGCCACCGACCGGACACACACGCACTGCCACAGACACAGCCTGCTGCCGGCCGCAATTGCATCGCAGACCCGACGCCGCACGCATGTCCGCCCCCCGCCGCTGCGCCGCCGCCGTCTGAGCTCTCCACATTGCCGAGCCTCGCCGAAACATCCACAGGGCACCAGCCGTGCGACCAGCAGCAGCCATGGCGGAGGACCACGGCCCTGAGCTGGACAGCCTGACGGCCGAGGAGGCCAGTCGCATCATCCACTCGCATCGCAAGGTGCGGTACGGTGCGTTTGATCGTGAGGCGGCGCGTCGGGATTCGACTTTCATATCCCGAGAGCAAACACCAAAGCACGAGGACCAGCCTGCTGACGTACGGCCGGCTCTCTAGGCACCGCATGCTGGCCCTGCCGCCAGCGCAAGGTCAAGTGCGACAACAAGCAGCCGTGCGAGAACTGCGTCAAGCGCGACCACGCGCAGCTGTGCTCGTACAAGCCCAACCGGCCGTCGGCAGGCAAGCACGCCGCCGCGTCGTCCGTGTCGTCTGCCACCGCCGTGCCGTCGACGGAGAGCGCTGCGGCTAGCTTGCCGCCGAGCGCCAGCAAGAAGCGCGCGCACTCGCCGAGCAGCAGTGAGGGCCGGCGCACAACGAGCCTCGAGCCGGCCGGGGACGCCATCCGAGGTGAGCTGCGCCCGCTGTTTCCAGGCGTGCTTCAGGCCGTGCTGCATGCTGACGTTGGCTTTGCCGCAGTCGACTCGGACGCCAACGAAATGTCGCGCTATCTCGGCCAGAACAGCATTCCGGCGCTGCTCCGCGAACAGGCCTCGCCCAGCCGCCAGGAGGAGGGCGTCGAGTACATCCGCCAGGACATGCGGTCCATCCTCGGCCTCGACAACTCGGCGCCCTTCCCGCTCATGTCGTCGCGGCACCTGGACCGGCTGACCCTCGACATCTCCGCCGAGCTCCCGTCGGACCGCGAGGTGATGAAGCACGTTCCCCGGGCTGCTCCCAGACGGCCAGATACTGACTAACACGGCCAGGCTGTTCCATGCGTACAAGGAGATTCCGCATCCGTTCTGGGGGTTTGTCCTCGACATTGACGACCTCGAGTCGAAGCTCATGGTGTACCTCGAGGAGCGCGCCAAGAACGCAAAGCACGCGGCCCGGCCCACCAAGCCCGTCTCGGCCTCGTGGCTGGCCATCCTGTTCTCCGTGCTGGCCGTGGGCTCGCAGTACCACGACTCGCCGTACCACGTCCGCACGCGCGACTCGCAGCGCTACATGCAGATCTCGTTCCACTTTCTGCGCGTCGGCAACTTTCTGCTGCGGCCCAACCTCGACTCTATCCAGGCCATGCTGATGACCGGCTTTGTCCTCTTGAATGACATGAAGGCCGAGGCCTCCTGGGCCCTGCTCGGCCTGACCACCCGCTTGGCGCAGTCCCTCGGGCTCGACCGCGCCCAGCCCTACGACGGCAGAGAAACGCCTGATGTCCGCAAAAAGGACCATCTGCGGCGAACTCTGTGGTAAGATTGAGCTTGGTGGAAGCTACCCCATGACCACGGCAGCGAGAGCTAACCGCGTCAGGTGGACGATTGTCTGGCACGACTGTCTCACGTCACTTTCTTTTGACCGGTACGCTACACAAAAAAAAGAAGAAGAAAAAGACACGCATGCCCCCCAGACGATACTGACCACACACCCAGGACGCCGATGACGGCACACTCCATCTGTCCCATCCCGCTTGGCGCCAGTGCCGTGGGCGGGTGGAAGTACCTCGAGGGCATGTACCACCTGTGCCAGTTCATCGGCAACCGCCTCAGCCCCGAGCAGACGGCCAACATTGCCTACGACAAGATTCTCGAGAATTGCAAGCTGGTCGAGGACATCCGCGACAAGATGGTCCCGCAGCTGCGCAGCAAGGACGCCTGCCGCTCGGCCATTGACCGCCTGCACCACTACGCCATCCGCCTCCACACCGCGTTTGTCGTGTCAGTGTGCTGCCGCCCGGCGCTGCGCCGCGGCCAGAGCGGGCCGCTCGACGCCGCCCAGAAGCGCGTCCTGGCCGACAAGTGCAAGGCCAACCTGACCGAGACCGTGCGCATGTTCCTGGCCATGCACCAGCTGTCCGTCATCCCGACGCGCTCGTGGGCCTTTACCTACCATGGCCTCTCTTCGGCCGTGCTGCTCGGCATCTTGGGCGAGACCAAGACGGACCTCGAGGTCCGCGGCCTGCAGGGCGACCTCATCGACGCCCTGTCGGCCACCGCGGCCCGGGAAAAGACGTCGCCGCCGTCGCATATCCACCGCTCCGACCGGGACATTGAGCTGTCTGGGCCCTTGTCGCGCGCGCTCACAGCGCTCAAAAACATTTACGACCACGGCCACATTGCCGGCAAGGCCGCTGCGGCCGCCGCCGCTGCCGCTGCTGCCGCTGCCGCTGCCAACGGCACAGGTGCTGCCAAGAAAGACGACGGCGGCGGCGGCAGCGGCGCCAACGGCGTAACCGCTGGCAGCAGCAGCAGCAGCAGCAACAACAGCAACAACAACACGAGCGCTGGCGCGGGCCTTTTGACTGCCGGACAGAGCCTCAACGCCGCCGGGTTTGGGAGCAAGGACGACGTGGCCGACAGCGCGGCACAGCTCCAGCTGGCCCCGGGCCAGGCTGTCGGCGCGCCGGGCGCGCTGGTCGCCGCCGGGGATCCCGACTTTGCACAGGGCCTCGATCCGCACCAGGACGCCGCACTCGCCATGGCCAAGCTACAGCACGGAGGCATCGACATGGGGTAGGTCCCGGCCGCAATTGAAGCGCACGAGCGTCAACCAGAAAGACTGACATTGTCACGCAGGATGTTTGTTGGCATGCAGACGCAGCCTGCCCTGACAGACTTGGGCATCGACACGTCCACATACCTGTCTCCCATGGACCTGTACGACCAGATTTTCTGGGGTAAGAACGCCGCACCCGCGCGTATCGTTCTCGGCCAGCCAGCGCTAACTGAGTGGACAGAAAACCCAGAGCCGTGGAACATGGGGTCCGACTCCATGAACTTTGATTTCATGGCCCAGCCGCCGCCGGGGCAAGCTCAACAGCAGTTCTACTTTTAGGCATAGGTAATTGTGGGCGTTGAAAACGGCGTTCCGGGGGCCGCGAGGCTGTTTCCATGTGTATTTGTTATTGTAAACTGGAAAAGGAGGGCGTAAAAAATCGGTTGGTTATCTGTATATCCTAGAATGCCACCATGTCTCATTTTAAATGTTTCTATACAAAAGCGCACAAAACACGCTGCCTCGTATCGCTGAGCTGTCGTCAAAGCTTCAGGCGTGCACATCCACGCAAACCGCCTACCAAGTTTCCTCCCAGTAGACAATCTTGTCTGGGTCCTTCTCGTCGAACAGCCGCTTTTCCGCCTCGTCAGAATCCTTGCAGAAGCCTCCCGCAACAGCCGCGTCGCGGAGGGCCTCCCGGACCGACTTGGGCATGCGCCCGCTATTTCCGCAGAGGCAGATTATGGCATTCTTCTCCAGCAACGCGCATACCCTGGCTGCGTTGCGCCGGATCACGTGCTGCACGTAGTTCTTGCCATCGTCGTACTGGTATGTCACGACGACAGGCTCTGCAGGCTCGGCCGCGCCATTGACCCCAGCAGAACCCTCGGCCGCCGGCTTCTCCTCGGGGTTAGCTGCCTCCTTGACCCCCGGCTCCAGCTTGGGCTCCGGCCTCGGGTCGCGGGAGAACGCAGGAAGCACCGTCAGATCTGGCGTCGTTTCCCACTCCTCGTGAAAGTAAAAGTCGGCCTTTCTGCTGCGGCAGCCAAAGAACAGCAGAGTCTCGGCACGGCGCGGTGCCTGCATTCTGTCCTGCACCAGACTCCGGACCGGCGCCACGCCGGTCCCTGTGGCAATTGCAATCAGTGGCCGTCCGGCAGCCGTGTTCCCATTGGGCGGCGGTGTCTCGCGCTTCAGCTCGACGTGCAGCGGCGTCTCTGCCGGAAGATTCTTGAGGTATCGGGAACAAAGGCCGACCCGCGGCTTCCGGATAATCGTCTGGTACTCGACCAGCGCGGCGAGGATATCAAACCGGAAGACGACGGCCCCGTCCGCGGCCGTTTCAGCAGCAGTCTTGTTGCCGTCGCTCTCGGGTCCCGCCGTGTTCTTCTTCCAGCTGGCCCTGCCGTTTGCAATGCTAAATTCGCGCCCGCGAATGACGGGAAACAAGTCTGGTATGGCCTCGTAGGGGATCCTGGACGAGTAGAACTCGGCCAGCACCTCGAGGATGGTCCGCCGTGGCCGCGACGTAAAGTCGTAAAACTGCTGCGACGCGTCCGGCTGCGCCAGCTCAAACAGCTTCTCCTTTTGGTCGGGGTGTGTTGTATAAAACGCCAGCTTGTGCAGGAACGATCGTGAGGGAACGGCGGTGATATCCATGCAGTGTGTGAGGAGGCCGCGGAGGGTGCAGTTGCTCGGGGGATACAGCCCGCTGGGCACCTTGGGCCCCAGCGAGATCTCCTTTTCGGCGACCGCGTCCCACTCCATGAGTTCGATGAGCTTTTGCACATCAGAGGGGTAGTTTTTCGGAAACACAACAAGCCGGTCGCCGGGGAGGGGCTCGTAGACGGCTCCGTCAACTGACGGGACGCTCACGTCAACCTCGATGAGGCGCACGTCCTGCCTGTGGTCGTCTGGGGTGACCCGCGTGTTGCTGGCGACCGCCGCTTTGTAGCTGTTTGGGCGGGGAAGCAAGGCCGGCAGAGGAAAGTCTGTCGTTTCCGTAGCCTCGGCCACGCTGGTGTCTGCCGGTGCAGGCTTGCTCCTGGCCTCTCCCAGTCGCAAGTTCAGCGTGTACCGTGGCGGGAGGGCCTCTTCCTCTGCGATTGGCTGGACTGATGGCGGCAGAGGGTGTGTCTTGGCCAGGTACGCTTTAAAGTCCTTCAGCCATGGCTGGTATATGCTGTCGATGCTATCCAGAGTGTCAGTGGCAGTCCTCGCACAGCATTGAGGCCGTATACACCCACCCCTCGTCGTGGCGCTCGTCTGCCTCTCCCCGGGCAAAAACCTCGTGTGCGCCCAGGCGAAGTAGACGAGCATGAAGCAGCCGCGACGCCCAGTTGAATCTTGCGACTTGTTAGCATGCTTTTTTTTCTTTTTTTCTTTCTTTTTGATTCTCGCCCAGCACGCGACAACTCACTTGTTATACGAGCTGTCTCCGAGGCCAAACGTCGTGAAACGGACAGACGCGAGGCAGTTTGGGGGCAGCTTGGCTCGCCGGAGGTTTTTCCAGAATTTGCGGGCGCTGTTCGGGAAGTGGCCCTGGCCGGTCGTTGCAATCACGAAGCACACCACGTCGTAGTCTTGCAGGAGGTCGTTCTATGCGCAGCGTCAGAAGCGAGGCCGGCAGGGAGCTTTCCAGCAGACATGCTGCAACTCACCAGCTTCACGTTGTCCATCGCGTCGAGGTCCGTATGAAAGCGCAGGCGCTGGCACATCCGGTCGATCTCTTCGGCCTTGTCCTGCGCCGTGCCCGTCTCTGAGCCATACAGGATGAGAATGCGTCTGTTCGAGAGAGCCATTGCGACGCTGGCTGGCTGCTGGCGGTCTACCGGAGGTCCTATGAGAAGCCGGCTATCACCAACTCGTTGTGATGAAAAGGCCTGACGTCAGAGCACGGCCGAAGCCAGCCGCTGCCTCGATGCGGCTGCACGGAGGCCTGTGTGAGCCACAGATTCGGGAGTACGGCGACAGGCTACCACGGGCCGTCTATGTGCTAGGTCGGGCGTTGTGCTGGTCGACGTAGACGCAGATGTTGGGAGGATAGTTTGGATGAGAAAAATTGACGCCGTTGGAGTGGTTCGTCGCAAGCTAAGCTACAAGTATCTGCGCCGCAACAATCTATGGCGGGGTACTTTGTCGTTCAGTATGTACTGGCCGATCTCGGCTCTTTACACAGTGACAACGGGGTATGGGGAAGCTTGGAGGACAGCGAGGCTCATAAACTGTCTGTCGCAGCTTCCTTATCGAGCCCTATGCATCTGAGATGTTGTAGACGCAAAAGCGAGGGAAAGCTGTGCACAAGGCCGCTGTTTCACTGTTTGGCGATGATAGTGCTACGGAAAGTGCAAACGGTCGATTTACAATGGTAGAATAGGAAAGTCGCTAATTGCCTTGAACCAGCTGCAAAGGAAGCAACGACCGGCTGCCGGCGGTTAAAAATCTGGGCCAAGACACGCGCCGTTAAGTCAACCGGCAGCCTCGTTTTGATTTAAAACACGGTAACTTGCGTTTCCTAGATCTTGCAGCCCGGGGCGAGTGGGGATGGCAAGGCTGCGACGCGAGTCTGCGAATGAATATTTTGGTTACTTGCGGGGAAACTGCTTTTCTTTGTGCTGTCGGAATTCGTAGAGAAGAGTCTTTCTGATTCTTTGGTCCTGCCTCGTCACCGTTGTGCGCCTTCCCGTCGTAATATACGCACGTACTGAAAAAGGCAACAATGGCAAGAGTGCCCCTTTCATACGGCAATGGCGCGTGGCAACGGTGCGCACACCACCATTGTGCCTTCTGTTTGCGGGTTCAGCGGTGAATGCTGACCGAGGCAGTTTAGGAAGGAGCGGACGGTTGATACTATCCCACCCATATGAAATAATAATAACAGCCTGTCTATTCGTGCTTTGTATTCAACTCCGGAAATCTGTTCATCAGAAATCCAGTGCATTAATACGGATATAGCCCGAAATGACACGATACTAATTACCGTGCAGTGACCAGGGTGAATGCATGTCACTTTTAAATGGCCCAACAGGGTAAGAGGACTTCGAGAAGGAAAGAGGAAGACACAAATAAGAGGAGCAACGGGATGCAATGCGACGTAATCTGTCGCAACCGAGTCAAGGCAGAAGGAGCGGACAGCCGTGAGAATATGATGCTGTAAGGTGCCTAGCCGCACCTGCCTCTTGCTTCCTCCAAGCCGTCCCTCTACACCCGCATTCACATTCACTTCGGAAAGGGCATTCAGCACCACATGCAGAAGGACGCCGCTTTAAGAAGGCGTCATTTGACACATTTGTCCGTCGTGCCTTCCCGTGGCGCGGACGACCAGCGCGGCTTCTCCAGCAAGAGCGACCCTTGCTGATTGCGCCACGCTTTCCCCTTTTCGCGCACAGCACGGGCGAGCTGGGCGTAGGTCCAAAAAGAACGGCGCTGAAATGAGCAGGAAAAAGGATGAGAATGGCGGAGAGAAATTAAATTAAATAGGTAAAATAAATGCGAAAAAGAAACAAAGTTGCCAGAGCAGGAGCACGGCCCAGTAAGGAGCGCCCCAGCGCCCCCGGCAAGACGCACCGCAGCAGGTGCGACGCGCGACTAGGCTGTAATTTTCGCCTCCCCTTTATATTTTTTGCGTCTGCCTCCTTTTTGGGCCCTCTTCCCTTTCCCTTCTCAATACTCACGATCATCAACCACAACAAGCTTCACTGACTACACGTCGCTTCCTTTCCGCCTCCCCCCTTCTCCCTCTGTATTCTAGGGCACCAAGCTACCCTGCTCGCTCCCCTTCGTCTCCAGAGTCCAACCACGGGACATCAACCACCGCCAACTGCAAATCACGGCAATTTTTCCCGTCGTCTCGTTCACCTCTTCAAGCCATCCAGCTCTTAGATTGCTCGCCACCAGTCGATCATCAGTTGCCCGCCATGTCTGCTCCTGTTGATACCAAGGTCTCTGACGCTGCCGTTAACGACGCGACTGTCGCTCTGGCCAACACTTCGATCTCGGGCAAGACCGACGACAAGACCAACGAGGCCTACCTCGCTAGCGCTGCTGAGGGCCGTCGTCTGTACATCGGAAACCTTGCCTATGCTACCACCGAAGGGGAGCTCAAGGAATTTTTCAAGGGTTACCTAGTGTGAGTGCAGTTGCGGAGGAGACGACGCATCGTAAAGGCGCAGGAGCTCACAAGCTTCTTTTCTTTTTCTCTCTTCTTTCCCCCTCTACTTTCTCGGCTGCTAACGGCTCTTTCAGCGAGTCCGTCTCGATTCCCAAGAACCCTCGCACCGAACGCCCGGTCGGCTACGCCTTTGTCGACCTCTCGACCCCGACCGAGGCGGACCGTGCTGTGACCGAGCTCTCTGGCAAGGAGATCTTGGAGCGGAAGGTCTCTGTTCAGCTTGCACGGAAGCCGGAGGCCGCCGCTGAAAAAGAGGCGTCCGGCGGCGAGGGCGCCGAAGGCACCCGCCGTCAGTCCACCCGGGGCCGTGGCCGTGCCAGCCGTGGCCGTGGTGGCCGCGGCCGTGGTGGCGCGACCGTATGTTTTCCGTTCTCCGACCTCCCCCATCGCAAGCCGAGTACTGACACACTTTATAGGAGGAGGGTGCTGCTGCTGCCGAAGGCGAAGCTGCTCCCGCTGAGGCTGCGCCCGCCGAGCCCCCCAAGGACACTTCCAGCAAGCCTGCTGCCACCGAGGAGGCTGGCGGCAAGAAGGCCCGCCAGCCGCGTGAGCCCCGCGAGCCGCGCGAGCGCCGTGAGCGCGGTCCCCCGGCGGACGGTGTTCCGTCCAAGACCAAGGTCATGGTGGCCAACCTGCCGTACGACCTGAAGGAGGATGCCGTATGTTTTACCCGCCAAGATGTTTTTTTCCCGAGGTTTTGTGAATGCTTGCTAACGAGACTTCTCCCAACAGCTCAAGGAGCTTTTCGCCGCGTACGAACCCCTGACTGCCAAGATCGCCCTCCGCCCGATCCCTCGTTTCATGATCAAGAAGCTGCAGGCTCGCGGCGAGGCCCGCAAGGGCCGTGGTTTCGGCTTCGTGACTCTGGCTTCCGAGGAGCTGCAGCAGAAGGCTGTTGCTGAGATGAACGGCAAGGAGATTGAGGGCCGCGAGATTGCTGTCAAGGTCGCCATCGACAGCCCCGACAAGACCGACGAGGAGGCCAACGCCCCCGAGGGCGAGACCAACGGCGAGACGGCCGAGCCCGAGGCTGCGGCTGCGGCTGCCACCGCCTAGAGGATCGTCTGCACACCCCGACAAGCGCGCCCAGAAGCGCGTCCTGCAAGTTTACCATGGCGGCCGGTGCCCAAGTTTGTTACCCAACGTTTGCTCTCTGCTCAGGCCCCGGGCCGGCACCATCCAGACGCGCTTTTCTGTCCATACCGCACACCGCTGTTTCGGCACGGTATTTTCTACAGCACAACTTTTGCATTCTCTCGACGTGTTTGTTTTGAAAGCGAGCACGAGGGAGGGTTCCTTTCTATTTTCGTTTAAAAATGGGCCGGGGAAAAAAATATACATGTGGTGGTTGATGGTGACAACACGATCTCCTTGCGTCTGCTGATGTCTGTATTCGTTGCTATGCGGTTATGCCCGGCGTCGGAACAGCACGCCATGTTATTTTGCGTTTGTCTCGCCGTTATTGCATAGCGTTTTACTTTCTTCGGAGAGGCTCTCACTGCCTGCGAAGCTGCAGGACAGTTTAGAATATCGTACTGCTGTTCATAGTGTTGGTGGGTCACAGAGCTTGCCTGTTGGCGCTGTAAGGAGCCGCCGTGGCTGTGGTCTAGGCCGACCTAAACCAGGCCTGTCTCAGAAGGGGCGCAGAAATGGCTATTTGTCTCCTGGGCGACAAAACCAACACATATTGTTGCGACTGACCCTTTCGCATTCGACGACGCGCGACAGCAACGCCCTCGACCAACAAAGCGGACGACCGAGACAAAGGACAGCCGGCGCCCTGGCTCGAGTGCCGCGACACGAAAGCGAACGCAAACGGACGCAAACGAACGAAACAAAGGCCGCTGCCGACCTGGATCGCCTCCCTCGGCGCCCCTCCTTTTTTACCCCTGGCCATCGACACAGCGCGACGGCCGGCGATTCGAGGCCAATCGACCCACGGCTTGACATTGCGGGCGGCCATGGCTTCCAAGGCGATGTGGGAGGTCGACCCGGAGACGCGGTCCAAGGTAAGCTCTTATGTCGGGCTTGTGTGCCCTGGCTCTGTGCCCGGCTGACGGCGGTGTGTGTCTGCAGCTCCAGGCGATCCAGAAGGAAGACGACAACAGCGTGTGCTGCGACTGCAGCGCCCCGTCGCCGCAGTGGGCGTCGCCCAAGTTTGGCATCTTCATCTGCCTCGTGTGCGCCGGCGTGCACCGCGGGCTCGGCGTGCACATTTCGTTTGTGCGGTCCATCTCGATGGACGCCTTCAAGGCCAGCGAGATTGAGCGCATGCGCCTCGGCGGCAACGCGACGTGGCGCGCCTTCTTCGAGGGCCACGCCGACACCAAGCTGCGCGGCCTGTCGTGGGACGACGCCACGATTGCGGAGCGGTACGGCGGCGACGCCGGCGAGGAGTACAAGGAGCGTCTGAGCGCCAAGGTGGAGGGCCGCGCGTACGTGCCGAGCGAGAAGAAGCCCAAGGCAGCGGCGGCAGCAGCAGGGGCAGGAGCAGGAGCAGCAGCTGCCGCCTCGGCGCGGTCCACGCCGCTGGGCGGCAGCCGCACGCAGAGCCCCAGCCTGGCGGGCGCGGCAGCAGCGGGCGCCGGCGGGAAGATCAAGGTGGACGAAAAGTACTTTGCGCGGCTGGGCGCCGAAAACGCTGCGCGGCCCGAGCACCTGCCGCCGAGCCAGGGCGGCAAGTACACGGGCTTTGGCAGCTCGCCGCCGCCGTCGCAGGCGTCGGGCAGCGGCGGCCTGCCCGGCCTCGACGACCTGCAGCGCGACCCCGTGGCGGCGCTGTCCAAGGGCTTCGGCTGGTTCGCGAGCACCGTGAGCAAGACGGCCAAGACGGTCAACAACGACTACATCCAGCCGACAGCCAAGCAGATTGCCGAGTCGGACCTGGCGGCGCAGGCGCGCGCCGTCAGCGGCAACGTGGCGCGGTCGGCACAGCAGGGCGCGCGCTCCGCGCAAGAGGGCTTCAACCGGTTCGTCGAGGGCTCCGGCGGCCCCGGCGGCAGCGGCGGCCAGTACCGGGCCGTCAACAACCCGGGCATGGACGAGAGCAAGCGCGCGTTCTGGGATGACTTTTCGTCGATTGCCGACCGGCCCGCGGCGGCCGCGGCACCCCCGCGCAAGACGACCGTCGGCACAATGGCCATGGGCAAGGGCAGCAGCGGCGGCGGCGCGGCCGAAAGCGGCGCAGGCAAGAAGGACGAGTGGGAAGACTGGTGATTTCTACGCGCCAAAGCTATGTGCTGTTACGTCTTGTCGTGTGTTTCCTTGTGTGGGTTGACAGGGCTTTGCGTTTTGAATCTCCTGATTTGGTTTATGCGAGAAGCGAAGAGTTATAAACAAAGATGACGAGGATTATGTACGAGGAGTACGTCTCACGCAGTTGAGAATATGAGTACGAGTACATACGTGTAGTATTACAGCGCGGCTGCGGCTGTTGGCGGCTGCGCACGCATGTGACAGGCGCACGTGACTCTCCGTTCTCGGCATCGGTTGTGGTAGCCGGCCCTAGCCGCGGTTTTTGCGTGCCGTTTTACGAGTATTACTCGGTAGCGGCAGCTGCTCCAAATCCTGGGGAAATTCAGAACCGCCCGAAGCTCCAAAGGACGACCACCGCCCGTCCATTCTGCACACCATCAACGACAAACGACATTCTCGCGCCGCGACCAATGTCTGCCCTCCGGATTCTCGTCCCCGTGAAGCGGGTGATTGACTATGCGGTGCGTCTGCCTGCTGCCCCGCGGGCTCCCCTTGTGGCCGGCGACGCTGCTAACGACGGCCGCTCTCCCTCCAGGTCAAGCCGCGCGTCAACAAGGCGCAGACGGGCGTCGAGCGCGCGGGCGTCAAGCACAGCATGAACCCGTTTGACGAGCTGTCGGTGGAGGAGTCTGTGCGGATCCGCGAGAAGAAGCGCGCGCCGGGCGGCGTCGAGGACATTTGCGTGGTGTCGGCGGGCCCGGCCAAGGCGCAGGACGTGCTGCGGACGGCCATGGCCATGGGCGCGGACCGCGCGATCCACGTGGACACGGCGGGCAAGGCGGCCGACGAGAACGCGGCCGAGCTGGAGCCGCTGACCGTGGCCAAGCTGCTGCAAAAGGTGGTGGCCGAGGAACGCAGCAACCTGGTGATCCTGGGCAAGCAGAGCATCGACGACGACGCACACCAGACGGGCCAGATGCTCGCGGGCCTGCTCGGCTGGCCGCAGGCGACGCAGGCGTCGGACGTGCAGTTTGCCGCCGAGGGCGACGCCGTGCAGGTCGTGCGCGAGGTCGACGGCGGCGTCGAGACGCTGCGCGCCAAGCTGCCGCTGGTCATCACGACGGACCTGCGCCTCAACGAGCCGCGCTACGCCACGCTGCCCAACATTATGAAGGCCAAGAAGAAGCCGCTGGCCAAGAAGACGCTCGCCGACTACGGGCTCGAGGCGGAGGCGGCGAAGAAGCGGGTGGCCACGCTGAAGGTGACGGGTGCGTTTTTCTTGCTCTCTCTTCTCCTTTCCTCTCCTCGCATCTCCTTACTGACTCTGCAGAACCCCCACCGCGCAAGGGCGGCGGCAAGGTCGAGGACGTGGACGGCCTCATTGCGAAGCTCAAGGAGCTGGGCGCGTTATGAGCGGACTGCCCGGCAGATACGACATGGGAGACGAGCAACGGAAACAAAACGACGCGGCCGGCGACGAAAGGATACATATAAAATAACAACGTCAAATATACGCCCTATGGCTTGCGTTTCTCGCCTTCTGTCTTTACGAGTACATGACCGCAAGGCCGTCTCAGAAGCCTTTGCGCGCACTGTACCAATCAGCGTCAGCCTCCAACAGCTCCGTCGTTCTTGCCTGCGTCGTAACTGCCCTGCATAGCGCCGGAGTCAGCGGTGAGGGGTGTGCCTGCCAATTGGGAAAATTTTTGCCCCTCTGCTCGAGTATTTTTGCCTGGGGACAAGCGGGGCAGGGCGCCGAATGACAGCGTACCTGTTGCACCTGGCTAGCAAAAAAGAAAGCTAACAAAAAAAATCGGGCTCAACAAAAGTGACGGAAGGAGTCACTCGCATCCAGAAGAATTTTCCCCATAGCACTTTCCCTCGCTGGATTATTCCCTCGCCCGCTATATTGCCTTTCCACTGCATTTTTTTTCTCGCCGTTCTTCTCACCACCGCCAACAACAGCAGAAACACGCAGACTTTGCCTCCCGATCCCATGCCCCCGCCCTTTCTTCTTTTCTCTCGTCTGTCTCTTTTCTGAGACGTCTCGCTGAGAAAGCTGCCCTTATGAACGGGCGCCCGTCAATTTTCACCTGCCAGGTACGCTCTTTCTCTCTCCTCTCCTCTCGTCTCCTCTCTTCTCCTCCCCCTCTCCTCCCCTTCATTTCCCTCCTGGAGTCGATTGGCACGCTCCGTGGTGAATTGGGCCGGCTGCTGCTCGCGGCGGTGCTCTGGCGCTGCTCGTGGTGCAATTGACGCTGTAGGCCAGCTGCTGACCGTGTCTCGTGCAGGACTATCTCTCAGGTTCGTGATCCTCGTCTGGCTTCGCATTGCCTCACGTCCACACGCCCAGGCCGGATTCACGTCTTTGCCTGGCCCGACCGAGCCGCTGCTAACTGCCCAGATCATCTGTGGAGGGCCCTATTAGACTAAAACCCGCCTGCCAGACCGACTGCCTCACCAACCGCCTTACCTCCCGCCCACGCACCTCTTCCGCCGAGCCTCCGGCATTTGCAACACCTACCCCAGACAGCACCCGTCTCCCGCCGCAGCAATGCTTGCCCGCATGTCGTTGCGTCTCGCCCGCCCGGCCCATGCCGGCGTTGCGGCTGCGAGCGTCCGTGCCCGGGCAGTGGCCGTCCGCATGAACAGCACGGCCGCGCCCGTCGACGGCAGCAAGGGCCGCAAGATGCCGGCCATGCCGAAGCGCTCCTTTGCGCCGGCGAACCAGGTGGACGCCACCTTTACCATCCGGGTATGTCTGGCGCACGTGCTCCTTGCTCCCCGGCTGCCGCAGCGCCCCCGCTGACTCTCCAGGACGGCCCCATCTTCCACGGCACGGCCTTTGGCGCCAACAACAACGTCTCGGGCGAGGCCGTCTTCACGACGTCGCTCGTGGGCTACCCCGAGTCGATGACGGACCCGTCGTACCGCGGCCAGATCATCGTCTTCACGCAGCCGCTCATCGGCAACTACGGCGTGCCCTCCAACGAGCGCGACGAGTTCAACCTGCTCAAGTACTTTGAGTCGCCGCACATCCAGTGCGCCGGCGTGGTGGTGGCCGACGTGGCCGAGCGCTACAGCCACTGGACGGCCGTCGAGAGCCTGGGCGCGTGGTGCGCGCGCGAGGGCGTGCCGGCCATCTCGGGCGTCGACACGCGCGCCATCGTGACGTACCTGCGCGAGCAGGGCTCGTCGCTGGCCCGCATCTCCATCGGCGACGAGTACGACGCCGACGAGGACGAGAGCTTTGTCGACCCCGCGCAGATCAACCTGGTCAAGCGCGTCAGCACCAAGGCGCCGTTTGTCGTCGAGTCGCCCAACGCCGAGTTCCACGTGGCCCTGCTCGACTGCGGCGTCAAGGAGAACATTTTGCGCTCGCTCGTCAACCGCGGCGCATCCGTCACCGTCTTCCCGTACAACTACCCGGTGCACAAGGTGGCCGAGCACTTTGACGGCGTCTTCATCTCCAACGGCCCCGGCGACCCGACGCACTGCCAGGAGACCATCTACAACCTGCGCCGCCTCATGGCCGAGTCGTCCGTGCCCATCATGGGCATCTGCCTGGGCCACCAGCTGCTCGCCCTGGCGTCGGGCGCCCGCACCATCAAGCTCAAGTACGGCAACCGCGCCCACAACATCCCGTCGCTCGACCTGACCACCGGCCTGTGCCACATCACCAGCCAGAACCACGGCTACGCCGTCGACGCCGACACCCTGCCCAGCGACTTCAAGGAGTACTTTGTCAACCTCAACGACGGCAGCAACGAGGGCATGATCCACAAGACCCGCCCCATCTTCTCCACCCAGTTCCACCCCGAGGCCAAGGGCGGCCCCATGGACAGCGCCTTCTTGTTCGACCGCTACCTGGCCAATGTCAAGATGTACAAGGACAGCCAACACGTCTACAAGGACAACCGCCCGTCGCAGCTGCTGCTCGACATTCTCAGCCGCGAGCGTGTCGGCGTCGAGCCCACGCCCCTCGTCCAGGCCGTGCACAACTAGGCCATAAGGTGCAGGGCTTATAAACAGTCTTGTCTTTTGGCCTAATTCTTGATTTTCTTACAGTTGCAAGGGCTTTTTTGGTTTTTTTTTGGTTTTTTGGTTTTTTTTCATGTTTTCCATAGCCTCTTCACGCAATACATGTAACACTTACAAGACCATAAGGTTCACTGCTACTCCCAGTCTCGTGTTTTTATATTTTTTATATTTTTATATATTTTGCATCTTTGTTCCTATCTCTTGCTGCCAAGATGAACTATCGCACGCGTGCCCGAAAACGCAAATCACCGCCGGTCGTTGCTCAGGCGGCCTTCCCGCTCGTCCCGTCCGCCGGGCCTGTCGTTTCTGTCATTCCGGCCCCGGTCGCGCGGATCCTCCCAGTCCTTGCGGGGACCCCAGTTGCCTCTCTCTCGATCACCACGATCACCACGGTCGTTGGGGACATCCCGGCCCGGCCGGTAGTCGTCGTACACGCCCCGTCCGCCACCGCCGCCGCCGTTTTTGCGCTTGTTGCGATTGCGGCCACGCCCGCTGCCGCCTGCACCGCCGCCGCCACCGCCACCGCCGCCGCCGCCGCCACCGAGACGGTTGCCATTTCGTCCCACCCCGCCGCCGCCACCGCCCCGGCCACTCAGCTGTAGCTGTCTCTCCCGCTCCCGGTGCGGCGGCCGGATCCCGTCAAACTTCTCCGGGCCCCGGTCGACCAGCTGGTCGCCCTGCTCAAACGTGTAGCGGTTGTGTGTCTTGGTGTAGTGGCTCTGGCCGTCGCGGCCCGGGCCCGGGCTCGGGCTCTGCGGCGGCTTCTGGCCGGGCCGGAGCTGCGTGTGGTGCCAGACGCTGTCCAAGCGGCGCCGCGCCACATCGTCCGTCACGAGCTGGTAGCTGAGCGCAGGCGACGTGCGCGTCGTGCGCACCTCGTCCTGGAGCGGGGCCCACGGCCCGTCCCGGCCCCGGCGTCTCTCGCGCAGAGGCGGCGGAGGAGGCGGTGGGGGCACGTCGCCCCGGCCGTCACCCCGGCCGTCACCCCGGCCGTCGCCCCTGGGCCCGCGGGGCGCGTCAGAGGGCGGAGGCGAGCGGCGTCCCGCAAGGTCGCCGGCATCGGCTGCTCCTCCTCCTCCTCCTCTGGGGATCGCCGTGTCTTTGGACGGATCGTACAGAATGCGGCCCGGCACCGGCGTATCGGAGCCGACCTCGCGCAGCGTCGTGGCCACCTCGCCGCCCTCGATCTCGCTGTAGACAACCTCCCACTTCTTGGCCGAGCTGCGGCTGCCGCCACCACTGCCGCCACCACCGCCGCCTCCGCCGCCTCCGCCGCCATCGGCCTTTTCCTGCTCAATCCAGCCCTGCACCGAGGCGCTGGGCACAAAGTCGACCCACAGCGGGCGTCGGTTTCTCTCGTCCGGCCATACCTGGCCGTGCAGGGCCGCGCGGACGCGCGCCGCAGCGGCAATGCTGGCAAACACGACAAAGGCGTGGGTCTTGATGGGGTCGAGGAAGGAGGCGACAACGGCCGCGTCCGTCTTGTCTGTGCCGCCGGCAGGCGGCGCGGCCAGCGCCGTCATCTTTTCCTGCAGAAGCAGCGGGCGCAGCGGGCGCATCAGGTGGCAGATGTAGATGGCTGTCGTGGCTGGGTGTATGGCGGGCACGACGCCAGCAGCTTCTGCGTCTGCGCCTGCGCCTGCGCCTTCGTCTTCACGTATGCCCACATCCAGCATGTCGTCGTCAGCAGCCGGCGTCGGGGCGCGCTCGTCTAGAGCCATGTCTGCGGCAGGCTGCGGCGCGTCCTTCTTTTCGGGTGCCACGTCCTGCTCTTGCTCCTGCTCCTGCCCGTCGGTCCGCTGCCGCTTTTTCCGGTCGCCAGCATCGCTGTGCACGGACCGTGGCGGCGTTGCAGACCGGCGCTTGCGCTTCTGATCGTCGGCGGACGCCTCGGAGATGGGCACGGTCGACAAAGGCGGCGGCATCGATGCCGGCGGCTCAGAGGGCAGTTTGGCGGCAGCATCTTGGGCAGCATCTTCGGTAGCATCTTCAGCAGCCTTGTCCTCTCCGGCGTCTCCCTTCACGCCGTCCGCACCCTCTGGCTCGGCCTCGGGCCCGTCTGCCATCTCCGTGTCGCCGCCGCCCTCCGCGGCCCCGTCCGCGGCCCCCTCCGCGGCCCCATCCGCAGCGACGCCGCCATTCTCCTCAAAGTCCACCAGGCGCTGCACAAGCTCTTCCTTCCGGCCAGCCGTCGACAGGTCGCGCTGCTTGAGCTCCGTCCGCAGGTTGACCACTGTCTGCTTGCTCCAGTCTGTCGCAGTCGAAGCCATGTTGCGGGCCGGGGGTGGCGGGCCGGGGGTGGGGGTGGCCTGTGTGCGTGTGTAACGTGGTCGGGTTCTCAGCCCGCGTGTGTGTGCTCCGTCGCCGCGTGACGATGCTCTTGCTTTGGCTTTTGCTTTCGCTTTCGTTTTTGTTTTATTTTTATGTAAATGTTTTTTTCTTTTCTTTCTTCGTCTTGTTTCTTGCGCTGGAGATGGATCCTTAGACGGCCACTATGGGTCGGTCAATCGGCGAAAGACAAAAGTCGACAGTCGCCGTCTCGCTCGGGTCGTCGCGATTGATGTCTCTGGTCGCCGCACGGGGTCGCAGGGCGTGTCGCGATGGGTGGTGATGCTGCAGACAGCTGGTTGCAGGCAGCCGAAATGCAGCGGCAGAGCTTTGCCAGCCGTGATTTTGTGGGTCCCTGCTGCACGCGCCCCGTAGCTGACTTTGCGCCGTTTTAGGACTAGCGCCATCAGCCTTTGCCGTTGCGTGATGGCGCGACGACAAGTCGGTCGTTGTATTGTTGATTCTCCGAGTACGGGAGTATATAATTCAACGTACTCGTGAAGGTAAGCACAATGTCGTCCGTACAACGTTCTCGCCCTGTTCCAGAATAACAAGGCATCACAAGTGCACTCTTGTAGAGGCCATATCAGAGCCAAGCTACAATCTCTTCGTCTCGTCTCCTCGTCCCTTGTCTCGTCCCTTGTCTAGTCTGTTGTCTCGTCCCTTGTCTCGTCCTTCGCCTCCAAAGCCACAAAGTCGTGTCGTCGTCACTCCGTCTGGTCCCGTGACCTCGTGAGCCGATGCGGTGAGGAAGGTGCGAACGAGCTGGGTGGGGTGGCTGCCCGTTTTGTCATCTGCGCATGCGATGTGCTGTCGTGCATGCACCCCTGTCCACATCGACGTCGCCGGTCGCTGCTGCCCAACCGCCGACGAGAAAAGTGGGATGCAAATATCACAAATAATAAGGAAGGCGCACTGCACATGCAACTCCACCCTCCTGCCGTATTCACGCCTCTTTTGTTTTCCGGCCTCTCCCCTTTTCTTTGCGTCTTCTTTCTCCAGACAATGACCACACCGCCGAATGCGTCGACGGCGGCATCGCAGGCTTCTTTTGTTTGCGCGCGGTGAAAGAGACCGGCCCAGGGGCGCCGCGCACAGCCAACAGACAAAGGCCGCCGCGCCAGGACAAAAACAATCGCGGCTGTGTTTTCTTTGAGCTCGGGGCCTCCTCTGCTCCTTTCTGCTTCTTTCTCCTTTGTCGGGCGCCGACGACGAGCGCCGGCTGCCGTCTCTTGTTTCTGTTCTTTGGCGTCTGGAGCTCTCGACGCGCCGGCCTCAAAAGAGCACCGCACCGCTTATTGACCCTTTTTTTCTGTTTTTTTTTCTTCTCTTTTTTTCTCTCATTTCTTTTCTTTTTTTTTCCCCTCTTTACATCTCACCACGACGCTCGCCAAGAAGCCTTGTTTCTCACTTGTTTAATCTTCCTTCAAATTCCGCTTCCCGCTCTTTCTCTGCCATGGCGTCGTTCATCTACTACTTTCGCAACCAGCGCATCCTCCCGTCCGTCGAGTATAACGACCCGCCGCCGCCGAGGACTGCAGGCGCAGCTGCTGCTGCCGTTGCGGCGCCAGCGTCTGCTGGATCGGACGCTCTCGCAGCGTCGTCGCCGCCGCCCGCCGCATCGGCGACGCCGTCTCCCCCCGAGCGGGCGCCGGCAGGGAAAGAAGACGGGGACGGGCCCGTGGCCGTCCTCAAGCGCAAAGCGTCCGGGCCGCTGGACAGCGGACGAACACCTGCGTTTCTGTCCAAGCGCTGGAAGGCGCTCCGGCGGCCAGCGAGCTGCGGCGGACCGGGCCAGCCTGCGCCCAAGGCGCGGCTGCCCGTGTCCGTCGCGGCCAAGGCGAGCAAGTCGTCCGAGTCCTGGGCAAGCCGGCTTAACCCGCTGCGTTTTGTCAAGGTCAAGCGAGAGGTCGCAAGCGACGACGAGCTGGCGGACGACAAGGAAGAAGAGCGCGGGGAAACGCCGCTCAGCCAGATCGTTGTCGCTAGAAGCGAATACAATCTGAGGCAGGAAGCCGAGAGGAGGAGGCAGCGGGTCATTCCCGACAGCCAGGAAGTGGACAGCGAAGCCGACACGGAGGCAGGCCGCGAGTCCCGCGAGAAGGACGACGAGAGCGAGAGAGAGAGCTTGGACGACGACGGCGACGACAGCGGGTGGCACAGCGGGGCTCTCAGCGGCAAGGCCTATCCCCATCCCGGCCCGCCACACCAGGTGCTGTCGTTCAAAGGGAGCCCGCTGGACGCAGGCGCCGACCAGTGCACGGCCGGCTCGGACGGGTCCGCCTCCGATTCCGACTCGGACGAAGACGAGGACGAGGACGAGGACGAGGACGGCGCCGGGGAGAACTGGGACTGGCTGTTCGAGGCCGAGCCGGAAGACGCTGGCGGCGGCGCGACGCCAGACGCAGACGACTACTACTGGACGGTTGACGTGGACGAGCGCGCGGCGTACGAGCAGGGCGTGGCGGCGATTGGCGACTACCAGGGCTGGACGGTGGACGAGAAGCGGCTGCACCGGCTGCTGTCGCTGCGCGGCTTCCACCCGCTGCTGCCGGCGACGTGGATGCGCGACTTTCTGGGCGTGCCAATGTACCCGTCGCTGTTTGCGCCGATGGCCGACACGGACGGCGCGGGCATCACGATCCGCAACTTTGGCAGCCAGTTCCACGCGACCAAGGCGCTGCGGGCGCTGTTTGACCTCCAGTCGCGGGTTAGCGGCCTGCGGCAGACGGGCCACAACACGGTGCGCATCGGCGCCATCATCGAGCGCGAGCTGCGGCGGTACATTGCCTGGGCGGCGGGCGACGCGGGCCTCGACCGGTGCGTGCCCCTTGCGGCGATGCCCAACATTGCGGCGAAGCAGTTTGTGGTGGGCAAGACGGCGGCGGACAGCAAGAAGAAGCGCAGCCTGGCGCGGCAGGTGCAGGACTTTTTCGGCGACTGGGTGGCGCGGTACCGGGCGTACTATGCAGGCCTGCCGGCGTATCCGGTAGCCGGCAGCGGCGATGCCGGCGACACCGGCGCGCGGCAGCGGCTGCGGCCGCCGCGGCTGCTGTACGGGTTTGTGGTGGTGCAGCACGCCGTGATGCTGCTCGTGGTGGACGCGGCCGGGCGGCGCAGCAGCCGGCACCCGCGGCCGCGGTGTCTGGCCGACTTTAACCTGTCGCTGGGCGACCGGTGGCTGGACGCGAGCCTTAGCGTGGCCATTCCCGTGCACGCCGCGCGGGCAGCGCAGCTGCGGTGCCGCGCGGGGCTGGTGCTGCCCGAGACGAGCGCCGGCGATGTCGACGACGATGCCTAGGGGTTTTGTCCTCTTTTTATCCCCCTTTATCCTCTTACGATTGTGTTTATGTGGGTGCTTTTGAGCGTGTTTTATGTCACGTTGATACCCGTGCCTCGGCCCGCCGGTTGCTTACAGATTGCTCGAGTTTACAGATTGAAGTTCAGACTGCTCAATTTCTTAATGAGTGTTTTCGTTTACAGGCCGTCATTCCCTCAGTTGAACAGCCGCTTCCGCCCCTACTCGGTCTGCGCCGCCCTACTCGGACTGCGCCGCGTCCTGCGCCGCGTCCTTGGGGATGCGGATGGTCTGCGGCACGGGCACGTAGTCGTACGTGCCCGAGAGGGCGAGCAGGCCGGCGTTCTGGTAGTGGCTCGGCGTCGAGGGCTTGCCGAGCAGGCCGCCGTACAAAAAGTCGTTGGGGAAGCCGACGTCAAAGGGCACGGCAGCCTCGATCTCGGCAATGTCCTCGGCGGCCAGGGCCAGCGTCAGGGCGTCAATGTTGCCCTGCAGCTGGGCGGTGGTGCGGCCGCCGACAATGGGAAAGACATAGGGCGTCTTGTGCATGACGTAGGCGAGGGCCACGCTGGTGAGGGCGGTGCCGTGGCGCTGGGCGACGGCCTCGAGCGCGCGGCTGACGGCAATCTGCTGCGGCGTGGCGGCCACCTGGCGGCCCTCGCCGCGCTCCTGCTGCAGGCGGCGCTGCGCCTCGGTCTTGAAGGCGCCGCCGCCGAGCGCGCCCCAGGGCGCCAGGGCCATGCCCTCGTCGCGCGCCATGGGCAGGATGTCGCGCTCAAAGTCGCGCGCGGCGGCGGACCAGCGGCCCTGGTAGACGCTAAAGGGGCGCAGGCCGTGGTTGCGGGCGTACTCGTTGGCCTTGGACACGACCCAGGCGGGCGTGTCCGAGACGCCGAGGTACAGCACCTTGCCGGCCTGCACGAGCTGGTTGAGCGACTGCATCAGCTCGGGCACCGACGTCGAAAAGTCCCACCAGTGCACGTAGAGCAGGTCGATGTAGTCGGTGCGCAGCTTCTTGAGGCTGGCGTGCACCGACACGTGCAGGCTCTTGGTGCCGTTGCCGCTGGTGTTGGCCATGATCTCGCCGGTGTGCCCGCTGCGGAAGTTGGTCGTGAACTTTGTGGCAATGACTGCGTGGTGAGCGTCTGCCGGGGGAGGGGGAGGGAGAGGGGGGGGGGGAGGACCTACCCATCTGGTCGCGGACGCCGCGCTTCTCCATCCACTCGCCAATCCACTTCTCCGACTCCTCTGTGTCGTGTCAGCGCTGCTCTCTGGGCGGTTTCGACGGACAGAGATGCGTACCGAACTGGTAGTTGTTGGACGTGTCGATAAAGTTGCCTACGTAGAGGTCAGTCTCGGTCTTGTTTCTCGTTTTCTTCTCAGCTGGCCCAACATACCGCCCTTGTCGTAGAAAAAGTCGAGCAGGCCGTCGACCGTCTCGTGGTCGCAGGCGCCCATGTAGCCCTTCCAGGCGTCGCCAAAGTTCATGCCGCCCAGACACAGCGGGCTGACGCGCACGCCGGCCAGCGGCGACAGCAGCCGGTAGCGGGCCAGCGGCGACTGGGGGGGGGCGGCGGTCGGGAGGGGGTTTGCGGGGGCCATTTGGACAGCGGTGGCAGCTAAAGATGTGTCGGAGATGTCAGGGAGATGTCAGGGAGATGTCGGACTAGATGTGTCAAGGCAGCAGGGTGAAGACAGGTGAGGTGTAGATGGAATCAAGGCTGGGGCGTCTGCACGAGTATTTATACCCGGCCGAGCTGGAGACCTAGCTCGGAGGTATGCACCGGTGTTTGGAGCTAGGAGAAGAAGAGGAAAAAGGACGAACCGACCAAAAAAGAATAAGAAAAAACAAGAAAAAATAAGGGGAAAATAAAGATGAAATAAAGAGAGAGAGAAAATGTAGAAAAATGAAGAACCCGACGACCACCCTTCACCGTCCTCCTCTCCTTCTCCCAATCAACTTCAACTGTCCGTCTCTGCAGAACTGCAGCCACTGGCAGCATTGTGCTCGCCCATGTCTCGACGTATATCGTAGACGTCGATGGCCAGCGGCGGTCAACGGTCGCTCTTTCCGTGCAAGACACGGCTACACAAACTGCAAGGTGCCGAGTAATACCCCACGACTCACGTCACCGCCCCACCCGTGCCCCAACCTTAAATCCGCTCGCCGACAACGCTAAATCCTCCCAAACGATCAGCATGTTCTGGATGTTGTCGTTTTGCTGACGCCCTTACGGCGGTAAGTTTTAATTCCGTGCCTGGCACCCTCGGCTGCAACGACGGCAGGCGAGATTGTTGACGGACCAATCACCTGGGTTGATCACTAATTAAACGAGTACAGAAAGAAGTGGCCGTGTTTCTTAAAGTAGATATGACATCAAACAGCAAAGCAGACCAGACCACAATGAGGGCAGATTGGCAGTCATTCCCGGCCGTTGGACCAATACGAGACACCGAGATAAAGTTACCCTTGCGGCGACATCTAGCTGCGTGCTCGGTGGTCTTCTTGTCTCGTATTGTTTTGTATGGAAACGGTCTATGCATGCAATGTGCCCCAAAGTACTTCTGACAACTCAAAATACCACAAAAATACAGGGAGAAGCAAAATCGTGCAGAGCAACCCCCCTCCCTTTCCCATGCCCTGATCCCAGCCGCTCGCCCAACAGCCTTGTCTTTTTCCTTTCTTTTTTTCATACACATCCTTCTCTCCTCCATCTGCCTCAGCACGTCCACACGCCGATGCGTCCGTCGCGCCGGCCCTCCACCATGTAGCCGTCTCGTATCCGCACGTGCTCCACAATCGCCGGCGCCGTGTTGCCGTCCTCGGCCGCCGTGATCCCCGCGCCGCAGTCCCACTGCCGGCCCTCCACCTTGTCGTACACCTTGACCACGTCCTCGCCCGCCGCGCTCACAATCCGCCGCGCGTCAAACATCATGCTCGTCACCGCGTTGTCGTACGCGTACGCGTCGTAGATCGAGCCCGTCCGCAGGTCCCAGATCCGGATGCTGCGGTCCATGCTGCCCGTCACCAGGTGCACGTCGTCAAACTGCAGGCACGTCACCGGGCCCGTGTGGCCCACCAGGCTGCGGTGCACCTGCCCGCTCCGCAGATCCCACAGCCGCACCATGCCGTCCGCCGTGCCGCACGCCAGCGCCGCGTCAAACACCTGCAGCGCCCCCACAAAGTCCGCCGCCTCCGTCTGCTGCCGCGACGTCTGCCGCCACGTGCCCGTCCCCTCGCCCGCCTTCATGTTGATGCTCGCCGACGCCTGCGCCGCCGCCCACATCACGTCCAGCGTCTGCACGCAGCGGCCCTTTTCCAGGTCCCACTGCCGCATCGTCTTGTCCGACGAGCCCGACACCAACACGTCGCCCCGGAAGTGCAGCGCCGTGATCTCGCCCATGTGCGCCTGCAGCGTGATCAGCGGGCAGTCGGCCATGCTGTCCGCGGGCGGCTCCACCGGCTCGTCGTCGGGATTTTCAAACGCAATGCCGCCGTCGTCGTCGTCCTCCACCGCCGCGCCGCCGTGCGCGCCGCCGTTGCCCGCCTTGCTAAAGAGACTGCCGTGCGGGTCGTACCGTGACCGGCTCAGGTCCCACAGCCGCACCGTGGCGTCTGCCGAGCCCGTGGCCAAAATGTTGTCCTCCACCTGCAGCGTGCGCACCGACGCCGTGTGGCCCTCGAGCAGCCCAATGCAGCGGCCCGCGTTCAGGTCCCAGACGCGCACCGTGTCGTCCATGCCGGCCGACACGAGCGTGCCAAACGGCGCGTCAAAGTCAATCGCCGTGATGGCGTCCTGGTGGGCGCGCAGCTCGCGCACGCTCGTGCCGGGGTGAAAGTGCTCGTGCAGGATCGGCATCGACCGTTTCCGGAGCGGCTTGGGTGTTCGCCGGCCCGCCCCGGACCGCGAGGACGTGCTGCTGGCCGAGGGTATCTTTTCGTAGATGGACTGCGACATGAACCCGCCCGACGACTCCCCATTTGCCGCCGCCAGCTCCTTCTCGTCGTCGTCTAATGCCAGGTCGACGTCGGATTTTGAGGGTGTCTGTCCGGCAACCGACTCGTCCTCATCGACCAGCTCCTGCGCAATATCTATTCGGCTCTCCAAGTCCATAACTGAGTGTGTTAGTCGAAGAGAGAGAGAGTGAGAGAGAGAGAGAGAGAGAGAGAACGTAATGCATACTGTCATGCTCCAACAATGCCTCGTCCTGCTCCAGCGCCGCGAGCCGGTCCAGCAGGATCTTGCGCATGCCGGCCAGGTTGGCCATTTTGATGTCGATTTCCCGGATCTCGCTGCCCGCCATGTTCTTGCGGATGCCCAGCATCTCAAACTGGTGCATCATGGCGGCCTTTTCCTTGCGCATCTTGTGCAGGGCGTGCGGGCCGTCCGGCGTCGACGGCTTGTCGTCGAGCATCTTGCGGCCGCGCGACGCGCGCCGGCGATGGCCGCCCAGGCCGTGCTTCTTGCCCTCCTCGGTCATCTCGGGAAACGTGGCCTGGAAGCCCTGGAACAGCGAGTAGGCGTTCTCGTCCTCGGGGATGTTTTGCAGCATCTCCTCGGGGAGATATGACAGCGCGCGGTGGCGGATCTCCGTCGCCGACAGGCGCGAGCGCACCATCTCCGTGGGCGTGGTGCGTGCCCTGGCGAGCACGCCGCGCTGGATGTGCGGCCGCCGCAGATGCCGGTGCACCTCGGACATGGCCGACTGGTAGTGCGCGCTGGCGGCCGGATCGCCCGGCCCCATCAGGTGCGACGCAGTGGACGAGACCTTGCGGCCAAACGCCTCGATGCCGGCGGCCGAGATGATGGACGTGTCCTCGTCGCCACCGAGGTCGTCGTGGTAGGCATTGTGTCTGTCGTCGTTGGCCATGCGAGCCGCCGGGTGAGGGGGGGCAATGTTGCCGTCGGTCGCGTGTCCCGCGCGTCTGCCACGGGTTTCCGGCACAGGTTTCCGGCACGGATGCTGCAGTGGCCGGGCCGAGATGCGTTCCGCGCGCCGCGTCGGGTCAATGGCTTGCTGCTGCCGCGCAATTGACACGCTGTCGTCGACGCTGGCCGTTTTGCTGGGCCTCGAGAAAGCTGCAAAAGTTTTGCGCGAGATGAAAGGGCCGGAGAAAAGCGGGTATCGATTCCGCCAAACCGGGGCTGTGGGCAGCGCGTGCGCTCGACGAAGAGCCGAGGAAGACGAGCGTCGTCGGAAGGGGGGGGGCCAAAAGAGCGTAGGGAGACGGGAGACGGAGAGGATGCGAGGACGCGAGATCGGGAGAAGACCGAAACGAGAAAAAAAAGGGGAGAGGTCGTCGTCGCTCGTTGCAGGAAAGAGGCGAAACAAACAGAGGAAGGAAAGGTGGACGTCGAGATCCACCCGCGGGTTCCTCTGCACTGCTGTTTCCTATTTTGGCGCCTTTGATTTGCCTGGGCAGAGCAGGTTTGTGTGGGAAGGGGCGAGGGGAGCAGCCCAGCCGCACCTGCCTGCAAGGGAGGACGCGGCAGACCTCGACGGGCCCCGCTGATTGGCTGTCGCGTCCTCCAGCTGCGTCTTCTGCCCTGAGCTGTCCGGGTACGTCACTGGCCTCTCGGCTCGTGTACTTTGTACTCGCCGCCCGCCGTCGCCGTAGATCCCCACAGTATTCGAGGCATTGGCAAATGAGAGTGCTTTTCCTCGGACGCCACGGTGCTCTCCGGCCCCGGCGCACACCAGTCGAGCCTTCCTTCTCCGATAAGTTGGAGACCGCCGAGAGAGGAAGCCAGCAAAACCGCCGCGAAACCCCGTGATCGATCTGCACTCTCACCACCGCTTGTCGTGCAGGGCCCCCGAGCGCTCAAGGCCATTGTGCCCTTTTTCGTTTGCCGCTGCAATTTTCCGCAAAGATAGCTTCCCTGGGCGCCGCCGCCATGGACTCGTCCATCGACTTCTCCGACCCCTCGCGGGCCCTGGACCTGGGCCGCATCCGGGAGCAGCTGATGTGCGTATATATAGACCTGGTTGACTGTAGCTAAAGCGCGTTCGGCCTTCTAACGTTTTCAGCCGCCTCGAGGACACCATCACGTTCCACCTCATTGAGCGCGCGCAGTTCCCGCTCAACAAGAGCATCTACGTGCCCGGCGCCGTGCCGATCCGAGACGCCTCGGCCGTGTGGTCTGTGCTGTCGTGGCCGCTCGCGCTGCTGGGCAAGCGCCGCAAGCAGTACTCGTTTATGGACTGGTACCTGGCGCAGCAGGAGGCGCTGCAGTCGCGCATCCGGCGGTTCGAGTCGCCCGACGAGAACCCCTTTTTCCCCGAGGCCGTGCAGGCGCCCATCCTCAAGCCGCTCGACTACCCCGACGTGCTGCACCCCAACGACGTAGTCGTCAACGACCGCATCAAGCAGTACTACGTCGAGACGCTGCTGCCGGCCGTGTGCGCCGACTTTGGGCGCAGCGACCGCGGGGAGACGCAGGAGAACTACGGCTCGTCGGCGACGTGCGACATTGCCGTGCTGCAGGCGCTGTCACGGCGCATCCACTTTGGCAAGTTTGTGGCCGAGTCCAAGTTCCGGTCCGAGCGCGAACGCTTCACGGCGCTGATCAAGGCCGCGGACCGCGAGGGCCTGGCCGAGGCGATTGTCAACAAAAAGGTCGAGCAGATGGTGCTGCAGCGCATGCGGCGCAAGGTCGAGACGTTTGGCCAGGAGGTGTCGGCCGACGGCGTGGCCACGGCCACGCCCACGGCCAACAAGCTCAACGTGGACGCCGTCGTTGCCCTCTACGCAGACTTTGTCATCCCCGTGACCAAGGACGTCGAGGTGGAGTACCTGATGCAGCGCCTGGACACGCCGCCGCCGACGCCGTGGTACGCCTCGCTGCGCAAGTCCAACGCCCCCGAGACGCTGCTATGGGGCCTGACGCTTGGAGGTGGTGCCCTGGCCGTGGCTGCGGCTGCTCTGCGGTGGCTTCCTCGGAAGTGAGCAGAAGGAGATGGGGGGAAAGAGAAAAAAAAAATCAAACTCGTTGAGAGAAACTCAATTCCAGTTCATGACCACAAGAGAGCAAAGGATTTACAGAAACGGAACAAGCAAAGGAGGCGCGGCGTGGGGAAGGGCCAGGATGCAAAGGATCATTCAAATTGCTGCCCTCGTCTCGTATTATTTTCAAAGCATACCAAGTCGTCAGTGCATTTCGGTTCCGCCTGCCCCGTCTATCATATTGCCCAATTCAGCGTCCGTGCCCCAAACCGGCCGTTCTCTCAGCCGGACTGCACGTACTTGCTGACGGCCTCGACGGCCGCCGGCAGCTTGTCCGCCTCGATCAGCATCAGCAGGCCTTGCGACTTGACGCCCAGATCCTGGAACGCGCGCTTGCTGTCGGCCACGGCCTCGTCCATCTTGGTGTAGGGAAACGTGCCCGAGACCGTGGCGTGCCTGCGAAAGACCTCGTCCTCGGGGTGGAAATAGAACAGGGCGTCGGGCGCCGGGCCGGTGGTCTTGGCCTTTTTGCGCTTTCCCTTGCCCGCGCCGCCGCCGTCGCCACCGTCGTCGTCGTCGTCCACCACCATGGCAATGTCCGACTGCACCTCTTGGTACGCCTTGGACAGGATCAGGTAGTGCGTAAAGGCGTAGGGCTCGCCGTCCTCGACGGCGGCCTCGACCTCGTCGATCAGCATCGTGTACAGCGGCGGCGCAATCTCGGCCGGCATGTTGATCAGACGCTCCGACAGCACCAGGCCAATGTGCGGCTTGCCGGGCGCCGACGGGCCCGACGCCTGCTCGGTCAGGAGCGCCTCGAGCGGCGCGAGGGCGGCTGCGCCGGCGGCCTTGTCGGCCAGGTACCGCGTCAGCTGGGCCACGGCCGCGTTGGCGCGCTGCTCACGCAGGCTCAGCGCTGTCAGCAGCGCATAGGCATCGTTGGCCTTGCCGTCGACCTTGACGGTCGAGCCAATGGTGGACTGGGCCAGGATGCAGTCGGCGAGGCTCGAGACGTCAAACAGCGCCGCGTCCACGTCCAGCAGCTGGCGCAGGAGCGTCTTGGTGCCGTGAAAGTCAATGTCCGCGTCAAAGTTGAACCACTCAAACTCGACATTGACAATATCAAAGTCCTGGATGTGTCAGAGGCATGCAAAAAAAGAAAAAGAAAAAAAAGAAAGAAAAATGCTTTACCTCGCCCGAATCCGAGTCCTCCATGCGGTCCTCGTCGTGGGCGGCGGCCTTGCTGGCCGCCTCTCTTGACCGCTTCTTGCCCATTGTGGCTGTGTGAGATGAGTGAATGCGAGGCTCGTGGATGGATCGTGTACACGTAAAGTGACGTTGAACGTCGTCTGGGCTTTGAAAATTGTGACGTCGGGCTGTGATTGGCCCAAAAGCGATCATGGTTACGGCCGGTACATGGATTTGGCGTGGTTTCTCACATAAAAGCAGGTACCTCCTCCGCCCACTTGAAGGGCCAGCCAACATTCAAGATATATATTATAGTATAGTAAAGTTTATAAAAAATCTGTAATGTGCGCATTTTAAACAAGTATTCAACGGTCAACGTCGCCGGTCGCCGGACTCGACGATAGGTGTCGTTGTCGTTGTTGTGAAAGCTGCATTACATAAGCACGTTTACGACGATTCGTTTTAACGGGGCTGTCGCCAGCCGGTCCAGCTAGGTTCCTTTTTCTTGGCGCAGAGTAGAGCAGGTACATCACCGTGGCCTCCGGAATGCAGCAGGGAAGGTGCGTTGCAGTGCTCCGAAACATTGCTCCATAGCTCCCTCCCCCTTGCACCCGCTGCTTATATGGTCTTTTCTCCCCCCAAACAATTCTGCTGCCTTGCTGTCCATGTTCTCACCACCACCACCAAGCTTCACCCTCGTCGCGCCCGTCCACAACGCAAACCCGCGCCGCCGTCTCTGGCCTCTGTGACCAATCGCTTGCTCGTCAACTCGCTCTCCGCCCTTGCGCGCCCATTTTCCATCGACAGCGCCGTCGCCATCGTCCGCACGACCTCCTTTCCTCACGCATCGAACCAACCGCAGCAATGGATTTCTCCAACATTTTGTGAGCCTGCGCCGGTGCTCTGGGGCCCGCGGTCTCGTCTGCTTGTCCTGTCTGCTAACACTGTTGCCAGCCGCATCGTCAACCTGGGCGTGGGCGTCATCATGGTCCTTGGCGGCATCTCGCAGTTCTTCCCGATAAGCTTGTGAGTCGGGGCTCCCCTGCTCTGGCCGCCGTTGCGCGAGCCCCAGCTAATGAATGCGCGCTCGTCTAGCCAATCCGTCGTCATCGGCATCTACGTCATTCTGTTTGGTCTTGGTAGGTCCCGCTGCCCGACCGACAGCCCGTCTCTGTTTGCCTGCTGACAGCGCCAGCGACCGCCCTCCTCGAGTTCCAGATCCCGCCCCAGGTGTCTCGCTACGCATCGTTCCTCTTCTCCTTTATCGGCCGCGGTATCTGTACGTATTCTGCTCTTCGGCGCTCCCTCCAGGTTCAGCCCTGTCCCCCCTGCTGACGCCCGCAGTCTACGTCTTCATTGGCTCCATCCTGCTGCACGACCACACCCTGCGCATTATTGCTGGCTCGATTGTCGGAATCGTCGGCCTGGCTTACTGCGTGCTCGAGTTTGTCCCGTCCATTGAGCCGCCCGCCAACATGCGCGAGGCCGACGCCGGCTGGGGTGCCGAGCAGGTGTAAGAGAAGAACAACATCGATTGTGGTAACGTGGGCGAGACGACGACGACGCTGTCCGGACACAGGTGCGGGAACGTCCACGTTACTTGGCCGACGCGTCACACGAGTTTCGGCTCGCTCGCGCATGACATTTGTTTGTCCACGCCAGCTTGTTCTCATGTGTACGGTTTGTACGAGTACGTTGCGTCATGAACAGGAGTGGGTTGTGCGGGACAGTAGCTCCCTGTGAGGTGGAATTCACGGTATTGACAGACGGGCATACGGCGAGGGGACGCGCGCTCAAGTTGAGGACAGTCCAGCGTTGGTGGTGCTTTGGATTATGCGTTCTGCCCTGCTCAGTTGTCTGTCTCTTGGTTTTTCAGCATATACGCATACATATATGCAATTTGCTTGCTGCGCATTGTATCTGTACTTGTACCCGAACTCATTTCAAAATGCTTTTACTTTTACTGTTGTCTCCCCCGTTTGCTGATGGAATAATGTACGACATTGAACTATAGTAAATCGAACCAGGCCCTTTTGGCCGAGCCACCACGTACGCCTCCTTTTCCTTTTGTGCCCTCCTTTTGTTTACAGATTAAACTCCTTCCGTTTTCTCCTCGTTTGATTCATTTTATCAAAGACCAGCCCAATCCTAAAAGGAAAAAAAAAGAACCCCCCCAAAGACATAAAAAAATCGTTCCAGTAAGCCGCAAAGAAATTAGAGATAGAACGCCAGTCGCCTTGTGCTGTTGTCACCGCGATCAAGGTATGGCCGCTGGACGTTAAGATGCAATTGCTTGCGCCGTCGTTTGAAGCCTGGTATATCGTGAACTTTTCATTTTGCCGGGCAACGCCAAAACACGCCAAAACAAATCTCAAGAAACCAATGAGATGTCGGGGTTTTTTATAATGTCGAAAAAAGACAAGACAGCAGCCAAAGGCAGTGTTGGAGGAGTGCGAGAGAACCAGAAATAAAAGAGGCAAGGCCGTCTTCTCAGTCCAGCTCAGCCAGCTCTCTCTCCTTTGCAGCAAGCAGCTGCCGCATCCGCTCGGCCTCGCGCTGCAGCGCCGCGCGCTTCTCTTCACGTGCTGGGCCCAGGCTGTCGCTGCGCTGGTCGCCGCGCTGGTCGCCGCCGCCCATGTGTTGGGACATGCCGCCGCCGATACCGGGGTAGGGCCCGGCCATGCTGCCGAGGTTGTCGTCATGGTCGTCGGCCGGTGTGTTGAGAATAGACTTGATCGAGGACATGCGTTTCGTCGAGTCGTTGTTGCCGCCGCCGGCGCTGCCACTGCCAGTGCCACTGCCGCTGCCGCCGGCGTTGCTGCCGCCATACGCCGACTTTCCGTCACTGTGCGAGGAGAGTGGGGGCGGCCCGGCATAGTCGTTCTCGCTCGAGGAAAACGACCGCTTGCGCGAGGGCGAGAGGAACGAGGCGGGCGACAGAGACGTGTGGCGCTCAATCGTGGCCATGCCTATGCTCGGAAGGTTCGCCAGCGGCGGCAGGCGGTTGTCGTCGTTGATGGGCCCAGACAAATGGTGCAGGTGCTGCAGCGGATGCGAAGAAGACGAGTGGTACTGGATCAGGTCGTGACTGCCGCCCATTCTCGGCGACGCTTGCTGTTGCTGATGCTGCTGCTGTTGCTGGAGCAGAACAGGCTCCGGGACAAGCGAAAGAGCATGGTCGGGGCGTCTCCGCAGGCCAAGGTTCACAGACCCATCCGAATTGACTGTGCCGCGCTCCATGTCCACGTCTGCCTTGGGCTGGTTGCTGTCCGGCTGCGAAGCGAGAGAGGCCGGTGCGCCAGGCGGAGGAGACACGCCCTGCTCACCCGACGACGAATAGTCGTCGCCCTGCGCATCCTGCGTGGTCGGAATGACGCGCTTTCTGCGCTTGATGACCGACTTTTTCATAAACGTTGGGCGGTGCACGCCATGGAGTTTATAGTAGAGGCCTAAAATGGAAAGGTTAGCACGCGGCCGAATCCGACAGACAGGACACAAAAAAAAACATACCACAAGCATTGCAGATCGTGCGGCCGTTTTCGTCTCTTCTCCAAAGAGGCGTGATCGTGGTGCTGCAGTTTTGGCACGCGATGATGACCGTCGACACTTGGTGCTGCAGGTTCGTCATGTCAATGGGGGCTGCTGGGTCGTTTGACCCGGCTCTGCCGGACGACTCGCCCGGCGTCGCTGCAGACGCCGAGCCGCCGCCCGTGCGCTCCAGCGCTACGTCGCCCTGCATGATGCTAATGTTTGCCGTCTTTGCCATGCGGTTGTTGTATGCCGGGCAGCCGCTGCACCCTTCGGCGCCGCCGGTGCCGTTGCAGTGCCCGCCGCCCGGGCACGTTCCTGAGCTCGACTGGTCCGCAGCCACGTAGGTGGCGCCCGGCGTGGTAGACTGGAGCTGGGAGACGCTCTGCGGAGATGCCGCGGTCGCATCTGGTGTTTTCCGCGCGCGCGGGGGGCCGGTGGACGGGTTGGTGGTGGGCGGGCGCTTCAAGTAGCTTGGGCGGGCCGTGTTTCGTGCCTTTTGATATAGGCCGCAGGCGTTGCAGATAATGGCGCCTTGGGGCGACCGACGCCAGAGCGGTGTCCGGGTGATGCCGCAGTTGCTAGAAGAGGAGTGTCAGAACACAGGAAAGCCAAAAGGGATAGGACAGCACCATATCGACGGGGAAAAGACCGTACCTGCAGACTTGGCCGCTCAGGCCCTGCGCGGCGCCCGAGCCGGCGTCCAACTGTGCGTCCGTGCTGCCCTGCTGCGAGCCAGACGCCGTCCCGGCGGTTGCCGTCTCCGCGGCGACGGAGGCCGGGCTGAGGGGTTGTGCCAGGGCAGCCGGGGACTGGGAGTTGCGCTGGCGGGTGCCATTGTGGGCTGTTTTTGGCGACGGCGCCACAGACGACCGGTTGCTGGGGCCGCCGCCCTCTTCTGGCGGGGGCGAACGCATGCGTGTGTTGTTGTCGGAGCCGTTCTTAGAGGCCACAGGCCGCGAGGGGAGGGCGGAGCGCATCCTGGCCTTGGTCTGCGGCGGAGAGGGCGAGGCTGCGGGAGCCTCGTGCGGACGGCGGTCGGAAAACTGGTGGAATCCCTTGAGGCCCTGGCGGAAGGCTTCCAGCCCTTGGAGCTCAATGTGCTGCTCGCGGCTGTCGTGGCACTGCTGGTGATGATAACTGAGATAGTCCTGGGGACTATGAAACGGTGCCGCTGAGGATGTCTTGAAGACTTCGCCCAGGGCCATCGCCGAAAACCCAAGAGACGGGCCGGGGAAGAAACAAGCGCAGCCAGCGGTTTCAGGGCACGACAGTCGATCGGGGACGGGGGCCGGCACACGGTTGGCAAGGGGAAAGCGAGAGCAATCGTGCAGGAGGCCCTCCCGAGAACGAAGCCGTGCTTGACGCTGATCGAGTTGGGGGTGATGCCGGACCGAGCAAAGTGCGTCGAGACAATGGGCAGCGGCGAAATTTACGCTCGCAGGGACAAGACAAGAGGCGAGGGTGGCGGTGTGATACCGAGTGGGCAGCCAGGGGCCAGAATCGGGCCAGGCGGTCACGGAACGTCGAGGACGAGGACGGGCGCCCGAGGCTGTGGGGGATGCGGCCGGCAGCCAAGAAACGACGAGCAGACGGCTGCAGGCGGCCAGACAAGCCGCTGTCGAGAGGGTTGGGGTTCGGCACGCGTGCGCCAGAGAAATCGAGGTTGTCCGCGCGTGGGACAGCGGCGTGGTGGACGTGGGCGGCGAGGGGGTCGAGTACGAAGTATACGAGTAGTGGTGGCAGCAGTGGTAGAGGATAGACGTCAGGAGTCTGGAGGGATCCAGGTGCGCGGCGGTGGTGGTATCTGCAGACAGGGAAAGAGGGGATCCACCGGCCTCTGTTGCATGCCCAGTCGGAGTTCGGTAGGCCTGCGGGCTTCTCTTATGGGAATAGGGCAGAGGGTGGGAAGGCGGACGCCGGACGGTGAGGCGAGGGAAGGAGAAGGAGGGGTGTCGCAGGGAAAGAGCGACAAGGGATGTGCGCAAATTGTCGAGCGACAGGCAGTCGCAATCATGCTAGACCACGCCGCGCGCAGTTTATCTGATGAGGAAGGCCCGACTAACAACGGGCAATGCTTGCGACAACATGGCGCGACTGGATACAACACGCTATAGTGTGCTTATTGTTGGCCTGTATGTATTTGCCCTCGTTGTTTCCAGCATGACCAACAGCGTCTGCGATACGACACGAGTACTTGTAAGATATCTTACCAGCATGCTCCTTCCTGCAGCGTGTGCGCGTCCTTAGCAGTAGGGCTGTTTTACGAGTACGAGTAGTATATCCCGTATTATATGTATCTTACTTCGTATTTCTCCCTATTTCTCTTCTTCTGATTTTCCACTTTGGGTCACAGGTGACCGCTGCGCGGCGTCTCCTTGTAAATATCGCCTGCTCTATTGTATTCTGTTTCCTTCGTCTTCACCTGGACCTCGAGGGACGAGCACCGCACCAGCCCTTGTTCCTGCCCCAAAATGCTTTGCTCCGTTGTCGGGTAGTTTTATTGGCCAATCACGTTTGGTACAAATGTAATCCGGCCCCGTTCCCCTTGATATTCTAGGCAGCGCTGGCACATGCCCCTATTTTCCTTCTTAGCTTGGCACGCCGCCGGGACGTATTATTACACCGCCTGCGTTTTTTTACAGCCTGCGTTTGATGGCTGTCAGTGCGATGCCCAGGTAAATCAGATCTTTGGTTCCAGGCCCGCTAGTTCTGACGGGGCATTGGCCGATATTCCGGGCAACTTTGCCGTAATAAGTATTTTATACATATGCCGTTATTTGTCTTAAAGTACTCGTATCTTAAACTTTATGACATCCAAGTACACGGCTAGGCCCTGTCTCGCAACAGGAGGCATGATGACGTCGTGACTGCCGGCCTTGACGAGAATAGCGAGACTGCTTTCTCACTGGCAGGAGCCCGTGCTGTAAAAGCAAGGACCGTGCTGTTTAAAGGAGGCGCGACCTGCTGACAGGAAGGCGCGATACAGCAGCAAAATACGAGACGGCGTCGCGGGGCACTGGCACGAGGTGAAAACCGGAGACGTGTCTAGCGTCGCCGGCGTGAAGGACAGCTAGCGCATGGCACAAAGAGGAGTACGAGTAAGCCAAGACGAGTCAAGTGCTGTGTGCTCTATGGCTGGAATACGACAGAAGACCCCGGCCAAGACAGCGTATCTTATCATATGACATCAACAATTGGCGGCGTAGTGTTTTCCTTTTACCATCTCGCTCTTTCCTCTTTCGATAGGCTCTCTTTCCTCATCTGTAGTTGTACTTTGTATGGGAAGGTGCAGATGGGCCTCTACGACGAGTACGACTACATAAGCGGCAGGAGCAATCTGTGACCGCTTTCCCCCTCTTTCCCTTTGCTATGACATGCTATCTCCATACTCGTATGTACTCGTACGTCGTAATATGTAATGGCCCAAACCGCATCAAAATCAATTGTGGGCCTCTGATAATTTTCTCCCTTGTCCAAGAAAAGCCAAGCATTCTCAGGCGGAGGCCCTCCCGGGTGGAGCCAGCCAAGCGAGGCAGCGTGAGACAAATGTCAAAAGGACAACGAATTCATATCCGTTTTCAAACGTCCACAACACGAGTTGATGACTTGACTCGTATGTACTGTGAAATTTCTCCTTGGCCGCACAATCGACAAACGGGACAAGTGCAGCATCTATATGTACACGCCAGCCGTGGTCCGGAAAAGACGGCGCTGGATTATTGGAAGCAGAGGAAATAAATGATACACGAAAAATATAATCTAGCCTGCCGGAGACTCGTTATTATGGGGAGCTATTTCGTCTTTTCTATCTAGGGCAAATACGGGCCTGCTTCGGCCATTCAGAATACGCCCATTGTCAATCGACACGACCGTGAATGGTGTCATGCGGTTTACAACACACTTTATTGGCCGCCGGCCGTCTTTCCCGAAGCGAAAAACTATATTCACAAACGTCGAAAGATCATGCGAGACGCAGACTCGAATTGTGATCGGAATCGGCGTTCCGCTGGCGACATGATGGCTGAAAAAATTAAAAATACAACGTATTGCAGGCACAGAGGATCCTCGGGGACTTACGACGTAGGCCAAGCCGATGGCACCGCCCAGGCCGTCAACGACGAGCACAAAAGAGAAACCGCGAACATGATATTGTAGAGGGCGTGGGCTGTTTTGGGGTTCCTATGTTTACGAGGCATGTTCTCTCATTTCTGGGAATCCGGGTTCTTGGGAACTCTTGGCGATCCGTCCATCGGTGCTCTGTTGGGCCGAGGATCGAGGCCAAGCGGGAGGCTTCTTGCGCACGCGTCACACGGCAGAGCGGCCAGAGCAGTGCACGGCATGATTCCCTGTTGTTGTGCGTCTTTATTTTCTCTGGCGCCTGGCCAGGCTTCCGGGAGTCGCCACTTGCCGTTCCTCGCCGGTGGCTTGCCTCTCGTATTATATCCCATGTACTTTGTACATATACGAGGCTCGGTAGAGCACTTCTGGTCGGCGGGATGCTCGCACGACGCAAATGAAGAACCATGTTTGAAAAATCAAAAGCAAACGGACAGCGCGCAGCGTGATCTCGGACGACAGCCACTGCAGCCTCGTGGTCGGGTCAAGACATAGTGCACGTGACCCGCCAGGCTGTTGGCGACGGCGACTTGTCCTGAGAAGACTGTAGACAAGTCGGGTGCCAGAAATATCTATAATTGCGATTGTGTTGAATTTCAAAAGCACACCTATGCCTCTAAAGCACACCGTTTCTCCGTCGTCACCGTGACACTGCCCATTCACCACACAAATCTAAACGCCCTTTCCCTCGAATGACATGAAGCCAGCCTGTGGCCGGAGCATTCCGTTGCCCATCCCGACAATGACGCCGCCTCCGAAACACAGTCACAGCCTCGTCCTATTCGGCCTCAACGCCGCCTGCCTTTTCGCCATCGCCTCCTGCAGCGACAACGCTTTGGGCCTCGTTTCGTGTGCTTTCATACGCATATAATGCTGGGTTCGGCCCGTCGTCAAACTCCCACAACACCTTGGGAGGTGTTTCGGGCACAGGACGCAGCCGAAAGCGTCGCAGGACGTCATCCAGGCGGGATGCGGCGCGTTGCGAGGCCGCCGCGGCCTTGGCGGCCGCGTGTCTCTCCATGGCCATCTCCTCCTGGCTGAGATTGACGATTTCGAGCGATCCCAGGATCGGCGAGCGGTGTGCCTGGCTCCTTTTCTTCTTCGTGCCGTTGTAGGCCGAGCCGGAACTGCTGCCGCTGGTGCTGAAGCCGCCCCGGCTCCGCTTCCTGCTCTTGCGCGTCTTGGCCTCGTCGCCCGAAAAGCCGTCCCCCACGCATGGCGCGTGTGCTGGCTGGGGCTGCGCTGCATGCCGTGCTGCATACGCTTCAGCTTCAAACGGCGCCGCGGCGCCCCAAAACGCATCCGCCGTCTTGGCGACGGCGTCCTCCCAGGCCGGCCGGCGGGAGCCGTGTATCTTTTTGAGGCGCTTGTATCCCGGCGGCGGCTCGGCATCGTAGACGTCCCTTTGCGACAGCGACTCGGGCGCATAGCAGCCGAAGCCGCGCCTCTCAGCTGGCAGCGGCAGGGCGGGGCAGAAGAGCCCGGGGGAGCGGGCGCGCTGCGGGGAGCGGCTGCGCAGGCTCCGTGTGGTGACCGTTGCCATGGACGGGCCAGCAAACTCGGTCTCCGCCACGGAGGCAGTGTCGGACTTGTCGCCTATCGTTTTGATTTGCGCAGTCAGAATCGTCTCTTTCCCTTGATGTCAGCAGTGCGCAAGGACGCGGCTCACCTCCCGCTGCATATGCGCCTGCCGCCTCGTAGAACGACAGCGCCCGGCCTCGTCTGCTTGTCGTGCAGCTTGTGCCTTGCCCGAGCCGCAAGTAGACCAGGTCGTCTTGCTCTCGGCGGTAGTCTGCGTCCAGAGACAGCAAGCCGCGCATCATTTGCGGCTTTGTCGTGGCTGGCATGCCCGCCTTGAGGGAAGGCAGCACAGTAGCCATACCGAAGACGAAGTGATGGACTCGTGATCAACAGTGTGCGTCGGCGTGCATCGGCGTCTGGGCTCGACAGCAGTGGTCGAGGGAAAGGGAGTAGAGTCAAGAGAGCCCAGACATTTTTTCTTCTAGAAATATGTCCTAGTGGAGCCAAAAAGGGGCAGACAAGAGGTTGGGGGGAAAGAGCGACCCGGCTCTGCGTACAAGCTTCTCGATGTCGACATCACGATGGGGGCAAATGAAGAAGGTGCGGACGACAAATGGCAGGAAAGGAAGGTGCGCGCAGCACGCTCCGCCGGAAGGCGCTCCTTGCCTGTTTCGGCAGTCTTCCATATTACCCCGTGGCCAACAGATATCATGACGTTTAGCAATGCAAATGTTCAAAACCAGTGGCCGGAGCTGCCGCGAGGTATTTTCCAGGACCAATGACGCCGATGTCTCCTAGATCCCACAAGATACAGACGGAAAGACGGAAAGACAGAAAGAAGAAAGAACGAAAAGAGATGCAAAGTAGAGAAGAAAAGACAAAAACACAACGCCCGCCGGTGCACACTCACTTGGAGCCCTTGCCCTTGGCCTCGGTCTCGGACAGCTCGCGGACAAGGATCTGCGTCTTGCCAGCGCCGGAGTAGTCCTCCTGGCCCGTCTCGAAGCCGGGCGCCACGCCCATGGCCAGATAGCGGCCGTTGCCGGAAAAAGCGAGAGCCCACACGCTATTGGGGATCTTTTGGTACTGCTTCATCCGGCGCTTGGCCTCGGCGTCCCACAGCGCCACGGTGCCGTCGCCGCCGCCCGACGCAAACGTGCCGTAGCGCGGGTGGAACGCGAGCGCGTTGACGGGGAAGACGACGTCGCCGCCGCCCTCGTCCTCGGGCGCGGCCTGGCGGTGGCACTTGAAGGCGTACTTGCGGGCCTGCGACTCGGCGCTGTCCTCGAACCACTCGACGGCGACGCGGCCCTCGATGCTGCTGGTGGCGTAGCCGGCGTCGTTGGGCATGCAGGCGACCGCGCGCGTTAGAAACTTGAGCGACGACTCGCGCTGCTGCCAGGGCTTGATGGCGGCCGGGTCGGTGTTGCCGGCCGCGAACTGGGCGGCGATCGTGGGCAGGTCGTAAATGTGCACGAGGCGCGCCGTCATGGCGACGACAACCTTGGTCGGGCTCGTGGCGAGCGCGTGCACCTTGCCGGGCAGCTGGAGGGCGATGGGCGCGCTGTCCGGATCGCGGGCATTGTGGAAGTGCAGGGTGGCGTCCCAAGAGCCGGAGACGACGAGGCCGTGCTCGGCGCTGTACGCGATGCAGCTGACGCCCTGGCTGTGGCGGCTGAGCACCGGCATGTGGCCCGTCGACAGGTCGATCCTCCGCACGGTGTGATCGAGGCCGGCCGAGTAGGCCTCGGTGTCGTCCCGGCCAAAGCAGACGTCGAGCACGGGCCCCGGGTGGGGGAAGGTCTGCACAAGCGTGCCCTCGCCCCCGGCGTCGCCGCCGTGAATGTCGTACAGATAGACGCTCTTGTCCCAGCAGGACGCGAGCAGGCGCGTCGATTCGGTGCCGGGCGCAAAGCTGAGGGCAGAAACGGCGTCGCGCGGCGGCGGCGCGACCTCGAATTGTGCTGCACGAGGAGGACGGGTCAGGCGGCGGTCTGGAGAGCGCGCATGGAGATGGATGGGCGGAAAAGGCACTTACATGGCGCCATGGCGGACGGCGAGGGTGGCGGCGCGACAAGAAGCTTCCTGGGGATGCGAAGCCGCGGCGGGTGAAGCAGTCAAGGGGGTGACGAGCAGACGTAATATAAATAGAGGTTGAAAATCAACAGCCGAAAAGAGGAGCGCGGCCTGCGCTAGCCGATAAGATAAGAACGTGGGGGGTGTGGGGCCTCTGGAGCTTCCCGCCGTTGCGTATAGAAATCGTACACTATTTTTTCCAGACTTCCACGCCACGGCCTCAACTTTGTCAATCTTGCGGCAAGGACCATCTTCGCAGCCATCCTGAATGACCTGAAGACCCTGTACGGAAACGCCCCCCTTGCCCGCCATGCCGTTTGCGCAGCTCGTCCTCGGCAGCCCCGGCGCCGGCAAAAGCACCTACTGTGATGGCAGTGAGTATCTCGACAAAGACGGGAGAGAAGCGGCGCGGCGCTGACCCTTGCAGTGCACCAGTTTATGGGCGCCATCGGCCGCCAGTGCTCCGTGGTCAACCTGGACCCGGCCAACGACCATGCCAACTACCCCTGCGCGCTCGACATCCGCAGCCTCGTGACGCTCGAGGAGATCATGGCCGACGACAGCCTGGGCCCCAACGGCGGCGTGCTGTACGCCATCGAGGAACTCGAGCACAACATGGCGTGGCTCGAGGCGGGCCTCAAGGAGCTGGGCGAGGACTATGTGCTGTTTGACTGCCCCGGGCAGGTCGAGCTGTACACGCACCACAACTCGCTGCGCAACATTTTTCTCAGGCTGCAAAAGATGGGCTACCGGGTGCGTTGACTGTCTTCCTGTCTCCTGTTGTTCCTGCTAGTTGTTCTGCTCCGCCTGCTCTCCCAGCATGACTGACAGCCGCAGCTGGTCGTCGTCCACCTCTCCGACAGCTTCTGCCTGACGCAGCCGTCGCTGTACCTGGCCAACATCCTGCTGGCCCTGCGCGCGATGCTGCAGATGGACCTTCCGCACGTCAACGTGCTGACCAAGATCGACAAGGTGGCCGCGTACGACCCGCTGCCCTTTAATCTCGACTACTACACCGAGGTGCAGGACCTCGCGTACCTGCAGGGCGCGCTCGAGGAGGAGTCGCCGGCGCTGCGCAGCGACAAGTGGGCGCGCCTCAATAGCGCCGTGGCCGAGATGGTCGAGTCGTTTGGCCTCGTGCGCTTCGAGGTGCTGGCTGTCGAGAACAAGCGCAGCATGATGCACATCCTGCGCGTGATCGACCGCGCCGGCGGCTATGTGTTTGGCGGTGCCGAGGGCGCCAACGACACGGTCTGGCAGGTGGCCATGCGCAACGAGTCGTCTCTGCTCGAGGTGCGTGACATCCAGGAGCGCTGGGTCGACAACAAGGACGCGTACGACGAGATGGAGCGCCAAGAGGAAGAGCAGGCGCAAAAGATGCGCGAGGCCCAAGAGGCTGCTGCCCGGGGCGACGACGGCAGCGGCAGCGACAGCCGGGCCGACGAGCTGGCCACGCCGCCGCCGGCACAGGCCGCAGACGACGGTCGTTTTGACGCAGACTTTTCGGGGCCGGCGACGACGGACAGCGGCATCAAGGTCGTCCGCAGAAGCAAGAAATGAGAGCATGCGAGCCAACTCTGTTCTGTTTGGTCGCTTTCCCGTCTTTCTCTCGTCTTTCTCGCCTCTGCTTCCGGCCTATTCGCCGTCCAGGCCGGCACCATCAAGGCCGGCTTCCTCGTCCTCGCTGTCGCCCGCCTCGTCGCTCTCGCCGTCCGAGACCACGTCGGCCAGGTGGCCCTTCGGCCGCGTTGGCCGCGTCAGCAGCTCAAACGCCGACGTCTTGTTGCCGGCCATGTACGCCTTGGTCGCCAGAGAGAGCGCGCGTGCTTGCCGGATGGCCTCCTCCTCGACTTTGCGGATGGTGCCGCCGACGCGGGCCACGCGGAAGATGCACGGCCGCCCGTTGCGCACCGGCACATGCCGCATAAACGTCAGCGCCGTCCACACATAGCGCACGTGCTCCCGCGTGATGCGCAGAATGAACGTTGACGTCGGCCGCGAAAAGTATTTGACTGGCTCCGTTAGCAGGCGCCGCGATGTCGTCTCCCGCAGCCCGCCACCTACCGCTCAGCGTCCGCTCGACCGCCCCGGCCCCCAGGTCGCCAAACAGGGCCTGCGCCTCGGCCTTGATGCCGCGCAGCAGCAGCTGCGGCGTCAGCTCGCTCTGCGTCGGCTTGCGGATCGCGACAAAGTCGGGGACCTCTTTGCCGTCGCTGCCCGTGGCGGCGGCCGGCCCATCGAGCGGGTACAGTATGTTAACCAGCAGGTAGCGCTCTTTGACGCGCACCATCGTGACCGCGGGGGGTGTTCTGGCGCGCTGGGTCGTGAAGTTGAGGAGAGAAGAGGAGAGGAACCGAGCTTTGAAAAGTTTAGGCGGGTCGGAATCTGGGCAGTTAGAAAAGTGGAGACTTAACCCGATAATAATAGTGGGACCTTCCTTCCCCAGTTGGCGATGCCATCATCACCACATCGGCGTCAACTGCCCCATGTCCACCTCCGTGATACCCCTCTGCCTCGCTCCTCGCTGCATATGGCTGCTCCGACACTGCGGGCCGCTATTCTCGTCGTATCGACCACCGCTGCCCAGGACGCCTCGACCGACGCCGCTATACCCGCCCTCGAGGACGTCTTTGCGACCCTTGGCGACGGCAAATGGGCTGTCGTCGAGACGCACATTGTCTCTGACGATGCTGCCGCCATCCGCGAACAGGTTTGCAAGTGGACTGACGCGGCAGAGAGTCCCGCCAACCTCGTTGTCACCACGGGCGGGACCGGGTTTGCCATTGCCGATGTGACGCCCGAGGCCGTGGCCGGGATCCTCGACAAGCCGGCACCAGGACTTGTCCACGGCATGCTCGCTGCATCGCTGCAGGTGACGCCATGTAAGCGGCCTCCCCTTTCCCCCCCTGTCGTTGTGTTGCTGACCCTCAGTCGCCGTCATGTCGCGCCCCGTGGCGGGCGTCCGGAAAAAGACAGTCATTGTCACGCTGCCCGGGTCGCCCAAAGGCGCCAGAGAGAACCTGCAGGCGATTATCAAGATGCTCCCGCATGCGTGCGTCTTGGCGGCCGGCATCGACTCGCGGGGGCTGCACGCCGGCGGCGTGAAGAAGCTCGAGCGCGAGGCCGGCGTTTCTCCGGAAGGGGCGCCGGCGTCAACACCGAGCCACGGCCACAGCCACGTGCATAGCCACGGCCACAGCCACGGCCACAGCCATGGGCATGGGCATGGACATGGCGGCCACGGCCACGGGCTTGTGCGGCACGCGCCGCCCGCCGATGCACCGCCCACGGCACTGCTGTCCAACGATCCCAGCCTGGGCCCGACGCGCCGCAACCGGGCGAGCCCGTACCCGATGCTGTCGGTTGACGAGGCCCTTGCGCGCATCGCCGAGTTTACGCCCGGCCCCGTCGAGGCTGAGCGGCCCGTCGACGAAGACCTCGTGGGCTTTGTGCTGGCGCAAGACGTCTTTGCAGCAGAGGACGTGCCGGCATTCCGGGCCAGCATCGTCGACGGATACGCCGTCGTGGTGCCCGCGGATAGGGACGGCGACGGGGCCGGGGCCGGGGCCGAGGCTGAGACCGCGAGCAGCAGGACCCTGTCGGGCGTCTTTCCCGTGACGTCCGTCTCGCACGCCGCCCCCGACGAGGCCAAAGTGCTCCGGGACGGCGAGATTGCGCGCATCACGACGGGCGCGCCGCTGCCGGCCGGCGCCAACGCCGTCGTCATGGTGGAAAGCACGGTCCTGCACGCGCTGACCGAGGATGGTGCCGAGGAAAAGGACGTCGAGATCCGCGCGGCCAATGTCCGAGCCGGCGACAATGTGCGCGAGGTCGGCAGTGACGTCCGCCAGGGCCAGCTGCTGCTGCGCAAAGGCGAAAAGATCACGGCCGCCGGCGGCGAGGTGGGCCTGCTGGCCTCGGCGGGCGTGCAGCGCGTGCGCGTCTTCCGGCGGCCGACCGTGGGCGTGCTGTCGACGGGCAACGAGATTGTCGAGCACACGGCCCGGCCGCCCGCGGGCCTCCGCCTCGGCGAGGTGCGCGACACAAACCGGCCAACGCTGCTGCTGGCGGCCCGGGAATGGGGCTTTGCCACGGTGGACCTGGGCATCGTCGCGGACCAGCCGCAGACGCTCGAGCAGCGGCTGCGCGACGCGCTGAGGCAGGCAGACGTGGTCGTCACCACGGGCGGCGTCTCCATGGGCGAGCTGGACCTGCTGAAGCCAACCATGGAGCGCGCGCTGGGCGGCACCATTCATTTTGGGCGCGTGGCCATGAAGCCGGGCAAGCCGACGACGTTTGCGACCGTGCCGGTCAAGGAGGCGGGCGCCAGCGCCCGCCGCGTTGTGCGGCCCGTCTTTTCGCTCCCCGGCAACCCGGCCTCGGCCCTCGTCACGTTCCATCTCTTTGTGCTGCCCGCGCTCCGCCAGATGTCGGGCGAGCTCCCGCGCGGACTGCCGCGCGTGCCCGTGGCGCTCTCGCACGCCTTTGCGCTCGACAGGGACCGGCCCGAGTACCACCGCGCCGTCGTCAGCGTGGGCGCAGACGGCGTGCTGCGGGCTGCGAGCACCGGAGGACAGCGGAGCTCCAAAGTCGGCAGCATGCGCGGCTCCAATGCGCTTCTGTGCATGCCGGCCGGGCCCGAGCCGCTGAAGGAGGGAGCAAAGGTGGACGCGCTGCTGACGAGCAACATCCTCAGCGAGCTGTAGCAGCCAGGCCTCTCCAGAGAAAATAACAGCAGTCATACAAGATTATACAGTTTCTACCGCGGCGGTGGAAAGCCGCCTCTATCATAGTGCTGGGCAACAGACTGAAACGACGAGGACGAAAGAAACAGTGGTAGGGTCAATACAGATGAACGCCTGACAAATGCCGTGTCAACCCTCTTTGCAGGGAAAAGATGCCAACATGTGTAGCCAAGGAAAAAAACAAAAAATAAATCAAATCAAAGCCCGGGAAGTCGAGGCATTTAAAAGCCCAGCCGCCCCCCCTCCCCTCCCCCCCATCCTCGCCTACCGCCGTGTGCCTCGTCAAACGACTGTCGGCTGTCGGCTGTGCGCGCCCTCTCTCTGCATCGCCTCCCCCTCTGCTCGTCTTATTCCGCGCCAAACTCCCGGGCCTTGCTCGACACCAGGAGGCCGATGATCAGGCCAAACAGGCCCAGCACGGAGCTGAAAATCTCAATGACCAGGATGCGCACAAACAGCGACGGGTCTGCCGCGTCTGCCAACGCCGCGCCGCTGCCGTTGATGCCGACGGCCACGCCGCAGACAAGGTTGCAGAAGCCGACGGTCACGCCGGCCCAGAAGAGCGCAAAGCCCGTGTAGTACGACTCGGCGCTGTACAGGTCCGCGCCCGCCACGGCTGTGATCTTGGACGAGAAGATGATGGCCATGATGACGCCGTAGATGGCGACGACCTCGCAGAAGATGATGGAGATGAGGTTCTTGGTGCGGATGCGCGGCGCCCGGACGCCGCCGCCGAGAATCGAGGAGCCCGTGATGAAGATGCCCCAGGCGGCGCCGACGACCGACAGGCCGATGCACAGCGCAATGCCCAGCGACGCCCACGCATACGGCGACACCGACTCGAGAAAGGCGCCCACGTTAAACGACTCGCCGCTGCCGGTAAAGAGCATGTCTTGCCACGTTAGCTTGCGTCCCCTGTCCTCGTCTGCCTCGCGTCGCGATACGTACAAGCGCCGACCACCAGCAGCGCCGCCCCCGTGCCGCCCAGCCCGTACGAGAGGCTCATCGCGTAAGCCTCGGTGTGCAGCTCCGGAGGGATGGATAGGATGGGTTCGTGCCGGCCGCCGCGTCGGATGCGCTTATCTCAATGTCTCGTCTGCTTTCCGCTCTGTCGAGGGCTGCGGAGCCGGAAACAGTTCAGTCGCGCTGCTAGAATGGCCGGAGAGTTCGCTCGTCAAAGGAGTGTCGTCGGAAAGGAACGTCAAGCAGCACGCGTGCAAGAGGGGCGCTGGCGGGTGATGCTGCAAAGGGGCGATGGATTTGGTTGCGGCCTTTTTTCAGAATGGCTTTCAAGTTGACCTCGAAAACCAGTTGTGATTCTGGCCAATCAGGGCCGGCTATGCAGGACAGCTCCGGCGGTCGCTTCACGTGCCATCCAGATTGGGTCACATGACTGGTCACGAGCGCGTGTAAGAAAGTCCTGTTTTCGTCTGGAGTCTTGAACATTTTCTTTTTTTTTCTCTTTTTTATGTAGTTTGTTTTTTTTCGTCCTTCTCCAAGATTTCCTTACCATACTTTACAACGTTTCAGATCGAGAAGCAAGCTATCTCGCACCTTCTCAACTGCGCGCTCTAAGCTTCTCGATGTGTCGCTAACGATGAGCTCCATCTATTGGCTCGTGGCAACAGCCTCGTATAAGTGGGCCAATCCCACAGCAGACTAGCGCTGTTTTTAGGGGAGCGGCAACCGGTGGCCTGCGTCAGGACGGGCTGGATCGCGCTTTCCAACGTTCGTGGCTAGTGCCTGCTCACAGCGAGACGATTGTTCCTTCCGCCTTCAGTCGACGCAGCCGAATTGCAAAGATGGAAGGAGCGAACGCGCGGCTTTGAGGAGAAAACATTGCGGAAGCCACTCGATCCTCTCTTCTCCCTTTATCGCACGCCCATCACGACAACGACCACAACCCGCGAGCGTCGCCATTCCTTCACGTATACTCGTGCGAGCAATCGACACACAGCGCCCTTCTCCTGGCCAGCGCCACCGGCAGCAGATGACCGGCACGACGACGCCGGCCCCATCTCTCCGCCCTCCTCCTCCTCCTCTCTCCTCGCCGCCATGCCTCCACGCAGGAAGCGCAACGTCCTAGACGACTCGGACAGCGAGGAGGAACAGGTGCACGAGCAGCGGAAGACGAGCCTGCGCAACTTTTTCTCGCCCAACGCAAAGGCCACGCCCGCAGCCACCGGCGCCGCGACAATCGCCTCGCCATCAAAGCCCCCGTCCGCCGCAGTTCCGACAACGCCCACAGCCTCTCCAACACCCGCACGGCGGACACGAGCCGCCGCCGCCGCCGCCACAGCAAAGACACCGACCAAGTCGCCGTCCAAAGCCGGAAGCAAGAGCGGTGCGGCTGCCGCCGCCTCGCCGTCTGCGAGCTCGCCGTTTGGTCGGATTCTCTCAAGCCGGGTCAAAGACAGCAACGGCAAAAACGGCACAGCCAACGGCGGCGGCAGCAGCAACGGCGGCAGTCCGTGCCCGAGCCCCGAGAAGAAACGCGGAAGCAAGGCGTCCAAGGGGCAGGCGGACGAGCGGGGCAAGTCGGGCGACCTTGTGGCCCTGTTTACCAAGCAAGCCGAGAAGGCGCTGAACTCGCCGCCCAAGAAGACGGTGAGCCTGGCGCTCGACGACATTGCGAGCGACCCGATTGTGTCAGACGGCGACGACGATGGTATTGCGGACAGCAGTGCCGTCGTGGCAAGCTATGTCGGCAGCCGCGCCCAAAGGAGGTGGAAGAGCAGCAACCCCTCCCTGGCGAGCAGCCAGCCGCCCTCTTTCCCCCCCTCCTCGTCCATGCCGCCACCATCTCTGGCCACCAGCCAACGGTTCAAGCGACCACTGCGGCCGGCAGGATCGGCTGGAACGGTCAGTGCGGGCAACGACGACGACCTGCGGCCGTGGTCCGAGCGGTTTGCGCCGACAAATCTCGAGGAGCTTGCCGTGCACAAGAAAAAGGTGGCTGACGTGCGGCGGTGGCTGGACGATGTCATGCAGGGCCGTTCACGGCAACGGCTGCTCGTGCTCAAGGGCGCTGCAGGCACGGGCAAGACGGCGACAGTGCGACTGCTGGCCAAAGATATGGACCTGGACATACTGGAATGGCGGAACCCGACAGGCGCGTACATGGCGGGCGCCACGTCAATGGGGTTTACGCCGGCCGCAGTGCAGTTTGACGAGTTTCTGAACCGCGGCTCAAAGTTTGCACAGCTCGACCTGGACGACACCAGGTCGGACAGCGACGACAGCACGGCGCCGAGCACGACGCGAACAAACGGCAACGGCAGGGCCAGCGGCAGTGAAAGCGAGCCTGCGGCCCGCAAAAGACGCAAGGTCATTGTCATTGAAGAGTTTCCCAACACGTTTATGCGGTCTTCGAGCGCCTTGACCGGCTTCCGCAACAGCGTACTGCAGTACCTGGCGGCCAACACACCGTCGCTGGCAGCCTATGCGCAGCGGAGAGCGTCTTTCGACCCTGACACGATTGCGCCGGTGATTATGATTGTGTCCGAGACCCTTCTTACGACTACGTCTGCGTCGGCAGACAGCTTCACCGCCCACCGGCTCCTCGGCCCCGAGATCCTGCGACACCCGGGCACAGGGCTGATCGAGTTCAACGCCATTGCGCCCTCGCTCTTGGCCAAGGCTCTCGAGCTGATTGTACAGAAAGAGGCGCGCAAGTCCGGACGACGGCGCACGCCAGGGCCCCTGGTGCTGAAGCGGCTGGGCGAAGTCGGGGACGTGCGCAGCGCCGTGGCGTCGCTCGAGTTTTTTTGCGTCAAGGGCGACGACCAGGGCGACTGGGGCGCCAAGGTGGCGTTCACAAAGAGCCGCAGGGGGCCCAAGGATGTGGCTCTGACCAAGGGCGAGAAGGAGACGCTGGAGATGGTCTCGCAGCGCGAGGCCAGCCTGGGCGTCTTCCACGCCGTCGGCAAGGTCGTCTACAACAAGCGCGAGGACCTGCCGCCGCCGGCGGGCAGCGATGCGGCCCTGGCGGAAGTGTTGCCCGACTACTTTGCGCACCATGCGCGGCCCAAGCAGTCTCTCGTGGCGCCCGACTCGCTGATTGACGAGATCGGCACGGACACGCACACGTTCGTCTCGGCGCTGCACGAAAACTACGCCTTGTCGTGCGAGCAGACCGGGCCACGCGACCCCATGTCGTCCATCGACTACATCAACGGCTGCATCGAGTACCTGTCGGAGAGCGACCTCCTGTGCCCGACATGGGACATTTTCTTTGGCGGGCGCGGCTCGAGCCGGTCCAACTTTGGGCGGGACTCGGGCAGCCAGGTGCTGCGGCAAGACGAGATGGCCTTTCAGGTTGCGGTGCGCGGCCTGCTGTTTTCGTTGCCGTCGCCTGTGAAGCGGTCGTCCGGGGGCCATTACCAGCGGGGCAGCGGCTCGTTCAACGGAGGCGATGGCGGTGGCGGCAGTGGTGGCGGCGGCGGCAGCAGCCAGTTCAAAATGTTCTACCCAATGAGCCTCAAGCTGTGGCGGAGCCGCGAGGAGATGGAGGCGCTGGTCGATGTCTGGTCGTCCAAGCTGCTGCGAGGCGAGATGGCGCAGCACGGAGGCGGCGGCGCTGCATCCGCGCAAGCAAACGGGGGCAACCGCGCGCTGTCGTTTCGCCGGCCGGCACTGAAGACCGGCAGCAGCCAGATGCCGACACAGACGCAGACTCAGACGCAGACACAACAGCGTGGCTACGGCGGCGACGGCGACCGCAAGGTGGCCGTCAAAAAGGAAGACGCGGACAACGGCGCCGGCAGCATGGCGGACACCGAGGACGGACTGCCGGCGCCGCCTCCACTGCTGTCGCTCGGCAGCTCGGCGCGCAAAGAGCTGCTGCTTGAGCGGCTGCCGTACATGGCGCTGATTGCACGCGGCAAGCGGTGCTCGTTTGGGTCGATGGGCATGCGCGACCTCGAGAAGGTGGTGTCGTTTCACGGCATCGGGGCCGCAGCCACGGCGGGCGGCGACGAGGCGGACGAGGACGCGGCCGACGCGCACTGCGGAATCGGCGCAGGCGGCGCGGGTCTTTCGGCCGACGATGCCTGGGCGACCGACCGGCCGACGGACGAGCACGCGAGCCCTCGCAAGCGACGGGCACAGCCGGCAAACGGCGGCCGCAGCGCGGCGGCACGACCGACGCCGGAGGCGGACGACGCGGACGGACTGCCCACGGGGCTGCCCATGTACAAACTTGTCCTGAGCGACGACGACATCGAGGACGTCGATTAGGGCGTTGGGGATTGCGGTTTTGCTTGTCGAATCTGTTTTTTTCTGGGCGCATATGTACGATATATACAAGGCTGCGCGGGCTCCGGACGGCCGCGCTTTGGCGTTTCTTTTTTCTTCCCACCGGTTCACGCGAGAGCTGTCGTGTTGTTTGGCTCTCACAAGCGCCATGAAAATAAAAGCAAATACAAATGAAAATACAAATGGAAATACAAATGAAAATACAAATGAAAATACAAATGAAAATACAAATGAAAATACAAATGAAAATACAAATGAAAATACAAATGAAAATACAAATGAAAATACAAATGAAAATACAAATGAAAA